>JAIOJX010000004.1:44697622-45065122 GCA_022376925.1 Tragulus kanchil | reverse complement strand
TTTTGCCATTCAGCCTCTTAACAGCTTCCATTTTTTCTTGCACTGTGCCATTCAGGGCAAAGATTGCATTTGCCTGGTAAATCATGCAAGCATTATTACTAAAATGGGACTAAATGCAATGAAAATGGACTACATAAAAGTAATGGCACTTAAGTAAAAGGAAGACCATCTACTAGGGCAAACACTAAATGTCAGAGTTAAATACTATATGACATTACTTCCATTACAAGCTCATATTATGCACATAAGAAAGCAAACTAACTACAGCTGCATACTACATTTTCATATTGTTAACTTACACAATGTTTTCAAGACAACTGCTGCTAATCCAGATTTAAAACAGAGTTTATATATCCACTATTTCAAGTTTTTTCTCCCTTCTCTCTTTAGGTATATCATTATATTATGCCAAAAAAAAAAAAAAAGCCTGAATTACTGCCTAAATTAATAAAGTCCTAATAGTTTTAAAGAGCAATACTTGGTCTATTTGAAAAACAGTAAGGAAAAATGAAGAAAAAAAGACAAGTGAATTATAAACAAAGAAATTTACAAGAATTGTCCAGGTAACAAGGTTCTGAATAGGAGGGATCAAAAAGATGAAAGCATGTATTTTAGCCAAGACTATACACACAGGGAGGTATATTTTTAAAATCTCAGTTCTTAATTCTCAACATTAGCATGTTAATATACTCTAGTCTCTAATAAGTCACGAGGGAACTAGGAGACAAGGCAGATACAAAGATGCAAATAAAGACAGATCTTTCTTGTTTTCCATTTGGAACTGGAGATTACCAATTTCTTAGTATTTGTGGCTAGGTGTGGTTTTCAGTAAGTAAAAGTGCCTCAGTTTATTAATGCTCAAGCTTTCAATTATTTCACAATCAGGCAATGTTGCTAAAGAATGCACTCAAAAGGCTTAGGACTGACTCTTGCCCCCATCCCTTGGTCAAAAGCAAATTACTAAACCTCTTTAATATCAGTTTTCACATCTGTAAAATGAATATAAGATAGTTCTCACCCTCATAGTCCCTTAAGATTAAGTATTTAATATACTGCCAAACAACAAAGGCTTACTAAGCATCTCCAAGTATTTTAAATAAAGAAATATGAGTCAATTATAAGGTATTCTCCTTATAGAGATATTCATAAGAGAATGTGTGCATTTTAACATTGGAGTCTCACTTAAATATTCTCAGCTTTTGTGTTTTGTTTTGTGACCCTTTCTGAATCATAAAGACCATTTATCTTTCATTGATCACTGTTCTTGCTTTTGAAATAACTTCTTAAGTTATACTGCAACTATCAACATCTGTAGATGGTAAACTTCAGAGGAACCAAACCCAGTTAACTACCTGTAAGAATCGATTGTATCATTTTGGTTCTGAAGTGTATTTGACCATTCTCCAATCAAAGTTTCTAAGTAACAAAAAAGCAAACTACTTTGGCTCTTTGGCTGCTCCAAGAATGGATTAATGGTTCACAAAGCTCTCCACCATTTAGCAAGACATTCATTTGTTGTTCTTTTCCTTTTCTTTTTTTTTTTTTTCTTTAGCAGTTTCCTGACCCCCACCCCTGCCACCATTATTCAGATCCAATGCAGCCCTCCCTTGAGTCTTTTACTGCAGTTAAACACGTGTATATGATGGGGTTATCTAGTAAGATGTATGAGAGAAACCTTAATCAGCATTACTGCTTCGCTGGTTTATGCTTTACAAGATTTTGGTTATTAAATAAAGTGATTCAGTCAAGAAAAAATTACTGTATCTGTGGAATTACACTTCAAAACTTTAGGTCTGTTTGGGCTTTCAGTGAACTAAAGCTTTGTTAAAAAATGACAACTGAAACCCCAAAACACTGGAATGGATAGAAAAGTTATCTTATTTGTCAGAACTATTCTTCAAGCAATACAAAGAAACAAATGTAAAAATAGTTAAAACTGCAAAGAGAAAAGAAAAATAAATCTCTGATCATAGACACAATTGCACGTTTCAAGCCTTGGGATGATACTCTTGATGCATTATGGAGACCAATAAAAACAAAAAACCTAAAATTCACGGATTCATGACTAAAATTTAGGAATGTTCAATAAAGATTAATTTAAATATAATATAATTTAACTCTGCTGCATTTATCCTCATACATAGTATAGTAATTTTACCTTGTTTTGAAATATTATGATTTATCTGCTATTCACTGCTTACTATAAAGTAATTTTATTCTGTATATTCTTTTGCAAAATAGTCATGCTTTAAATTTTAAACCAAAAGACCATGAATCAAGGACATTTATATACACTCACAGGAATAAACATGTTTCACTTCATTCTAAAATAGTATTTTTTTAAATAAAAATACACAACCTATTTTAAAATATTCTCTAAAGAAAAAAACTAATGAGAAAATTTTTAGGTCCAGAAGCTTGACTTAGTCAGGATATTTCAAAATTCTCAAGACTTACCTTTCTCAATTAAGGATTATGGAAAAATCCTGGTAAGCCTAAAGGGTTTTGATTGTGCTTGTAGAACATGAAGCAAACATGAGTATCACCAGATTCACAAAGCTCCAATAAAACTATGTGTATATAATTAGATCAATCAACAGGAACCATTATGAAATATATGTCAGCATAAGTCTCATAACAAACAGACATGTGGAATTAACTCTATCTACCTAAGGCCTTAAACTTAGTTCAATACACACATCACTTAAATTGATAATAGTATTAAATCTACTAATGGTGTGTTGGACATTTTTATTTTAATGTACTTTTTACTAATAAACAACAAAACTGATGGAGTTTTTACAGGCTTAATTAGGTGTTTTCCAATGAAGTCTTTCTTTTCTAGACAAAATACTAAATACTACCACTGCTATGTGAAAAAACAAAAAGACTTGACACCAGAAGGATGAGTGGGTATGGAAATAAGATTTTACCTTAAATTTAGATACACTAAAAGGAAATAAGTAAAAGGATAATTACATTAAAAGAGCTTGTACCTCTGCTCAAAACTTTTGAGTCTAGTGGCTTACTCAGCCCAAGATATGTAACTGCAAGAATGCTTTGTATCATTTCTTCCAAAATATTACAACATTTATGAGCTTTCATGAACATGTAATCCAAAGTAAACACAGAAGTTTATAATAGCAGAAAAACCCCTGAACAGATTTGACTCTAAATCCAAAAGCGTGGTGATTTAAACACATACGTGTTTGAATTTGCTAGTCTTCCCAAAACAAATACACAGGCTCGAAGACTTAAAAACCAGAAATTCACTGACTCACAGCTTTAGAAGCACGGAGTCCAACAGTCGGGAATCTGCAGGCATGGTATCTTCCGAGGGATCTCCTTAGCTTGCAAATGGCTGACTCCTGCTACCTCCTCAGCCAGTCTTCTCCGTGTTCTCTGTGAGCCTCAGTGTTCTAATTGCCCCTCCTTATAAAGGTACGGGTCACATGGGGTAGGGCTTACCCATGTGATCTCATTTAACCTCAGTTACCTCTTTAAAGGCCTAATCTCCAAGTACAGTTACACTGGGCAGGGTTTATTCAATATACGATTTTGGTAGGATACAATTCAGCCCAAAACAAAACCTTTAAAAGTTCATTGTAAATTTTTCTCTAAGTCCAGTTAAAAATTTCTACACTTATTATTGTGCTTAGTCTTACAAACATCTAAATTGTGGTTGCCAAGCTGTAGAGTTTATCAGAAGCACCTGGATAGTGTGTATGGGCTGAGAGTTTGCCTTGTGGACCAGTTCCCAGGTGAAGCTGATACTGCTTGCTCCACTGAGAACCAATGATCTACTACCAAGTTTCCAACCTGTGTTTGTAGGACTAGCATTCCATGAGATGATAATAGGGATTCTTTTTCTGTTCAACAAAGACTTGATTTGTTAATACAAACTATGAATACATGCACAGAAACTATAAAGCACTAAGAAATTTAAATATCTAAATCACAGCAACCAGGTAGCAATTCAGCACTCGGGATCTACAGAATGCTGGAGGGAGACTGCAAGATACCCCTAGCAGAGATTAGGGGAGATTAGATACCCCTAGCAGAGAAGCCTTCTTCAGAGGCAAAGGATATAACAATGGTTCAAGCTCCCTCTCTGATAAGGGATCAATAATCAAGCCATTTTGGGTTAGACTACAAGAAGAACTAAGAATTCCTAAGAATTCCTTTAATAAGAGAATATAAAATAACTGTTAATTTTCTAAATGAATTTGATTGTGTAACCCAGGTTTTCAAATAACAGCTTTTAACGTATCATATATTTTGAAATTTAGGTTTAACATTTCAGTTGTTTCATATCAAACCAACATTTCTCAAACTGCCCTCCATGAAATATCATTAGTTGTTTTAGAGATAAAAGAAAGGTCTTCTATAGCTTGGAAAATTCTAAAGTAAAAAGGCCTTGCTATTTTTGCTTTATCTGATCATGAATTTTACAAGTTGACCTGAACAAAGAATATATTTTACAATTTATACTCTGCATTTTGTGGAATCCAAATATTTTCCTGAAACTGAACTTTATAATCATGTTATTGAATTATAAACAAATAAATTTCTCAATTTAGACATTATATTCTTATGTTCATCTCCATAACTAAACCTGTAGAAGTTCTTTTTGAAAGATTAAGAATATATACACATATATACACATACAAGCATACACACACACAATAGCACATTTACCATTGTCCCTGAATTGTACTTGTGTGCCAAAAGTCTGTAATTAATAATGAAATGTAAAAGGTAGGTTAGAAGTGTGGATAGGCATAGTTTTAGTGTTGCTCTATTGGAAAAGAACTAGAAAAAGACTCAGCAATCAACTGCATACCACATATAGGTCATTTTCATTTAGAAATTTTCACAAATAAAAAAGTATGTTTTCATGACACAGATAAATACTTTTCTCCAATTCTAAAAGAAAGAGTATTAAAGTAATATAAAATAAATAGAATAGAGCAACAATTATATTTTAAGAACTATACTGGTTATTTTACGTATTTAATCTGAATTGATACCCCCATTTGTCTTGAATATTTATTTTCATTTTATAAGGTAGAAAACCAAAGCTACATTTGACTTAAGCTGCACTAAGATAAAGGGATGATAAAGATAATGCCCCTGATATCAATGCATTAATACTACATGAAAAATTCTATACTATATCCGAGCCCAGGTTTGAAGCAATAAGAAAGACAGGAAGAAATAAGAACAGTAGCATGAATCTCACTCTATAAAAATCAAGAAAAACCTTTGATAGTATACAGAATCGCTCAGATATACTTGCTGAGAATTATGCTTTATAGGTTCAAGCCTTTGCTGAGAAACAGTTAACTTAACCATGTTACTTAAACTGTCTTACTTTCTTCATCTATTAAATCTGGATTATGCTTGTATGTAAACCATAAAGCAGTTGAACAGATCAAGTGAGATAGTACACAGTCTTATTGTTAAGTGGCTAAGTCATGTCTGACTTTTTGGGACCCCATGAACTGCAGCATGCCAGGCTTTCCAGTCTCTCACTATCTCCTAGAGTTTGTTTCAACTCATGTCCATTGAGCCAGTGATGCCATCCAATCATCTCATATTCTGTTGACCCCTTCTCCTCCTGCTCTCAATCTTTCCCAGCATCAAGGTCTTTTCAAATAAGTTGGCTCTTTGCATCAGGTGGACAAAGTTTTGGAGCTTCAACATCAGCATCAGTCCTTACAATGAATATTCAGGGTTGAATATTCTTGCTGTCCAAGAGACTCTTCGAGTCTTCTCCAGCACCGCAGTTCAAAAGCATGAATTCTTCACCACTCAGCCTTCTTTATGGTCCAACTCTCACATCCATACATGACTACTGGAAAAACCACAGAAAGTCTAAATGATATTAATTGCCATATATACTATTTATTATAGTTTATCAGAGATGTAGGCCATGAACAAAAGTGTAATAATAGTATTATTTTAGATTTTTATATAAAATTTATCCTTTAAGTATAAATTAAATGAACTTCAGTAAAATCAAATAATTTCACTGCAGCATCAGTTATATTTTAAGAACTATACTGGTTATTTTACGTATTTAATCTGAATTGATACCCCCATTTGTCTTGAATATTTATTTTCATTTTATAAGGTAGAAAACCAAAGCTACATTTGACTTAAGCTGCACTAAGATAAAGGGATGATAAAGATAATGCCCCTGATATCAATGCATTAATACTACATGAAAAATTCTATACTATATCCGAGCCCAGGTTTGAAGCAATAAGAAAGACAGGAAGAAATAAGAACAGTAGCATGAATCTCACTCTATAAAAATCAAGAAAACCTTTGATAGTATACAGAATCGCTCAGATATACTTGCTGAGAATTATGCTTTATAGGTTCAAGCCTTTGCTGAGAAACAGTTAACTTAACCATGTTACTTAAACTGTCTTACTTTCTTCATCTATTAAATCTGGATTATGCTTGTATGTAAACCATAAAGCAGTTGAACAGATCAAGTGAGATAGTACACAGTCTTATTGTTAAGTGGCTAAGTCATGTCTGACTTTTTGGGACCCCATGAACTGCAGCATGCCAGGCTTTCCAGTCTCTCACTATCTCCTAGAGTTTGTTTCAACTCATGTCCATTGAGCCAGTGATGCCATCCAATCATCTCATATTCTGTTGACCCCTTCTCCTCCTGCTCTCAATCTTTCCCAGCATCAAGGTCTTTTCAAATAAGTTGGCTCTTTGCATCAGGTGGACAAAGTTTTGGAGCTTCAACATCAGCATCAGTCCTTACAATGAATATTCAGGGTTGAATATTCTTGCTGTCCAAGAGACTCTTCGAGTCTTCTCCAGCACCGCAGTTCAAAAGCATGAATTCTTCACCACTCAGCCTTCTTTATGGTCCAACTCTCACATCCATACATGACTACTGGAAAAACCACAGAAAGTCTAAATGATATTAATTGCCATATATACTATTTATTATAGTTTATCAGAGATGTAGGCCATGAACAAAAGTGTAATAATAGTATTATTTTAGATTTTTATATAAAATTTATCCTTTAAGTATAAATTAAATGAACTTCAGTAAAATCAAATAATTTCACTGCAGCATGAACCGCATATAAAGGAAATGGTGAGTCATAATCATAAATGGCTGAATTAGGAAGCATATCTGGGTATTTTAAGCAAAGCTGAGTAGCTATGATTTGAAATCTTTCTCCATTTTTAGGCATTTCTCATGAAGACTTTTCTTTTTTTCAGCAATGCTACTCTGAAAGACTAAAGATCATTACATATCAAGAGAAAAATCCATAAGAACAACTATTTGAAGATAATCAATTTTTTTTTAATACAGCAACCTAAGAGAGGAGTATAGAACATCATTTTCCAGTTAGTCATTATAGATGTTCTGCCCTGCTGAAAGCCCCCACTATAAGCCCCATGGATGCAGCTACTGGAAGACGAATCAATTCTTTCATCTAGATGCGTTCACCCTATCCAAGAGAAGAGATGATCAATTCACAAAGAATTGTAATGTTAGGTCCCAAAAGGAAGTGGAGGTGCATTATTTTTTATCTCAAAATCAAGCAAAATATCAGGAAAGAAGCTGAATTACAGTTAGGCTTTGAGAGAGATGAAGATGGAGAAAGAGAAAAGTACAGATGGAGGGGTCAGCACAGGTGGTTGCATGGGGGAATGTGTTGCATCAAGGGAAGTGATGCCTAGAGAAAGGAAATCCTCTTTGAATTTTAAATAAAATCGCACAGGAGCATCAGAGGAAATTGTTTTGAACATACTTCAAGTTACCTTGGACAACTCCAAAGACAGCAGCTATAAAGCAGATCACCTGGTCAACCTTGTCCCTTAACATCTGTATTTTAATCATTTTAAAATGAGTTAGACTTCTGTTGATAAGAGGATGAAAGGAATGTGGAGTCACTAACCTTTAGCTTCAATGGTCTGAGAAGTAAGGTATGTATTGAGTTAGTAAGGAATGATCTGTATACAATTAGTAGAGGCAAATATTATTTCATTTGATCTAAAATATTTATAAATTATAATTATGGTTTGCAGTCTAAAATAATGAGAAAAGTCTGAATTAATGAGCAAGTAGAAGAACACTGAGAATTCTGTTCCATTATTAATATCTAATCACCTTTTATTGATTACTTTGATTGCAAACACTTGAACTTTTCGTTAAACTAGGCCATTTCCTTTCAGGTATTCTGTCATTTTGACAGACACTGAGAAATTTTACATGTTACTGCTCTGGTGCTTATGCTGTGAGATGAGTCAGGGATGATTATGAAGACCAATAGAAAACTAAAATCAAAGAACTTTTCCTTCATTTTGAAAGTTTGAATAGTGTCATGGGTCCTCATTATATTGTGGAACTTATTTTCCACTAGTTTAAAAAATGGAGCACATTATGATTATGAATAACATTCTGAACAGAGGTTTCTTTAAAATACATAAAAATAGCATGGGAACAGAATTTGCATAAAATAAAATGACTATAGAGGAATATAAAAATGTGACAACACAAGTGCACAAATATCAAAGTATCCAGAAGTATAGCTGTCAACCCTGCTTCTTCAGTCCTTGCAAACATATATGAGAGGAACCAAGGAAAATTATCATGAGTGATTACCATATATATGAGTGCATACAAACAAAACCTTTCAATAAATAAGTTCCAAACCTACCATCCTACCATATGATAGAATTTTCATGAGGGTAGTCTCAAGAATCCCTGATGATAATTTTACATACAGACTTATGCACACACACATACATTCATACCCTGCACACTTATCTATCTTTTTTCTTTCTCCTCTTCCAAAGCCAAGGGTAGTATATTAGTTTTCCATTGCTTTTATAACAGATTACCACAAACCTGGAGGCTAAAACATAATACTAATTTATTACTGTAAAGTACTAGAGGTCAGAAGTCCAAAATTGGTTTCAGCTTGTCTAAAATCAGGTGTTGATCCAATTACCTTTTTAGGAGAGGCTCCAGGGATTCATTTCCTCAACAGCTTTGAGAGCCTTCTCATATTCCTTAATTTTCAGTGTCTTCCCATAAGTTAAGACAGCAGCCACATTCTTCTGACTTCTGCTTCCACTAGTACATCGCCTTCTCTGACTCTACCACCTTCCTTTCTTAAAAAGACCATGTGGTTACACTGAACTTTCCCAGATAATTCGAGATAATCTCCCTTCCCTATATCAAAATTCATAATTTAATCACACCCACAATGTAAAGTAACCTACTCACAAGTGCTGAAAAACAGGATGTGAACATCTTTGGGGATCATTTTTACACCTAGTGGAGATCATACAGAGACCTTTACCATTCTGTCCTCTACTTACTTAAATCTCAATACCTTCCTCTACCACAACTGGACTTTTGCCTCAACCACTGGTTTAACGTTTTTCTTATGCAGAGCACGAGAAAATCCTGCTGCTAAATGTTCTCAGCAGGTTCTCACCTTCTCTGCCTACACTCTTACACTCTTATTCGTGGTCTCCTCACTTTCCTTTAAACTTTCTTCCTCTCTTCTTTTTCCTCCAGAATTTTCAATGATCTTTCATATTTTTTTTTCATGAACTCCTCTTCTTTCTTTGAGTGCTGGCTGTTGCCCTTTACTTTGTCCTAACTCTTACTTTCATCAGCTCTGATGATCTTATCTGTGTCTAAGGCTTCTATAGAGATCAGTTCCAAATATCTGTTTTTCATTTCACTCTCCTGAATTGTGTAATCAAGTTGCTTGTCCATTTCACTGGTGGAAGAGGTAACTTAAAAAAAAAATTTTAAATTTAAAAAACTGTCAAAATGTAGATAATCATTTAAGGGACTCAAGTCACACCTCTTCCCCCCCAACCCTCTCTCCTGCCTCTTCTTATTTGAACTAACAGCAATATTCTCTTCTTCATTAACAATCCAGAAAGTATGGAATCATTCTTGACATATGTCTCTCCTTTTAAGACTTCTGTGCAATATTGGCACATAAGCAGCAAGCCCTCTTGTTTCAGCTTATTAATATTAATATTTCTTGAATCTAGTCCATCTTTGCCATCTTCTCAGTCACTGCCTTACTCCTGGTGATGGTCACTTGTTGTATTTGTTGATTCCACATCTTCATATCTAGTCTTTTGTCTCACACTCATCTCAGCCTTCACATGGTTACCAAAACAATGCATGCAAATATGACAGTCACAGTACTACTTAAAATGCTTCAGCCTTCAATATAAAAACATCAATTCACCCTTTCTATTCTGCATTCTTCACCCAGTTTCTTGGACACATGGACTATTTCTTCCATGCCTCCCAGCTGCATTACCCTCAATGCTTTTCCATAATTTTTTTTCTTAATTCCACTTTCCAAACTGTTCTGAAAATTAAACGAGGAAATAGAAAAAAAGTGAAAGTAGAGTTTCTAGAAGACAGTAAACATTTATTGAACATTAATTCCCCATTTTCTCCTTTTCCTCCTCCTTCTCTTACTAGAATTTTGAATCTAATCTCTTGATCACTGAATGTTACCGGTTCAATCAGTTAAATTTTCATCTGAACATCATCTATTCATCAGGATGAATTCAGTACGTTCCTCCAATTTTGGATTTTATGAACAACATACTCCATTTCTAGGGACAGAACACCAATGAAACATTCTACCAACTATTTAAAGTTTCAAGCTGTTAACATATCACATTCCTTGACTAATTCAGATAGACATCTTTTTTTCTGTTTCTTTTCATTTCATTGAGACAATCTGCAACAGAACCACTGACATATCACTGAGCAGTGCCACATAAACACAATGATCATATCATCATGTTAAAAGGGATTTCTACTCACAAATGATTTTTCTTTAAAAAAAACTACACTCTTAAATATTCCATAACCTGCAAAACAGGGCATTTTGTTTCTTAATATATACTTTGGAATTTCTACAACCCACAGATTAAACTACATCATCTCACTTCCAATCATTTCTCATCTCTGCCACCATCTTCATTGTGGTTCACTGCAGCCTAGCAACTTTTCTCAGCTCAGCAACCAGAATGATTCTCTTATAACATAAATGTAAATGTCATTATCCCTTTGCTTCTGACCTCTGTCTGAATTACACAACCTGCGAGGACTGACAAGATCCAACCTCTGGTCATGCCTATTCCTGTTGTTGCTCTCACTCTCTGCCCTAGCCCTTCTGTTCCCCTTGCTTTTCCTCAAATGCCCCAAGCTCCTTGGAGGAGTGCATTTCTCCTCTCTCTTCTGCTGGAAGGATCAGTTCTTGTCCTTCAGGTTTTGGCTTGAGTATCACTTTTACATCTGCCCTTCTTTTACCACTTGGTTAAAAGCTGAAACTCCGTGTTTTTCTTTTCTGCTTCACCTTTCTACCTATCCAAGAAAATATTTTAACTTTATTCAGAAAATATCTCTGTCTTCTCCTTTTTAGACCATGATACCATGAGGATGGAGAATTTTTTCTGTTCACCATATCATTAGTAAGAAACCCCCAAATTGCCTGATACATAGTTGATATTGAATATTTAGAAATAAATAAATTTCTGTGGTATACCATAGAGACTTAGTTTTCACTTTCACTTGACATTAAGTTTTCAGTTTATTTTGGTTATTGTGATAGGCATGGGAAGTTTATCAGGATAGCACACATAAATCTAATGGGAAGGAAATAAGCCTGATGCTTGATATTTTTGCCCAGAGCTGTTCTTCAATGACACTGCCCTGATGGTATAATCTGAGGATTCAGTACCAAATTTAAAAAATAAAGTTAAAATGCATCAGATTAGTTTCATGGGTGCATTAACATTTATAGGATAAAGGTCCCTAAAAGAAAGTGTATTTCATGCTTCTAGTCACACAAGGATGAACAACAATTTTTTAAGAGATCTTGATAGTGTATGAATTACAATATTTTGATCAGTGCAGTAGTAAACACTTGCTATAGGGACTTCTGTAAAGGATGATAATCATGTCACAGGTTTTAAGATATTTAACAACTTATGTCTACATGCAAAGGAACAAAAAGATCTTTTTGGATATTAAACATCTCTATGAATAGTCATAAGGCAAAACATTTTAAAACATTGCATGAATCCTTCTCTATATAAAGTTATTTTTGAGTTACATGACAGGACTTTTTCCTGTATGTACTATCTAGAATACCTGCATTGTCATTGTTGTTCAGTTATTAAGTCACGTCCGGCACTTTGCCAACTCATGGACTGAAGCATGCAAGACTTTCCTGTCCTTCACTATCACCTAGAGTTTGCTCAAACTCATGTCTGCTGAATCTATGATTTCATCTAACCATCTCATCCTCTGTTGCCCCCTTCTCCTCTTGCTCTCAATCTTTCTCAGTATCAGGGTGTTTTTTCCAGTGAATCAGGTCTTCACATCAGGAGGTCTTCGCCAAATATTGGAGCTTCAACTTCAGCATCAGTCTTTCCAATGAATATTCAGGGTTGATTTCCTTTAGGATTGACTGGTTTGATTCATTCACTGTCCAAGGGATTCTCAACAGTCTTCTCCAGCACCACAACTTGAAAGCATCAATTTTTCGGTGCTCCTCTATACAATATTTAGAATATGGAAGCAACCTAGATATCCACTGATGAATGAATGGATAAAGAAGCTATGATACATATATACAATGGAATACTTCTCAGCTGCAAAAAGAAATGCAGAAGAATCAGTCCTAATGAGATGGATGAATCTAGAACCTATTATACAAAGTGAAGTAAGTCAAAAAGAGAAGGACAAATACAGTATACGAACACATATATATGGACGCTAGTAAGACCATACTGATAAATACACATGCAGAGCACCGATGGGAAAACAGTCATAGAGAACAGACTTATGGACATTGGGGAGAGGGAAGAGTGGGTGAGAAATATAGAAAGAGCAACATGGAACCCTATACTACCATATGTAAAAGAGATAACTATTATCAATGCACTGTGGGACTAAGGGATATTACATGGGAGCTATAGGACGATGGCCTGGAGGGGTGGGATGGTGGGGAATGGTATATACATATCACTAATCTGGAATTAAACATGTCTGTAAACAACAAAACTCTGTAAAACCAAAAAATCAAAATAAAAATACATAGATATAAAAAAATAATTCTTTGGTGCTCAGCCATTTATATGCTCCAACTTTCACATCTGTACGTGACTACTGGAAAAAACCCTAGCTTTGACTATACAGACCTTGGTCGGCCCTTTAATAAACTGTCTAGGTTTGACATAAGCCCTCCAAAAGAATTATTTTTTTTTTTTTCCTGTATGCAAAAACTTTCCTTTTGTCACTTTGCCAACTCATGGACTGAAGCATGCAAGACTTTCCTGTCCTTCACTATCACCTAGAGTTTGCTCAAACTCATGTCTGCTGAATCTATGATTTCATCTAACCATCTCATCCTCTGTTGCCCCCTTCTCCTCTTGCTCTCAATCTTTCTCAGTATCAGGGTGTTTTTTCCAGTGAATCAGGTCTTCACATCAGGAGGTCTTCGCCAAATATTGGAGCTTCAACTTCAGCATCAGTCTTTCCAATGAATATTCAGGGTTGATTTCCTTTAGGATTGACTGGTTTGATTCATTCACTGTCCAAGGGATTCTCAACAGTCTTCTCCAGCACCACAACTTGAAAGCATCAATTTTTCGGTGCTCCTCTATACAATATTTAGAATATGGAAGCAACCTAGATATCCACTGATGAATGAATGGATAAAGAAGCTATGATACATATATACAATGGAATACTTCTCAGCTGCAAAAAGAAATGCAGAAGAATCAGTCCTAATGAGATGGATGAATCTAGAACCTATTATACAAAGTGAAGTAAGTCAAAAAGAGAAGGACAAATACAGTATACGAACACATATATATGGACGCTAGTAAGACCATACTGATAAATACACATGCAGAGCACCGATGGGAAAACAGTCATAGAGAACAGACTTATGGACATTGGGGAGAGGGAAGAGTGGGTGAGAAATATAGAAAGAGCAACATGGAACCCTATACTACCATATGTAAAAGAGATAACTATTATCAATGCACTGTGGGACTAAGGGATATTACATGGGAGCTATAGGACGATGGCCTGGAGGGGTGGGATGGTGGGGAATGGTATATACATATCACTAATCTGGAATTAAACATGTCTGTAAACAACAAAACTCTGTAAAACCAAAAAATCAAAATAAAAATACATAGATATAAAAAAATAATTCTTTGGTGCTCAGCCATTTATATGCTCCAACTTTCACATCTGTACGTGACTACTGGAAAAACCATAGCTTTGACTATACAGACCTTGGTCGGCAAAGAGATGTATTTTCCTTTTAATAAACTGTCTAGGTTTGACATAAGCTTCCTTCCAAGAAGCAAGTCTCTTTTAATTTCAAGTCTGCAATCACCATCCACAGTGATTCTGGAGACCAAGAAAATAAAATCTGTCACTGTTTCTCCTTCTGTTTGCCATGAAGTGTTAGCATCAGATGCCATGATCTTAAGTTTTTTTAATGTTGCATTTCAAACCAGCTTTTTCACTCTCCTCTTTCACTAATACTCACATACTATCACTAATAATCAACTTTCATATACTTTCCCCTGTGGTACTCTTTCTGTTATTTGAAAGTGTCGCTCAAAATATATTACATAGGGTATGTTAATCATTGGTCAATCACAACTATTTATGTGTGTGTTTTCTGCACAACTTAATGGTATATATTTTTATTTTCTAAAACCAAAGGATCCTAGGTAAACTGACATCTGACCAAAATGAAACCTTTAATCTTGAAAGTATTGCTAATTGGCAAAATGTAATTCACTTTCCTGACAAAGGTTCGTATAGTCAACATTATGTTTTTTTCCAGTAGTCATGTACAGAAAAGAGAGATGGACCTTAAAGAAGACAGCGTGCCAAAAAAATTGATATTTTTTAACTGTGTTGCTGGAGAAGACTCTTGAGAATCCCTTGGATTGCAAGGAGATCAAATCAATCAACCCTAAAGGAAATCAATCCTGAGTACTCATTGAAAGGACTGATGCCGAAGTTGAAGCTCCAATATTTGACCACCTGATGCAAAGCGCTGACTCATTGGAAAAGATACTAATGCTAAAAAGATTGGAGGGCAGGAAGAGAAGGGAGCAACAGAGACTGAGGCGGTTAGATGGCAGTATTGACTCAATAAACATGAGTTTGAGCAAACTCTGGGAGATAGTGAAGGAAAGGGAAGCCTGGCAAACTGCATAGTCCATGGCAATAGGAACAAAGAGTTGGACACAATTTAGCAACAGAACAACAACAATTCAAGTTCATATCATAATATTTTTGGTTAGTAAAGAGCCATATTCAAATGAATTTGAGATCAAAGAAAACTATAAAATTATTAAAGTAGCTTTTAAAGGTCATTTAACAGGATATAGGAAATTTTTACTCCTCTCATCTTTTAAGGAAAACAAAATATCAATTCTCTCTAATTAAGAATCTGTATAATTTCCTAAGTACAGTGGGTAGAACTACTCACATTTATTGGTCCTGCCTTAGAAAACTTTTTCTTTTTTTCTAAATATGTAACTTAAATTAATCAGCTGTATGTAGCTCTGTTTTTCCATAAAATTATAATAACTGTAAGACTTCCCTTAAAGATGCACTCACCTAAATGTTAAACTCTAATTAGATATTTACAGATGATTCTTTATCACATTATTTTCACAAAATTATACAAATATTGCCTAAAAGGTTTATGGAATTCAAATACTAGTTGCTGAAAAACCTAGGGTTAAGTATTTACTGGAAAGGGTTGTACTGAAGTAAGTATTGTTCCAATCCTACTTCTTTGACTTCAAGCATATATTTAGAATCAAGGAATAGAATGAGTTTAGTCAAGTTTGGTAGGTTTAGATAAAACAATATATTGTATGTGTTCATAATCCATCCTCCAGTTTTTCTGTCACCTTTAGAGATTAGAGAGGTTTAGGGACTACAAAAGGACATTTTTGTTACCTTCAGGCCTTCCCTAATCCAAGTTTGCAGTTCTATGATTTGTTGATACATGAGTCATACAGATGTGCTAGAGATTATGAGGAGATAGTACCTTGCAGTATACAATCCTTTCAAAATATTCTTTGAAAAATATACAGTTTGTGAAAATCTAAGCAAAAACATGAATATTATCAAATGACATTGAATCAGATAGCAAATTTGAAAATTATTTTTTGTAGATTACATAGATATTTTTAGAAGCTATTTTCCCTATGACAATGGTCAAGTATATATTAAAACATAGAGAGAGAGATTATTTTACTAAATTATCTTATTTTACTAAACTACTTTCTTTTCATATCCATATCATATTCATATTTCAAAACTAGTAATAGATAGTTCTGAAATACTTGATAAACACCATACTATCTCTTTTATCTATACTTTGAAGCCATGGTATCCGAATGGACTTTAAAGGTAGAGAGCTAAGCTGAACTAAACAACATAATTAGGTTATTTCCTTACATGCCATGAGATATGAATAAATTAAAAAACACTTTAAGGGGCTCCACTATTACTCCCCAACTTCATTCCTTCCCTAGCTGCTACAATACAGTGGAGAAGATAGTGGAAATCAATGGAGTCCTGTCTCATCAGTGAGGCCTTAGTAACACTGGCAGTTTCTCTTCATAACATTCTTGACTTACAACAGGGAATGAGTAAAAGATGCAGAAATTCATCAGCCCTTGTCCAGCACACATCCTTAACACTTTACCAACTCAAACTCTCAAGTAGAGCAATGTTATTTAACTTAAATACAATTTTTTCCCCTATAAGTCCACAAAATCATGACTATGAAAGGATGACAATTAAAAAGTAGTAAATACCATTTGTTCTCAAAGAAATTATTATTTAAAAAGTAACATGAATATATATTAAGGGATCAGGTCCTACAGTAAGACATTAAAAGGCAAATTCAAACAGAGTAATAAAATGAGAATTTCATATACAGTGATTTACAAAGTGTATGCAGGGTGTAGGGAAGTCACAGGTTAGTGCAGTAACCAGGGGCTACAGAACTAACAAAACACCTCTCACCTCTGACCCCAGGCCTGAGAGAGCTGCGAGAGAACAATTAGCAGAACCAGGTGAGACAGAAAGAGGATCAGGCAGAAGGACTTGTAACCTCTGATGATGGTGAAGCTGATGGCCTCAGACAAAACTACAAGGTGAGATTGTAGCGAGATTCTCCAGACAAAATGCAGTCAGGAAAACATGGTCTGAGAGAATGTACAAGCTCTAAAAATACAAAGGATTCAATTGATGAACATAATTTTTTAAAAACTACTTTGAATACTCTGAATGTATTCAAAACATCAGTAAATAATAAGAAATGATAAAGGAATTCCCTGGTGGTCCAGTGGGTAAGGACACTGCCTTGCAGGACAAGGCGCGCCAGTTCGATCTCTGGCCTGGGAAGATCCCATGTGCCACGGAGCGGCTGGACCGATGTGTCCAACTACGGAGCCGGAGCTCTGGAGCTCATGCGCCCAGAGCCGGTGCTCTGCAGCAACAGACGCCACCGCGATGGGAGGCCCAAAGGAGCCAAAGAACAAAGACGGATGAAAATAGAGAAACACCAATAGAAGTGGCCTGTCTGCTCTCCTCCCTCCCCACCCCACCACCCCCCAAAAAATAAATAAATAAATCTTAAAGAAAAAAAAAAAAAGAAATGATAAAGAAACACTTTGAAAAACAGACAATAAATATGAATTATCATATAGACCTAAATCAGACTATAATAGTAGCTAATATTTATTTAGTGCCTTTTAGGAACCAGCCATATTCTTTTAGGTATATTTAATGTGTACATTAAATACAACGTTCCTAAAAACCGAGGATTATTTTTCTCATTTTACACATAAGGAAACCAGTTTAAAGATGTTAAGTAAGTTGACTAGTCCACGCAGCTAGCAAATTGTGGAGACAGGAAATGAACTTGGCTCTGAAACCCATATTCTAGTCATTTCATGACAATATTATTGCATAATTATCCTTTTAATTTAAAGAAATTAGGTCCATCATAATTAGTAAGGATAATATTCTTATTATCAAATGAAATATATCTAAACTACAAATATTTGACATTTTAGAAATTCTAATTTTGTAAGATCACATTTTAATTCTTAAAATTTGTAGTTTTCTAAGTTAACTGAAATCTGTATTTGGCATCAGTTTAGTTATTTCATTATTTAAATTAAAAGTACAGATAATTTTTTCATAAAACTTCTTTAGATCATCTTTGTCCACTGGCCAACAAAGAATTATTTCTGCTGTTTCCTTGGTAACAACTTAAAGCTGATAGTAAGAACTCAGTAGGATATCAGGCAAAATATTTTGATTTTTTTTTATATAAAACAGGGCTCATATTTATAAAAAAAAAATGGTTGACATAATACTGGAAAACTAGACAAAATAGATACAATGTGAAGATGTCTTATATCCTACAAAAGGTGTCATTAGCTATTTAAATCTTGTACCCAATCTGAATAACTTTCCTGTTCATATTATATATTCACGGAGTTAATACACTGACACTCATCTAGGCCGAAATATAGAATACTTTGAAATGTCTAAAAATATTTTGGAGAGTAGAAGAAAGATTTTTATTAAAAACCACACATGAACTACTTTTGTGCTGTGCTTCTCTAATTATCTTAAAACTTTTTACATATCAAAACATGACATGCTATAATCCATCAGTTGACATAATACAGCAGAGTAAATTATGATGTAATAGATAGTTTGCCATGGCTCAGTGCTTCCAATAATGATATAATATAAATGTATATGAAAGTGGGTCTAATATGTATATTTTTAAATTCAGCTCCCTTCTTTGAGAATGGAATCATACTAAATGTTAGGCACTGCTCTAAAACATTTCTTTTTCTTTACAGAAAACACTTTATAATATAATATTCTAAAGAAGAACAGTTTTAGATATAATGGGATTTTTAATCATTAGGCTTTGTAGAGATTTCAATCTTATGGCCTTCATACATCTTAATCTTCCATATATAATAATAAAAATCTTTATGATCTATGAATAATTGGACTGGATACGTATAATCAACTCTCAATTATCATTTCAGAGGCAGGAAAGAAATCACATAGACAAATGAAATCCTCAGATAAAACAAGAATCAGAGAATCATGAAGTTTAGAGCTGAAGGGAACTCAGAGATCAGCTATTCCAGTTTATTTATTTTACAAATGAATAAATTGAACCTCTTGAAATGAGACTAGAGATCAACTACAGGGAAAAAAACCTCTAAAAATACAAACACATGGAGATTAAACAACACATACCTAAAAAACCAACTGATTACTGAGGAAATCAAAGGAGAAATTTAGAAATTCCTAGAAGAAAATGACAATGAATATACGACCGTGCAAAACTTATGGGATACCGCAAAAGCAGTTCTAAGGGGGAAATTTATAGCAATACAATCCCACCTCAAGAAACTAGGAAAATATGAAGCAGATGACTTAACCCTCCACTTAAAACAATTGGAAAAAGAAGAACAGAAACATCCCAAAGCCAGCAGAAGACGAGAAATTATAAAGACTAGAGCAGAAATAAATCAGAAAGAAATGAAAGAAACTATACCACGGATAAATAAAACAAAAAGCTGGTTCTTTGAAAAGGTAAACAAAATTGATAAGCCTCTGGCCAGACTCATCAAGAGAAAGAGAGAGAAGAACCAGATCAACAAAATCAAAAATGAAAAAGGAGAGATTACAACAGATAATGCAGAAATCCAAAGGATTCTAAGAGACTTATTATGAGCAACTCTATGGCAACAAACTGGACAATCTGGAAAAAATGGACAGTTTCTTGGGGAAGATCAATCTCCCAAGACTGAACTAGGAAGAAACAAAAACTTTGAACAACCCAATCACAAGCTCAGAAATCGAATCTGTGATTAAAAATCTATCCAAAAATAAAAGCCCAGGGCCAGATGGCTTCACAGCCGATCAGCTCCCTTCTTTGAGAATGGAATCATACTAAATGTTAGGCACTGCTCTAAAACATTTCTTTTTCTTTACAGAAAACACTTTATAATATAATATTCTAAAGAAGAACAGTTTTAGATATAATGGGATTTTTAATCATTAGGCTTTGTAGAGATTTCAATCTTATGGCCTTCATACATCTTAATCTTCCATATATAATAATAAAAATCTTTATGATCTATGAATAATTGGACTGGATACGTATAATCAACTCTCAATTATCATTTCAGAGGCAGGAAAGAAATCACATAGACAAATGAAATCCTCAGATAAAACAAGAATCAGAGAATCATGAAGTTTAGAGCTGAAGGGAACTCAGAGATCAGCTATTCCAGTTTATTTATTTTACAAATGAATAAATTGAACCTCTTGAAATGAGACTAGAGATCAACTACAGGGAAAAAAACCTCTAAAAATACAAACACATGGAGATTAAACAACACATACCTAAAAAACCAACTGATTACTGAGGAAATCAAAGGAGAAATTTAGAAATTCCTAGAAGAAAATGACAATGAATATACGACCGTGCAAAACTTATGGGATACCGCAAAAGCAGTTCTAAGGGGGAAATTTATAGCAATACAATCCCACCTCAAGAAACTAGGAAAATATGAAGCAGATGACTTAACCCTCCACTTAAAACAATTGGAAAAAGAAGAACAGAAACATCCCAAAGCCAGCAGAAGACGAGAAATTATAAAGACTAGAGCAGAAATAAATCAGAAAGAAATGAAAGAAACTATACTACGGATAAATAAAACAAAAAGCTGGTTCTTTGAAAAGGTAAACAAAATTGATAAGCCTCTGGCCAGACTCATCAAGAGAAAGAGAGAGAAGAACCAGATCAACAAAATCAAAAATGAAAAAGGAGAGATTACAACAGATAATGCAGAAATCCAAAGGATTCTAAGAGACTTATTATGAGCAACTCTATGGCAACAAACTGGACAATCTGGAAAAAATGGACAGTTTCTTGGGGAAGATCAATCTCCCAAGACTGAACTAGGAAGAAACAAAAACTTTGAACAACCCAATCACAAGCTCAGAAATCGAATCTGTGATTAAAAATCTATCCAAAAATAAAAGCCCAGGGCCAGATGGCTTCACAGCCGAATTCTACCAAACATTTAAAGAAGAGCTCATGCCTGTCCTTCTAAAACTCTTCCAAAAAATTGCACAGGAAGGAAAACTTCCAAACACATTCTACAAGGCCACCATCACCCTGATACCCAAACCAGGTAAAGACAACACAAAAAAGGAAAATTACAGACCAATTTCCCTGATGAACTTAGATGCCAAGATCCTCAACAAAATCCTAGCAAACAGAATTCAACGACACATCAAAAAACTCATACACCATGAAATGAAGAAACTTTTAAAAGGTCATAGACAATGTTATTTGCAGGTTGAGGACCAGTGGATCTTCTGGCTCAGGCTCCTTCCACAGTCCCACACTGGTGTACAGCAGTGATTCAGTTTTGTTTGTTGTTTTTTTTTTTAATTTTTTTTGGTCACTTTTATTGGTCTTTCATTTATTTATTTTCATCCATCTTTATTTCCTGGCCTGTGTGGGCCTCCCGTTGCAATGACCTCTCCTGTAGCAGAGTGCTGGCTCGTAATTGGACACACTGGCCCAGCTGTTTCTCTGCATATGGGATCTTTCCAGGCCAGGGGTCGAACCTGTGCCCCTTGCACTTCAAGGTGGACTCTTTACCCACTGGACCACCAGGGAAGCCCAAGTGATTCAGTTTTATATATATATATATATATATATACACACACACACAATAAGGGAAAAGAGTAAGAATATACATATTCTAATAAATATATACTAGAGTTTATTACAAAAACTGAGTATAGTTTCATGTGCTGTATTTATCTTTTTTATATATAGAAGCATGTATATGTTAATCACAAAGTCCTAATTTATTCCTTCCCGACCTTTCTTCTTTGGTAGCCATAAGTATTTTCTATGTCTGTGAGTTTATTTCTGTTTTGCAAATAGTTTGTTTATATCTTTTTTTTTATGATTCCACATATAAGTGATATTATATTCTATATGTCTTTCTTTGCCTGGCTTACTTCACTTAGTATGATCATCTCTAGATCCATCCATGTTGCTGCAAATGGCATTGTTTCATTATTTTTATGTTTATGGCTGAGTAATATTCCATCACATGCATGCATATGTGTGTGTGTGTGTATGTGTGTGTGTATATATATATATATATATATCCCTCACATTTTCTTTACCCAATCTCTCAATGGACATCTAGGTTGCTTCCATGTCTTGCTATTGTGAATAATGCTGCAGTGAACATTGGAGTGCATGTATCTTTTTGAATTATGGTTTTCTGTAGGCACATGCCCAGGTTTAGGACTTCAGGATAATATGGTATCTCTGTATCTCTGATTTAAAATTTTTAAGGAACCACTGTACTATTCTCCATAGTGGTTGCAACAAGACCTTCCCAGTGAAGTACCAGTGACAAAACACCAAACTGTGGTTTTCCAACCTTGTTCTCCATATTACTTCAAATTCCTACCTAATACTTTGAAAATCTTGCTCAAAAGTAACTGTTTTTTAAGGCTTACAAGGATGCTTAGGATATCATTTATCAATTGGCTCACAAAGCAATTAATTTTGCTGAGTTCAATACCGTTCTGCTCAATGTATTTTGATGGGGATAACAGGGGGAAAAAAAGCTAGAAAGCCACAATAAAAAATGACCCTGATTAAATGTCCTCAAATAAGAAACTCTAAAATTAAAAAAATAAAAATGACTCATTCATTTCTTTACTTGACATGTTTTCATTAAATAGTTGAATGTTAGTGATTTCCAAACTGTCCTTCTGATACAGCTCCCTTCTACTCCTTCTCACAATCCTGACGTGTGGCCAGACTAAACCTAAGAATGTGCATCCTTAATTTTGATTCTAATGATTAGACAAATTTGAGGAAACTCAGTACTATGTGAAAACAACCAGTTCTTCTTTAAGAACAGAAGGATTTGTAAGAAAGAGATACTGACCTTGTTAAGTTTATAATCTAAGGGTAGAGATTAAGATACAGAAAATGACTATTTATTGAGCCCTTAGCCAAGGAGAAAAGGAAAAATTTCTGGAATGTAATGTATGAACAATAAATGAATATTATGTAGTATATCAGCCCACTTTTTTGTTGAATTAGTTGGTCACATGATTAAAAGCACATTTTAAAAAAGAAGGCAATAGGTTTGACGGAATACTGAGTATGAGGTGATTGTACGTCCTCCAGGAGGGATCTCCAGCTAGCAGTTGGATTTGTTCTCAGGAGGGAGACCATGTGGAGGTTTCACTTGCAGGTATAACAAAGTCTGAGTGTAGACTATATTGCCATACTTTGTGAAACCAGAAGAGTATGTGAAAAACAAATAGGGTGGAAAAAAAGGTTAGAGTATAGAAGATAAGGGAAGAGAATATTAATTTATTAAAGAGTAGTGTGAGCCATAAACAGATGTGAATAGGGACAGCCACAGTAAGAAAAGGCGTACTGTTCAGTAAGTGTACCAGGGAAAGGTGAGAGAAGTTGGTCTTTGAGGGAAACATGGAAAAACTGGAAGAGACTTTAGCATGTTTGTAATGCTGATATTGAAGGAGAAAGTGGAGAGGAAAAGATAAATACACAGTTGGAATGGGGACTAGCAAAAGAAATGATGTTCTTATAGACAGGTTTATTCAGAGTACTCAAAGAGGTATTTGTCTTAAGAATGAAGATCTTGCTCTTACTCCTTTTGGGAGGAAGGTTGATGGAAACTTGTATTTTTACCCGACATGTTTTCATTAAAAAAGCTAGAAAGCCACAATAAAAAATGACCCTGATTAAATGTCCTCAAATAAGAAACTCTAAAATTAAAAAAATAAAAATGACTCATTCATTTCTTTACTTGACATGTTTTCATTAAATAGTTGAATGTTAGTGATTTCCAAACTGTCCTTCTGATACAGCTCCCTTCTACTCCTTCTCACAATCCTGACGTGTGGCCAGACTAAACCTAAGAATGTGCATCCTTAATTTTGATTCTAATGATTAGACAAATTTGAGGAAACTCAGTACTATGTGAAAACAACCAGTTCTTCTTTAAGAACAGAAGGATTTGTAAGAAAGAGATACTGACCTTGTTAAGTTTATAATCTAAGGGTAGAGATTAAGATACAGAAAATGACTATTTATTGAGCCCTTAGCCAAGGAGAAAAGGAAAAATTTCTGGAATGTAATGTATGAACAATAAATGAATATTATGTAGTATATCAGCCCACTTTTTTGTTGAATTAGTTGGTCACATGATTAAAAGCACATTTTAAAAAAGAAGGCAATAGGTTTGACGGAATACTGAGTATGAGGTGATTGTACGTCCTCCAGGAGGGGATCTCCAGCTAGCAGTTGGATTTGTTCTCAGGAGGGAGACCATGTGGAGGTTTCACTTGCAGGTATAACAAAGTCTGAGTGTAGACTATATTGCCATACTTTGTGAAACCAGAAGAGTATGTGAAAAACAAATAGGGTGGAAAAAAAGGTTAGAGTATAGAAGATAAGGGAAGAGAATATTAATTTATTAAAGAGTAGTGTGAGCCATAAACAGATGTGAATAGGGACAGCCACAGTAAGAAAAGGCGTACTGTTCAGTAAGTGTACCAGGGAAAGGTGAGAGAAGTTGGTCTTTGAGGGAAACATGGAAAAACTGGAAGAGACTTTAGCATGTTTGTAATGCTGATATTGAAGGAGAAAGTGGAGAGGAAAAGATAAATACACAGTTGGAATGGGGACTAGCAAAAGAAATGATGTTCTTATAGACAGGTTTATTCAGAGTACTCAAAGAGGTATTTGTCTTAAGAATGAAGATCTTGCTCTTACTCCTTTTTGGGAGGGGGGAAGGTTGATGGAAACTTGTATTTTTATCCAAATCCTGGCATTTTATCCATAAAGCAGAAGTTGATTAAAAATTTTGAAAGAAGAAAAGTTTCAAAGGAGGTATAGATGATACAGAAGAGTGCCAACTTGGGCTTCCCTGGTAGCTCAGTGGTATCGAGTTTGCCTGCCAATGCAGGAGACACCAGTTCAATCCCTGATCCGGGAAGATTCCACATGCTGAGGAGCGACTAAACCCATGAGCCACAACTGTTGAACCTGTGCTCAAAAGCCTCAGAGCCACAACTACTGAAGCCTGTGTGCCCTAGAGCCTGAGTTCCACAAAAGAAGTCACCACAACAAGAAGCCTGCTCACCTCAACTAGAGAGTAGCCCCCATTCCCTGCAACTAGAGAAGAGCCTGTGGCAGCAGTGAAAACCCAGAATAGCCAAAAATAAATAAATAATTTTAGAAAAAAAGAGTGCTAACTAAAGAAAGTGGGACCTTCAGACAGCAGTGAGGATCCACTTGAGGTAGAGATCATGGATTTACAATGTTATTCAATGTGGATTCCCCCCCATGAGCACTCAGTATCTCTTGTATACTCGAGGGAAATACCAACATTGGATGGATTTGGAGGTAGAATTATGAACAACAAACAGAAATGGGAAGAGAGTCAACTGACAAGAGAGTTAAGGAAATGATAAATTTTAGACTCTGTTGGATAATAGACCAAATGAAGGTAGGGCAGTTTATTTCTAAAGAAAATGTAAGAGAGTTCAGGGTATTAGAAATCTTTACTTTGTTGAAGGACAGTTATAAAAAGAGATTTATCTTTAGTCAGACCACTAACGCTCTGTCTTATAAATAATTTTGATCCTAGAAGCAACATCTGGTAAAAATACACAGCTTTGCAGAATAATCTTAGGATCTTGTGACATCAGTCTAAGGTACAAACTGCATAAGTCAAAGACACATTCAATCAAGAGAAAGTGGAGAGGAAAAGATAAATACACAGTTGGAATGGGGACTAGCAAAAGAAATGATGTTCTTATAGACAGGTTTATTCAGAGTACTCAAAGAGGTATTTGTCTTAAGAATGAAGATCTTGCTCTTACTCCTTTTTGGGAGGGGGGAAGGTTGATGGAAACTTGTATTTTTATCCAAATCCTGGCATTTTATCCATAAAGCAGAAGTTGATTAAAAATTTTGAAAGAAGAAAAGTTTCAAAGGAGGTATAGATGATACAGAAGAGTGCCAACTTGGGCTTCCCTGGTAGCTCAGTGGTATCGAGTTTGCCTGCCAATGCAGGAGACACCAGTTCAATCCCTGATCCGGGAAGATTCCACATGCTGAGGAGCGACTAAACCCATGAGCCACAACTGTTGAACCTGTGCTCAAAAGCCTCAGAGCCACAACTACTGAAGCCTGTGTGCCCAAGAGCCCGAGTTCCACAAGAAAAGTCACCACAACAAGAAGCCTGCTCACCTTAGCTAGACAGTAGCCCCATTCCCTGCAACTAGAGAAGAGCCTGTGGCAGCAGTGAAAACCCAGAACAGCCAAAAATAAATAAATAATTTTAGAAAAAAAGAGTGCTAACTAAAGAAAGTGGGACCTTCAGACAGCAGTGAGGATCCACTTGAGGTAGAGATCATGGATTTACAATGTTATTCAATGTGGATTCCCCCCCATGAGCACTCAGTATCTCTTGTATACTCGAGGGAAATACCAACATTGGATGGATTTGGAGGTAGAATTATGAACAACAAACAGAAATGGGAAGAGAGTCAACTGACAAGAGAGTTAAGGAAATGATAAATTTTAGACTCTGTTGGATAATAGACCAAATGAAGGTAGGGCAGTTTATTTCTAAAGAAAATGTAAGAGAGTTCAGGGTATTAGAAATCTTTACTTTGTTGAAGGACAGTTATAAAAAGAGATTTATCTTTAGTCAGACCACTAACGCTCTGTCTTATAAATAATTTTGATCCTAGAAGCAACATCTGGTAAAAATACACAGCTTTGCAGAATAATCTTAGGATCTTGTGACATCAGTCTAAGGTACAAACTGCATAAGTCAAAGACACATTCAATCAAGAGAATGAGAAGGCAAGCCACAGACTAGGAGAAAATATTTGTAAAAGACACATCTGATAAAGGACTGTTACCTAAAATATATAAAGAACTTTTAAAATTCAAAAATAAGTAAACAATCAACCAAATTTAAAAATGGGCCAAAGAAGATAACTAGATTCACAGCATAAGCCATCAAGGAAAAGCACATTAAAACCACCTATTAGGGCTTCCATGGTAGCTCAGTGGTGAGGAGTTCACCTGCCAAAGCAGGAGACATGGGTTAGATCCCTGATCCAGGAAGATCCCTAATCCTTACTAATCCAGGAAGAGCAACTGAGCCTGTGAGCCACAACTATTGAGCCTGTGCTCTAGAGCCTCGGAGCCGCAACTATTTAGCCCATGTGCCACAACCACTGAAGCCCATGTGCCCCTGGAACATAATTTCCATAACAAGAGAAGTCACCAGCAACAAGAAGCCTGCTCACCTCAACCAGAGAGTAGCCACCACTCTCTGCAACTAGAAAGACGTCTGTGCAGTGAAGGCCCAGAATAGCCAAAAATAAATAAACAAAAACACCTATTAGAGTAACCAAAATCATGAACACTGAAACCACTAAATGCTGACAAGGATGTGTAGCAAGAGGAACTCTCATTCATTGCTAAGCCACTTTGGTAGACAGTTTGGTAATCTCTTACTAAATTAAAACTCTTAACAAATGAATCAGCAATCTTGCTTCTTGGTATTTACCCAAATAAGTTAAAAACTTATGCCCATGCCAAAACCTACACATGGATGTTTATAGTGGATTTATTCATAATTACAAAAACTTGTATGCTACCAAGATGTCTTTTAGTAGTTGAATTGATAAACTCAGGTGTATCCAGACAATGGGATTTTATTCAGCGCTAGGAAAAAAAAAAATCTGGAAAAAAAAAAAAAAGCTATAAAGCCTTAAAAAGAACCTTATATGCATATTACCAAGTAAAAGATTCAATAAGAAAAGCCTACATGCTATATGATTATAGTTCTATGACATTCTGGATAAGAAAAATTATGGAGACAGCAAAAAGATCACTTGTTGCCGAGGTGGGGAGGGATGAATTGGTGGAACACAGAGAAATTTTAGGGCAGTGAAACTTCTCTGTACAATACAGTAACGGTTGGTTTGTTTTAGTAGCTAAGTCATATCCAACTCTTTTAAGCACATTCAATCAAGAGAATGAGAAGGCAAGCCACAGACTAGGAGAAAATATTTGTAAAAGACACATCTGATAAAGGACTGTTACCTAAAATATATAAAGAACTTTTAAAATTCAAAAATAAGTAAACAATCAACCAAATTTAAAAATGGGCCAAAGAAGATAACTAGATTCACAGCATAAGCCATCAAGGAAAAGCACATTAAAACCACCTATTAGGGCTTCCATGGTAGCTCAGTGGTGAGGAGTTCACCTGCCAAAGCAGGAGACATGGGTTAGATCCCTGATCCAGGAAGATCCCTAATCCTTACTAATCCAGGAAGAGCAACTGAGCCTGTGAGCCACAACTATTGAGCCTGTGCTCTAGAGCCTCGGAGCCGCAACTATTTAGCCCATGTGCCACAACCACTGAAGCCCATGTGCCCCTGGAACATAATTTCCATAACAAGAGAAGTCACCAGCAACAAGAAGCCTGCTCACCTCAACCAGAGAGTAGCCACCACTCTCTGCAACTAGAAAGACGTCTGTGCAGTGAAGGCCCAGAATAGCCAAAAATAAATAAACAAAAACACCTATTAGAGTAACCAAAATCATGAACACTGAAACCACTAAATGCTGACAAGGATGTGTAGCAAGAGGAACTCTCATTCATTGCTAAGCCACTTTGGTAGACAGTTTGGTAATCTCTTACTAAATTAAAACTCTTAACAAATGAATCAGCAATCTTGTTTCTTGGTATTTACCCAAATAAGTTAAAAACTTATGCCCATGCCAAAACCTACACATGGATGTTTATAGTGGATTTATTCATAATTACAAAAACTTGTATGCTACCAAGATGTCTTTTAGTAGTTGAATTGATAAACTCAGGTGTATCCAGACAATGGGATTTTATTCAGCGCTAGGAAAAAAAAAAATCTGGAAAAAAAAAAAAAAGCTATAAAGCCTTAAAAAGAACCTTATATGCATATTACCAAGTAAAAGATTCAATAAGAAAAGCCTACATGCTATATGATTATAGTTCTATGACATTCTGGATAAGAAAAATTATGGAGACAGCAAAAAGATCACTTGTTGCCGAGGTGGGGAGGGATGAATTGGTGGAACACAGAGAAATTTTAGGGCAGTGAAACTTCTCTGTACAATACAGTAACGGTTGGTTTGTTTTAGTAGCTAAGTCATATCCAACTCTTTTCCCACTCTATGGACTGTAGTCCTCCAGGCTCCTCTGTCCATGGGATTTCCCAGGCATGAATACTGGATTGCTATTTCCTTCTTCAGGGCATCTTCTGACACGTGGATCAAACCCACAGCTCCTGAACTTGCAGGTGGATTCTTTTCCACTGAGCCACAAAGGTAACAGTAATGGTAGATTACATGTAGATACTACTGTAATGGCACTGTAATGGTAGATATACATAATATTATAATGATAGATACACATAATTATATTTTACTCTAAATCCATAGAATATATAATACCAACAGTCAACCCTAATATAAACTCTGGAGTCTTGAGTGATTATGATGTGTAATACAAGTTGATTAATTGTAACAAATGTGCCCCTTGGTGGGGGATGCTGATGAGACTATGAGGATGTAGGGGCAGAGAATGTATGGAAATCTCTATACCTTCCTCTCAATTGTTCTATGAACCTAAAAGTGCTCTAAATAAAAAGAAATCAAAACACACTCAGCATACAGTCCCTATTATATGAAATAAATGCAGTCTTTGGCCAACTATTTAAATCATAATTTTTTAAAAAGCACCAGAGCCCAACATATCCATTGTACTGCCAAGTTCAAAATCATAAGATTTAAAATATCCTCTAGCTTCGCACAACAGTTCTCACGGTCAGAAAATCTTAGGAATTTGATGATCCTGACGAATACAACAGCAACAGTCATTCAATTGGTGTAAACCGACTTGTCTAAAAGGTCAGCCTAGACTTCTGTCTAATAATACTGTGATTTCAACACACATTCTCTGCCAAAGCTTTCAAAACAAAAAAATAGTCTCAGATCAATTTTTTATTGCAAGTAAAGAATGACTAGGCCTGGGAAAGACTTAGTAGCTGTACAACTGAAAACACAAATAAAAAGAAGCACCATAGAATTCTGAATAAAGTTGTTAAAAGACTAGGAGAAAAAATTCAAATTCTGATGGAATGCTCTGGGTCCACTATCTACAAGCATAACTGTCTCTCTTTTCTTCAGTTTGGGCTATTATTAGAAATATTGCCTTCCGTGAAAGAAACCAAGAACATAGACAGTGGTACTGATTATATAATTTAAATAAAACGCAACTAGTCTCAGGGGCTTCCCAAGTGGCTTGATGGTAAAGAATCCACCTGCCAATAAAGGTGACTCAGGAGAACAAGAGACACAGGTTCAGTCTCTTGGTTGGGAAGATATCCTGGAGAAGGTAATGGCAACCCATTCCAGCATTCTTGCCTGGAAAATTCCATGGACAGAGAGCCTGGCGGGCTACAGTCCAAAGGGTCACAAAGAGCAGGACACAACTGAGCACACGCACATGTAACAAATCCTAGCATTAATAAAACAAATCACATGTTTGAAACTTCCTGACCCTTCCTCCAAAGAGAAGTTTGTGATGAAGTCATGAAAATGTTATACATTACCCTTAAAAGGATTTAGCTGTGATAGGGGAAAATTAGGAGAAAGGAGAGGAAGAGACAAAGGGAGGAGAAGAGAAAGGAACACAGAGAAGAGAGAATGTGATAACTACAAGAGAAAATAACTGAATTGTGAAGTTGTTTCTTGAGATCTGGGAGCAAAGACCAAACCTTAGTCCCAAGGCATAGACTTCCTATGAAGACAAGTTAACAGTGCAAAAAAAGATAATACTGTTGCAACAGCATGATCAATGACATTGTGATTTCTTATTGAGTTACATTTTTCTGCTTTTTCCTTTAACAGCAAATAAACCCCAAAATAGCAAGACAAAAATAAAGCATCCACTAAAATAACTTCCTAGTTTTCCCTGAAATCTGTTCCTTTGAACTGAGTCAGAGCAACATATAAGTAAGCAAGATTCCATAGCAAGAACTGATTGCATAATAAATCTCTGTAAATAACTACATACCACATCGACTGGAAATTAAATCAAGGTGAATTAACCAGTTCATGAGGAAAGAAAGGGGCAATCAAATAAGCAACTGTTTAAAGACTAGGATAAAAAATTCAAATTCTGATGGAATGCTCTGGGTCCACTATCTACAAGCATAACTGTCTCTCTTTTCTTCAGTTTGGGCTATTATTAGAAATATTGCCTTCCGTGAAAGAAACCAAGAACATAGACAGTGGTACTGATTATATAATTTAAATAAAACGCAACTAGTCTCAGGGGCTTCCCAAGTGGCTTGATGGTAAAGAATCCACCTGCCAATAAAGGTGACTCAGGAGAACAAGAGACACAGGTTCAGTCTCTTGGTTGGGAAGATATCCTGGAGAAGGTAATGGCAACCCATTCCAGCATTCTTGCCTGGAAAATTCCATGGACAGAGAGCCTGGCGGGCTACAGTCCAAAGGGTCACAAAGAGCAGGACACAACTGAGCACACGCACATGTAACAAATCCTAGCATTAATAAAACAAATCACATGTTTGAAACTTCCTGACCCTTCCTCCAAAGAGAAGTTTGTGATGAAGTCATGAAAATGTTATACATTACCCTTAAAAGGATTTAGCTGTGATAGGGGAAAATTAGGAGAAAGGAGAGGAAGAGACAAAGGGAGGAGAAGAGAAAGGAACACAGAGAAGAGAGAATGTGATAACTACAAGAGAAAATAACTGAATTGTGAAGTTGTTTCTTGAGATCTGGGAGCAAAGACCAAACCTTAGTCCCAAGGCATAGACTTCCTATGAAGACAAGTTAACAGTGCAAAAAAAGATAATACTGTTGCAACAGCATGATCAATGACATTGTGATTTCTTATTGAGTTACATTTTTCTGCTTTTTCCTTTAACAGCAAATAAACCCCAAAATAGCAAGACAAAAATAAAGCATCCACTAAAATAACTTCCTAGTTTTCCCTGAAATCTGTTCCTTTGAACTGAGTCAGAGCAACATATAAGTAAGCAAGATTCCATAGCAAGAACTGATTGCATAATAAATCTCTGTAAATAACTACATACCACATCGACTGGAAATTAAATCAAGGTGAATTAACCAGTTCATGAGGAAAGAAAGGGGCAATCAAATAAGCAACTGTTTAAAGTCACTTACAACCTAAAAACATTTCAATTAAAAAATTTTATTTTATAATGAAATGCAGTAAAAATTTTCACTAATGTTTAAACTTTAAACGTGTAGGTATAGTAAATATGTTTTGATTGCAATTTTTCTAATTAATTACTATGAGGTTAAAATTAAATATAATATTTAACATCAAGTTTAGAATGCCATTCTTGTGACATAGTGTGACTTATGAACATACTGTAAATTTACAGACAATATGAGCACAAAGTATTCAGAGTTTAATTACATAGTGTTACTGAAAATTATGAATTATTATGATGCCATGTATACTGCAATGAAGCTATTCTCATAGTCATTTATACTATATAGGGTCTTAGAAGCTAAGTCACAGCATTTGCATTTCTATAACAGAGGATTTCATTTTCTTAAAACATGTTATGGCCTGGACTCATTAATTCAGAAAAAAGAAAATACAATTAAAGAGAGTCTTCAGAGGTTCTAAAGTAATCTGAATTTTGGAGTCGTTAATTACATGAGTGTTATTAGCTGAAATTAATCCTGTTGCTCTGGTAGGTTATATAGAAGTGATTCATATTTTAATCCATGAATTTTGCTGTAATTCCATTTGATTTCTGTAAGAGAAATTTAGGACCAAAAAGAGTATTTTATACATATACAAACTATGTGAAAATAAAATATGTGTATCAGTATTGCATTCTATATTGGCTAGAAAACTTATAAAATCTTATATTTTTATTTTTTAAAACATTATTTTTCTTTTCCCCATCATGCTTCCTTTTTTATTTATATTTATTTCCATCCATCTTTTTTTTTTTTTTTAAGTCTTTGGCATGTGGGGCCTCCCATTGCAGTGGCCTCTCTGACTGCAGAGTACTGGCTCTGGACGCATGCACTCCAGAGTGCTGCCTTGTAACTGGACACACCAGTCCAGCCGCATTGCAGCATGTGGGATCTTCCTGGGCCAGGGATCCAACCAGTGCCCCTTACACTGCAAGGCAGATTCTTTACCCACTGGATCACCAGGGAAGTCCAACCTTTTATTTTTAATGTTAAATTTCTATTCTTCCAGTTGAAAATAAAATACCAAGTTATTTAGAATGTGTGTGCAGGTATATCTATATTTATAACATTCCTTTTTCATTTTCCCACTGAGGAAACTTGTACTTAGCATTTGAACTCAAGTTTCCTTTACATTCACATGACACTTTCATATTTCACTATTTGAAACATGTGCATAAGTTTGTATGTTAACATATACTACCGTATAAATAGCTTGCTTTAGGACAATACCATATATCATAAGATTGCCTTAAATAGGCCATTCTTCCATAATATTGTAACAATACAGTGTTCCAATTTACATACAGTTATGATAACATATCAACACATATGTAAGCTACAAAGTTTTGTCACATAGACCCTTGAGAGCATTCCTTTAACATTCTTTCTTATTTTTTGTTTTCTTTAATGAAAAAAGAACAATGTCACTTAATAATTTATATTAATGCAAATAAACATAAAACTGCATTGTCATAGTAATAGGTAAAGTCTTTTTGAAGTATGGTCAATTTATTGATTTGAGCTTGTAAAATTTTTCCTATTACTTAGGTAGTTTTTTTTGTTACATCAAGAATGGTAATTTTATTGAGAAGGCACAATTGAAGATGATTGATTATCTGCTTTGTCATGGAGATGAACTATTGTAGAATGCATACATGAAAAAAGTAAAAGCATTGTTCTCTAAATTGGCCCTTGATGCTTTGTTCATTTGAGCTCATTGTTCGTAGACTCTATTATGAACTAATACTAAATACTATAGTAAATAAACCTTTTTTTTTGCTGAAACAAAATTTCTTTCCTAATGAAACCCAGTTTATGAAATAACCGTGTCTGCCAGTGTGCTACATTTAAAATGTATAATTTAATCTATGCCAAAAGCTGAGTAGTAACAGAAACTTTGCATAGCTGTTATAATTTTATTAAATTAGTAATAAGAGTGAATAATGAAAAATTAAAAACTTTTTATTTAAAACTTAATGAGAAAGCAGCTCACAAGCAATGCAAATTAAAAACTGGTACATTTAATTTTAGATAGTTGAATAAAATCTATTAAGAAACAATATAATTGTCAGTAACCGTTGAATGACTTCAATAACCTTTTAATCAAAAAATTAGAATCACGACTATCAAATTTTCCAAGACTTTTAAAAGGATAAAATATTAAAATACAAAAAAGCTTTATTAACTATTGTCATTAAAATAAGACATAAAACACTACTTTTAAATAAAAGAATGTCATGTGAATTTATTATTTGCTTCTTGGAGGTATTCTTGCTTTACATTTAATATACCATAATTAGTCTGTTGTTTCATGAAGTTTGCTTTTTAGATAGATGTTAACATTAGTGACGGTTGGATCACATCAGCTATGCTACTTTTCACTTTTTTTTTTTTGGATGCATTGTGATTTGCTGAGAGGCAGAACACTTCATTCTAGATACAGCTATCACCTGGTGTTTGCTAAATATCTGTGAAATTCTTGCAACAGCTGTTTGTTCCTGGGGAAACATTCACTTCATATTGCAGCAATAAACTGATCATTGCCAATTAAATGCCCATTAATTGTGTAAGCAAGGATTACTGCCAGATGTTTACACTAGAAAGAAAAATATCCTTTGCTATTTATTTTCCACTTAAAGTCTTCCCTTTTCATGTAAATAATTATGCCTTTTGTCTTTTATAATATGCCACAAATTTCAATTTAAAATTAATAAAATAATTTCTCCATAGATTTGATTTAACAGAGGATGAGCTAGAGCACATCATTCATATAATAAAAAAGAACAAACTTGGGCAGAATCACTTATTCAATGCATAAAAAAAAAGGTTCAGACATTACACAATGATTCAAACTTTCTAGATTGTTTTAATTTGCTGTATCACATATTTCCTAGAAGTTGTCTTTGATTCTCTTTGCTCCATTTGAATAAGCCTATGAATTTGTGTTCTTAAAAGTTGCAATAAAACAAACTCTTTTTCATGGACTATCATGGAGAAGGAAAACTAAAAATAAAGGAATCCATGTGAAATAAAGCAGGTGGCATTTTAAGATTTTTAGTTAAATCTCACTGCCATTGTATTTACCTGGGGCTTCATTCTAGCTCAAAATATTAAGTTCTTCTCCAGAAGGCAGCAGTGAAGAAAATGAAACACTTAACAATACATTGTCCCAAGTAATTTATTTCTCATCACCAGAAAAACAGGAAAATAAACATTAACCATATGAATATGTTTATTGCTTCTTTTAGTGTCTAAATACATGGTAAAAGTTAAAGGAAAAAACTGCTTTCATGGCAATATACACCTATAAATCTTAGAGAGGAGAGCTTTCACAAAATACATGATAACACATATTTCCTTGTACTTGTGCCTTCCTGCTTTTATAAGGAAAATCAAATTCATATACATGTTCTCCCTGTTAGAGTCCTGGTTCCCAAAGCCTCACACCCCAGCCATACAATGTATGTGAACAACAACAACAGAAAGATTAGGTGGTATTCTGTTCCTCACCAGATTGAACCACACCTCCTCTTTGGAAGGTGATCACAGGACACATTCAGAGCTGCGGAAGACATGAAACAGTAGCATCTGGCTCCTTAAATATCTCCACAGGCATTTGTAATGGCATCTTTGAAGTTTTCTCTGCATCTGTCACATGTTTAGACTGCACATTGACTGCCCCAGCTGAGCACGATTTTGATTCTTTGAGACTCTGAATAGTGTAATCTGTTTAAGAATAAGGCTCAGGAAAATCCCTCATAATATCCATACACAAGTGTTTTCATGATTCAAAAAAGGGGGTCCTCATTCCCATAACTGTTATTTTTTATGCTGAAATGATGCCAGCCTTTGAGTTAATAATATAGCCTACAATTACATTCCAGCTTTGCACATTTTTTGAGAACCTGTACTCAAAAACCACATCTTTTCTAGCTTTTTTTAAAAAACCAGTATTATAGAAATTACTACTTGAGGAGAAGGCCTCTGTAAATGTGATGTGTGCATAATCATCTTGGCACCCGATTATAAATCTGACCACTATCAACTCATCTTGAAAATCATTTTTGATTCAACCTATTGAGCACAAAGTATCTCAAGTGCAGAATATAAAAATAAAGGGTGATTGGATATCAATGATAGTTTAAGAGCTATTGACTTTGTCTCTAGTAGATTAATATACTTCTAACAATTAACTCATGAAGACTCTACTTAATCTATCTCTATATATGTACAGATTATTTCCTATTATTAGCAGGTCCTCAAGACATATCAAACATCTCATAAATACAAATTGGAGCTATTAAATATAGCTTAATTCCCTCCAATTCCATAGTTGCCCTATTTTGAATGTTTAAAGTTGATGAAATCTTCTTAGTGTCTCAAACTCAATATTTCTATTTTCATCAATTGAGCAAAATATCTTATATATTCACTGACACTAGGTAGGGTATCAAAGATTTAATATTTCACTCTCCCTTAAAGTTCTCTATTTTAACAGAAGACCATGAAGGAAAATGCCTCTAGCAACTATTACTTTGAGCATGTGTATGTACACACAAATACTAAATAAACAGAAAACAACAGCTGTCTTAAGACAGACAACATTTTAGGCCACATTAAATTATATTATTTAGGCCATCATTTTTTCTTTTTTATCAGATTACCCTGATGGTATAGTTATTTCATGAAGTCTCTCTTTTTCCTTACGTATCATAAAGACTATCACATTTAAATTTAAAAATGTAAGTATAAAAACCAGCACCAAGAAGAAGCTGAGGGCTTCCCTGGTGGTCCAGTGGGTAAGGACACCGCCTTGCAGTGCAAGAGGCTCCAGTTTGATCCCTGGCCTGGGAAGATCCCACGTGCCACGGAGCGGCTGGACTGATGTGTCCAATTACCCAGCCGGAGCTCTGGGGCGCATGCGCCCAGAGCCGGCGCTCTGCGACAACAGAGGCCACCGCGATGGGAGGCCCACACGGGCCAGAGAACAAAGATGGATGAAAATGGACAAATGAAAGACCAGTGGAAGTGGCCCGCCTGCTCCCCTCCCTGCTCACCCCATCCCCACCAAAAAAAAAAAAAAAAAGAAGAAGCTGATAAAAATACTCCTAATTTGCTCCCAGTAGGTTGTCAAGAGAAATTAGACCTCTTACACAAATGAGTTGGCCTATGGATTTCAATATGCAAAACCTTGGAGTGAGGCATAGTATGTGATACAAATGAATATGAAAGAGCTGGGAGAAATGGCAACTATTTGTAAAGAAGAAATCCAGTTCAATTAATAGTGTCAATTAATCAGGAGATTTAATTGTGTTCATTTTTTTCTTCTGGAATGTTACCCTGCTTCCTTCAGAAACAGATCACTACAGAGTGTATATCAGCTTCTTTCTTCCCTATTCTATTGACCTGAGGGCAATTCTCTTTAAAGTCTTAGATTACTAAGGACATTATCTATGTACCACAAAGTTTGGTAACATCATATGGATTTGTTTGCTCATGTTTGTGATCTTCATTATATGTTTGTCCAATAGACAAACAATTTGCTTGCATTTGTCTTCATATTTACAAAACTATGTCTCCCAATTCAGATTTGGGTGAATGGTTGGTATAAAATATAGGTCTTAGGGTTTCTCATTAATTCTAGGTCATGGATTCAAATATAATACAAAACACAAAAATATCAAGAGTATCCTACATGCTTTCAGAAAATACAATAATACAAGATCAAAGTGAGGAAGTATAGATTTATCGCTTCATAGGTCACTTTTCTTTGTAAATTAGAAACACAGAAAAACATCTACCATGGACATATTTGGCAGTCGTGGTGCACTCATGATTGATTAAAGGCACTGTTGGGAGCTTTCCTGGTGGTCCAATGGGTAAGGACACCGCTTTGCAGTGCAAGGGGCACCGGTTCAATCCCTGGCCTGGGAAGATTCCACGTGCCGCAGAGTGGCTAGGCCTATGTGTCCAATGACCGAGCCAAAGGTCTGGAGTGCATGAGTCCAGAGCCAGTGCTCTGCAACAGAGGCCACCGAGATGGGAGGCCCACACGGGCCAAAGAACAAATATGGAATTAAATGAAAGACCAAAAGAAGTGGGCAAAAAAAAAGAGGTACTGTTGGCATTGATTGGCAGGAAGTAACATGAAGCATGAATGGGAATTCTTTTTTAAGGATAACTTATAATTCTTATACTCATCTTTGTTTTCAAGCATCCATGCCACACAAGTTTTTTTTTTTTTTTTTTTTCCCTAATTTTCATTACGGACAATCAAAGAATTCTAGACTGAAGCACTGGTCCTCATGATTGTTAAAAAAAAATTGGAAAACAAATTCATTTACTTTGTGTTGGAAGAATTAAGATTTAAACAATGAAGCTAAGAAAGACTCCAGGAGAAAGATTTTATAGATTCCTAAGGGAGAATCAGAGAGGAAGTTTTAGAGAAAACATGTGGTAACTTGTATTAATTTAAACATGTATTAAGTCAATATTGCATTCCAAGGATTGTGGGAAAGTATATTGTTTCTTTTTTTTTGTGATCTTCATTATATGTTTGTACCAATTAGACAAACAATTTGCCTTTGGTAACATCATATGGATTTGTTTGCTCATGTTTGTGATCTTCATTATATGTTTGTCCAATAGACAAACAATTTGCTTGCATTTGTCTTCATATTTACAAAACTATGTCTCCCAATTCAGATTTGGGTGAATGGTTGGTATAAAATATAGGTCTTAGGGTTTCTCATTAATTCTAGGTCATGGATTCAAATATAATACAAAACACAAAAATATCAAGAGTATCCTACATGCTTTCAGAAAATACAATAATACAAGATCAAAGTGAGGAAGTATAGATTTATCGCTTCATAGGTCACTTTTCTTTGTAAATTAGAAACACAGAAAAACATCTACCATGGACATATTTGGCAGTCGTGGTGCACTCATGATTGATTAAAGGCACTGTTGGGAGCTTTCCTGGTGGTCCAATGGGTAAGGACACCGCTTTGCAGTGCAAGGGGCACCGGTTCAATCCCTGGCCTGGGAAGATTCCACGTGCCGCAGAGTGGCTAGGCCTATGTGTCCAATGACCGAGCCAAAGGTCTGGAGTGCATGAGTCCAGAGCCAGTGCTCTGCAACAGAGGCCACCGAGATGGGAGGCCCACACGGGCCAAAGAACAAATATGGAATTAAATGAAAGACCAAAAGAAGTGGGCAAAAAAAAAGAGGTACTGTTGGCATTGATTGGCAGGAAGTAACATGAAGCATGAATGGGAATTCTTTTTTAAGGATAACTTATAATTCTTATACTCATCTTTGTTTTCAAGCATCCATGCCACACAAGTTTTTTTTTTTTTTTTTTTTCCCTAATTTTCATTACGGACAATCAAAGAATTCTAGACTGAAGCACTGGTCCTCATGATTGTTAAAAAAAAATTGGAAAACAAATTCATTTACTTTGTGTTGGAAGAATTAAGATTTAAACAATGAAGCTAAGAAAGACTCCAGGAGAAAGATTTTATAGATTCCTAAGGGAGAATCAGAGAGGAAGTTTTAGAGAAAACATGTGGTAACTTGTATTAATTTAAACATGTATTAAGTCAATATTGCATTCCAAGGATTGTGGGAAAGTATAGTGTATTGGGAAAAAATATTACTTTTAAGGTTTTTATTCTGGTTCCTCCACTAACTGGCTGCTAACCAAGAGTAGGCCATTCTACTTTTATGAGCACTAATTTTCTCATTTGTAAAACAAAAGTGAAGTAGATACTTACCGTCAGCTCTAAAGCTCATTACTGAATTTTTCACTTTTCAGACAGATAGTATGTCATACTGTACTTGTACACCATGGATTTGCAGATTGCTGCTCCAGAAACCTCAAACTGAACAGTTTCCCACTCTCAAAGATTTCCCACTCTCAAAAGTCAGTTTATATCATGAGATAACTTTGGTATGAGTCCTCAGATATGAATATACTGGAAAAATAAAATACCTAATACCTAAAGAGGGGCACAAATAAAGAGATATCTCAGTATGCAAAGGTAAAACCTAATACCTGGAAAGAAATTGCACCTCCAAATTTAACAGGTGAAATAAACTCTATGTGTGTGTGTGTGTGTGTGGTTTTTTAAAAAATATTTATTTATTTATTTATTTATTTAGGCGGGGGTGGGGAGGGAGGGGGGTGGATGGGCCACTTCCACTGGTCTTTCATTTGTCTAGTTCCATCCATCTTTGTTCTTTGGCCCGTGTGGGCCTCCCATCGTGGTGGCATCTGTTGTCGCAGAGCACTGGCTCTGGGCGCATGCACTCTAGAGCTCCGGCTGGGTAATTGGACACATCAGTCCAGCCGCTCTGCGGCACGTGGGATCTTCCCAGGCCAGGGATCAAACTGGCACCTCTTGCACTGCAAGGCGGTGTCCTTACCCACTGGACCACCAGGGAAGCCCTAGTTTATGTGTTTTATGAGACATTAGGCCCCCAATCACCTCTGGAAGAAAAGAGTCTGGATCAAATGAGTCTAAGACATTGTCTATGCTATTATTCTTAAAGGTCCAGAGATGTGTCAGAAGCCTGATAGTTGAAGAAAAAGTGTAATACTTATCTTTCTCAAATGTATATAAGCACATGACTATAGAATTCAATTAGAAAATATAGTAGCAGGATATTAAGCAAAAATTCTGCTGAATTTTTTTTTTTTAAAAAGAGAAAACCTAAAGCAGTTAAGGCTAAAACACTGCAGCGAAAGGTACATGGCCTGGAGTATTCTTTGTTGGTATACTACCAACCTCCCACCAATGTCAGTGTTTCTGATGTGAATCAAACAGAAGTCTGGTGAGTGCCATACCTCTTATCATCCAGACAAGAATAGATTTTAATGAGTTGCTATTTGTGCAAAGAACATAGGTTTTTGAAGTAGATACAAAGTACAGTGAAGCCACCAACAAAATTCCATGGAAAGGTGATTTTAGATATAATTAAATTGGATCTTGGTTCTTATATTTTATCAAGCATAGTTCTCATACAGTTGAAGGGTAAATTTCCAGTTTTATAATAAGGAAAGAAGGAGGAATCTGCTCAGGACAAAATGAGATTTGGGCCTTGCAAGAAGAGCTGGCAGCTTGTTCCTGGGAAGTAAGGAAGTAGGAAACAGATTCCTGCATTTACAATATCCTCTTTACCCAACCTGGATGGGGACAACAAAACACACATCATGTTTCATTTTGTGAATCACTCTGGCAGAACTCTTAACAGCCTTCAGTAATATTTAACCCAGAACAGAAAAATATCACCAAGTGAGACCTAAGCATGGACAGGGCACCACTGAGCCACTCAGAAACACTCAAGAAGCCCTGCCCAATGAACAAACAAATGTGCTCTAATCACGTCACTACTCTTGTATAAGGGTAGTCACTCATCCATTTACCTAACTTAATTTTGTATTCAAGTTATCACTTACTGGTAAAGTTTTACTAGATATAAACATAAAGTTGAGTTTCCCAGAAGGTTCTAGTAGTAAAGAACCCGCCTGCCTGTGCAGGAGGCATAAGAGACTCAGTTTTGATACCTGGGTCAGGAAGATCCCCTGGAGGAGGGCATGACAACCCACTCCAGTATTCTCGCCTGGAGAATCTCATCCACAGAGGAGCCAGTGGGCTATGGTCCAAGGGTCGCAAAGAGTTGGACAAGGTTGAAAGCAACTTAGCATACAAACATAAAATTCATGATGAGGTCAGTAGCTATGACCACAGTGAACAACTTCTCTCTGAAAGGAAGTTGTTGGATAGTTTTTTAATAATCACCTTTTGATCCTATGAATAATTTTGGGATGCTTCTCCTGCAAAAATGTGGAAAAACTGATAAGCAGTGTCTTAAATAAGAAGTGATAATTTTTCTCACATAGATAAAAAAAAAAACAAACAGCTGCTACTGACACTGAATACTTTGTTGGCCACCCAACAAAATTCCTTTTTGGAATAGATTTTAATGAGTTGCTATTTGTGCAAAGAACATAGGTTTTTGAAGTAGATACAAAGTACAGTGAAGCCACCAACAAAATTCCATGGAAAGGTGATTTTAGATATAATTAAATTGGATCTTGGTTCTTATATTTTATCAAGCATAGTTCTCATACAGTTGAAGGGTAAATTTCCAGTTTTATAATAAGGAAAGAAGGAGGAATCTGCTCAGGACAAAATGAGATTTGGGCCTTGCAAAAAGAGCTGGCAGCTTGTTCCTGGGAAGTAAGGAAGTAGGAAACAGATTCCTGCATTTACAATATCCTCTTTACCCAACCTGGATGGGGACAACAAAACACACATCATGTTTCATTTTGTGAATCACTCTGGCAGAACTCTTAACAGCCTTCAGTAATATTTAACCCAGAACAGAAAAATATCACCAAGTGAGACCTAAGCATGGACAGGGCACCACTGAGCCACTCAGAAACACTCAAGAAGCCCTGCCCAATGAACAGACAAATGTGCTCTAATCACGTCACTACTCTTGTATAAGGGTAGTCACTCATCCATTTACCTAACTTAATTTTGTACTCAAGTTATCACTTACTGGTAAAGTTTTACTAGATATAAACATAAAGTTGAGTTTCCCAGAAGGTTCTAGTAGTAAAGAACCCGCCTGCCTGTGCAGGAGGCATAAGAGACTCAGTTTTGATACCTGGGTCAGGAAGATCCCCTGGAGGAGGGCATGACAACCCACTCCAGTATTCTCGCCTGGAGAATCTCATCCACAGAGGAGCCAGTGGGCTATGGTCCAAGGGTCGCAAAGAGTTGGACAAGGTTGAAAGCAACTTAGCATACAAACATAAAATTCATGATGAGGTCAGTAGCTATGACCACAGTGAACAACTTCTCTCTGAAAGGAAGTTGTTGGATAGTTTTTTAATAATCACCTTTTGATCCTATGAATAATTTTGGGATGCTTCTCCTGCAAAAATGTGGAAAAACTGATAAGCAGTGTCTTAAATAAGAAGTGATAATTTTTCTCACATAGATAAAAAAAAAAACAAACAGCTGCTACTGACACTGAATACTGTTTAACTAGCTCAATAATTCAGGTCCAGGATATCTATTTTTTGGCCTTTCTTCATGGACTCAAGACTGACATTACAGCTTGGGCATCATTTCTACATTCCAAGCTGGACAAGGGTAATGTTTACTAATGAAAACCACAGCCTTCTCAGCAGATTCCAACACATTTCTACTTCGGCTTAAACTGTCACATAGTCAAGGAGGAGTCTAGGAATTCATGTATCAAAAACCAGGAGAATAAGGATGGTCAAAGCGTTCAGAGCAGCCACAAAAATGACATATCCCCTCTGAACACAATTTCACAATTTATGGTTCTAATTACACAGTACCTTCCAAACTTATAAAAGCTAAAGACAACTGTCTATACAATAACTATGACATTTCTTTCTCCCTGACTGAAAAGGTGGGTTTTAAAATTTCGAGTTAAAGCAATGTTGTTTTTTTCCTATTTAAATGAGTTGTGAATAACAGTGAATTACATAAAGCAATGTAAATTATAAACAACGTCAATCTCAACTGATGAAATTTCTGTTAGAAACTGCTGATAATTTAAATCAAATTCAAGGTTTCTTTATCTGCTGTTGATTTTATTTTGTGATATTTCTAGGGCATTCTCAATTGCTTATTGTTTCAGCATGGTGGTCAATAACACCTCTTTTACTGTCAAAGCTGTTCTGATTTAGGCATTAAGTTATATGGTCACCCTATGTGCTGCATGTGTGGGTGCGGGCCAAGTTGCTTCAATCATGTCTGACTCTGCAACCTTATGAACTGTAGCCCACCAGGCTCCTCTGATTTGTTATAGTTCATAGGGATTCAGAGTCCTCAGAGTCCATGGGATTCTCCGGGTAAGAATACTGGAATGGGTTGCCATGCCTTATTCCAGGGGATCATGACATTTTATCACACAGGGATCGAACCTGTGTCTCTTATGTCTCCTACTTTGCAAGGTGGGTCCTTTACCACTAGCACTATCTTGGAAATGACTCAACGTGGTACTCTATGTTAATAATATTCAAGTTTACAATATTAGAACAAATCATGACCTTGAACTCAGAGCTCCATTGAGAGAAGCCTCTTTGAGTTCTCCAATGAAAAACACCACCAAAAACTCAACTCTGCCAAAGGAAACTATGCCATGCATTCAATGGTTCTCATCAAAGCTTCTTTCCCTTAGTAATTATCAGGGAGGAGCCTGAAAGATTGGACAAAGGACCCAGCACTTTCTTTTAAGTACATGTTTGAACTTCTGACTTAGCTCCATTTTCATGTATTGCAATATTATTTTTACCTATAAGTTAGTGAAGACTAAGAAATGAAGATTAGCTTTATGATAGACATTTCAAATAGGATTGCCTGATATCAAAAAAAAAAAGAGGCAATAAAAGAACTCTTTTTTTTTTTTTTTTTTGCCTCTAAGTCATGGTTTTCTTTTCATCCATCTTTATTCTTTTTGGCATGTGTGGGCCTACCATCACAGTGGCCTCTCTCGTTGCAGAGCACTGGCTCTGGGTGCATGCACTTCAGAGTGCTGGCTTGTAATTGGACACACCAACCCAGACGTTCCTCTACATGTGGGATCTTCCCCGGTTAGGGATCGAACTCGTGTTCCCTGTACAGCAAAGTCGACTTTTTACCCACTGGACCACCAGAGATGCCCAACCAAAAATTTTTGAGAGTATATTGATGTTCCAACCAGAATCACTCCTGTAATCTGAACAGTCAATTCAACATAACTTTCTGAATTGGCTTTATGAGACCCACAGATTTAGAAATAACCAGAGATTTCAGAATTAGAAGTAGAAATACAAGAGGCAGAAGAACTACAAAAAGTTAGAACCTTCCTGCCCCTCTTTTCTAGAACACTGAAGGTAGCCCTGCACTTTTGTGGCCCCTCTGCTCCCTTTCAGCCACAACCACTGTCAAGACAGCAGAGTAAGAGTAAAACCAGCTCACTGAGAAGAGGAAACACTCTATCTAAGAGCATCTGTTGAGCAGGAGAAGCAGCATCTTTGCTCTTGCCTGTTACCCTCATAGAGAAGCCATCACTGAATTCATCCTTTTCGGACACTAAAGGAGCTCTCATGTTTTGGGGGACTGAAGGCCTTACTTATAAAAAAGTTTACAATATTAGAACAAATCATGACCTTGAACTCAGAGCTCCATTGAGAGAAGCCTCTTTGAGTTCTCCAATGAAAACACCACCAAAAACTCAACTCTGCCAAAGGAAACTATGCCATGCATTCAATGGTTCTCATCAAAGCTTCTTTCCCTTAGTAATTATCAGGGAGGAGCCTGAAAGATTGGACAAAGGACCCAGCACTTTCTTTTAAGTACATGTTTGAACTTCTGACTTAGCTCCATTTTCATGTATTGCAATATTATTTTTACCTATAAGTTAGTGAAGACTAAGAAATGAAGATTAGCTTTATGATAGACATTTCAAATAGGATTGCCTGATATCAAAAAAAAAAAGAGGCAATAAAAGAACTCTTTTTTTTTTTTTTTTTTTTGCCTCTAAGTCATGGTTTACTTTTCATCCATCTTTATTCTTTTTGGCATGTGTGGGCCTACCATCACAGTGGCCTCTCTCGTTGCAGAGCACTGGCTCTGGGTGCATGCACTTCAGAGTGCTGGCTTGTAATTGGACACACCAACCCAGACGTTCCTCTACATGTGGGATCTTCCCCGGTTAGGGATCGAACTCGTGTTCCCTGTACAGCAAAGTCGACTTTTTACCCACTGGACCACCAGAGATGCCCAACCAAAAATTTTTGAGAGTATATTGATGTTCCAACCAGAATCACTCCTGTAATCTGAACAGTCAATTCAACATAACTTTCTGAATTGGCTTTATGAGACCCACAGATTTAGAAATAACCAGAGATTTCAGAATTAGAAGTAGAAATACAAGAGGCAGAAGAACTACAAAAAGTTAGAACCTTCCTGCCCCTCTTTTCTAGAACACTGAAGGTAGCCCTGCACTTTTGTGGCCCCTCTGCTCCCTTTCAGCCACAACCACTGTCAAGACAGCAGAGTAAGAGTAAAACCAGCTCACTGAGAAGAGGAAACACTCTATCTAAGAGCATCTGTTGAGCAGGAGAAGCAGAAATGGAAGATTCATCTTTGCTCTTGCCTGTTACCCTCATAGAGAAGCCATCACTGTCCTAACCATTCACTCCTCATTTGTCTAAATTCACAGTCTCCCTCAAGACAACTCATTGCCTTGTAACTATCCACTCTTGTCCCATCCCACAGACCAGAGAGATATTTAAAAATAAAAATTCATTAATATTCTTTTTCTGTTTAAAGCTCATCAAGGATTTCTCATTGCTTTTAGAATAAAGATCTAAATCTGAATTTTACTCTGGTCCACAAGATTCTTCATAAACTGGCCTATGCTTATTTCTAAATGATCACTTTAATCCACATTCACATAGTCACAAATGTTTTACTACCTTGGATTCTGTTCAATTCCTTGAAAGTACTGTTTTCTTTCCTATCTTATTATCAAGTTCAGTTGGCTTCAAATAGTCTCCACTATCTTCTTTGAACCTTTTCACCATTCAGACCTCAGTTCAAACATCATTTCCTCAGAGAAACCTTCCTGATACACCAAAACTCATACTTGAAATACTTGTATGTTCGTAAAATTTCCTTTGCAGCAGTCAGCCTCAAGTTCCTAAGTTTATACTCTTGAATGGCTACATGATCACAAATTAACTCTTCTGCTAAACTTTCTTCTCATTGTGTCTTTAGCATTGCCTGTTGTGTAGTATATTTTCAATAAATATTTATTAAATGTCAATAAATATATCAATAAAATACACATAGCATGTCATAGTTAGCCTTTATTGCAAGCAAACATGGCAAGTGAAAGTCATCCTCCCAAAAGATAATTTTAAAGGGTAACATAGAAATGTTTATAATTATAATTTTTTTCATTCAAATATTTATCCAGATGTCACTGTTACATTAATTGCCTGTGATATATTGAAAACTAAATTAGTGATTTATAATAATTCTTCATTATATGGAAGACACTTTTAAGATTAACCTAAAATTACTTGTTTGGAGAAATGGCCCCTTATCCTATTTAGAATTTTGGGGGGCGGGGCGGGGCACTTCTATTGGACTTTCATTTATCTATTTGCATCCATATTTGTTCTCTGGCCTGTGTGGGCCTCCCATCACAGTGGCCTCTCTCGTCACAGAGTGCCGGGTCTGGGCGCATGCACTCCAGAGCTCCATTGGTCAAGCCACTTTGCAGCACATGGGATCTTCTCAGGCCAGGGATCAAACCGGTGCCCTTTGCACTGCAAGGCGGTGTCCTTACCCACTGGACCACCAGGGAAGCCCCAGAATATTTTTGAGACCTACCTTATATGACATTTCATGACTTTAGACCTATCTATTATAGCCCTTTCCAATAGTAGTAGACTCTGATGCCCCACACAGATTCCCTTCACCAGGTGGTGGTGCATTCATTCATTAGCCACTATAGGTGTTGGTTGCTAACAGCTCACAGCTGACCCCTTCACCAGAGACTCACCCTTGGCTGATGAGGGTCTTCTCTTCTAGAAAATGACGAAATCATGATTTCAAGGCCACAAGGTCAATGGATAACTAGCACATCTTGACACATGTATAAGTAAAATTTTCACCATTCAGACCTCAGTTCAAACATCATTTCCTCAGAGAAACCTTCCTGATACACCAAAACTCATACTTGAAATACTTGTATGTTCGTAAAATTTCCTTTGCAGCAGTCAGCCTCAAGTTCCTAAGTTTATACTCTTGAATGGCTACATGATCACAAATTAACTCTTCTGCTAAACTTTCTTCTCATTGTGTCTTTAGCATTGCCTGTTGTGTAGTATATTTTCAATAAATATTTATTAAATGTCAATAAATATATCAATAAAATACACATAGCATGTCATAGTTAGCCTTTATTGCAAGCAAACATGGCAAGTGAAAGTCATCCTCCCAAAAGATAATTTTAAAGGGTAACATAGAAATGTTTATAATTATAATTTTTTTCATTCAAATATTTATCCAGATGTCACTGTTACATTAATTGCCTGTGATATATTGAAAACTAAATTAGTGATTTATAATAATTCTTCATTATATGGAAGACACTTTTAAGATTAACCTAAAATTACTTGTTTGGAGAAATGGCCCCTTATCCTATTTAGAATTTTGGGGGGCGGGGCGGGGCACTTCTATTGGACTTTCATTTATCTATTTGCATCCATATTTGTTCTCTGGCCTGTGTGGGCCTCCCATCACAGTGGCCTCTCTCGTCACAGAGTGCCGGGTCTGGGCGCATGCACTCCAGAGCTCCATTGGTCAAGCCACTTTGCAGCACATGGGATCTTCTCAGGCCAGGGATCAAACCGGTGCCCTTTGCACTGCAAGGCGGTGTCCTTACCCACTGGACCACCAGGGAAGCCCCAGAATATTTTTGAGACCTACCTTATATGACATTTCATGACTTTAGACCTATCTATTATAGCCCTTTCCAATAGTAGTAGACTCTGATGCCCCACACAGATTCCCTTCACCAGGTGGTGGTGCATTCATTCATTAGCCACTATAGGTGTTGGTTGCTAACAGCTCACAGCTGACCCCTTCACCAGAGACTCACCCTTGGCTGATGAGGGTCTTCTCTCTTCTAGAAAATGACGAAATCATGATTTCAAGGCCACAAGGTCAATGGATAACTAGCACATCTTGACACATGTATAAGTACTAATAAAAAATAACATTTCAAAAAGGCATTTTCTCTTCCAAATAAAATATTTGTCATTGCTATTACAAAAGTGCAAGAATTGTAAATGTCATTTCAAAATGCAATTACAGAATTGAGATTTACAAAGGTGACTCAATATATAAGGAGAAATTCTTCCTATCCTAGTATGAATTAATATATAAATCATTCTACTTTAATGTGTGTTTAACAAATAAAGTAAATATTAAGTCATTGGTTCATATAAAAACAAAGTTAATATGGTACTATGCATGAAAAACTACATAATAAGAAGGAAAAAAAAAAAACAGACACTCTCAACTGTTGAACTCTTATTTTAGGAGTCAAAGAGAGAAACAAAACTAAAGGGTTAAAATTTAGTGACTCAATCTACTCTTTTGGACCCATTAGCCTAAGTCACTTACAGTTCTCTAGAGAGCCAATAAGCATTTGTCAATTAAAATAAGAGAAAAAGATAAACAACTCTTGCCAAGATGACTATTAATTTGAGAACTATAGCAAGCTACTTACTCCATCTCAGCTTGATCCCTGGTGAATAAAACTGGTTGGTATGTTACTGACCAGTCTGATATAGGTCACAGAATGTGGCAGTTTGAGTCTCAAAAGTCCAAGATCAAGGCTGCAAAGAGATTTAATGTCAGAGATTGCAGTCAAAGGCTTTCTTGGAGGGCAGTGTCATGAGGCCAACTTTAATTTTCAGGCTGAAAAAAGTCACAGTGACAAATATGCATCAAGTATTCTTATTTAACAAAAGAGGATTCAAGTCTTCTCTACACATTAGTGTTGTTGTAAAAACTTAATGAACAAATTAAATTAAAAACCGTTTCAATTATTTTTCTATTTTCAGGTTCCTAATATTTTACTACAGAGGGAAAAATCCTGCTTTGAATATCCTAACAGTAGTCACAGAAATTCTGTATTTAACTAGAGTCCATTATATCTTTAAATTGTCTTAAGTATGTGAGAATAACTTAATTACTGAATGAATATACACGGTCTTCATAACTTGGTTTGTCATTCATACTGTATTTGTTATTAACATATACAGCTATCTAGATCCCACCTTTTTGCTTTTGAACGTTATGTTTCAAGGATTAGATTTTAAAACTAGAAAACCTGGAAAAAATGTTAAATTATCCATTTTTTTACCAAAAATATATAAAAATAAAACCAACTCTTTCCAGCCGGCTGATACAGCTAAATAGTGGAAATTCCTACATTAAAAACCATTCCATTTGTGTTTCAGTTAAAGTTTCTAGTAATATAAAATAAAACTCGTGCTTGTCCATTTACCATATTTAGCTTATAAGATATGTTCAGTTCAGTTATCATTAAGCTTGACTTTAATTAGCAATATTTATAAACTTGCTTCTAATTTTGAAATTTCTAATTCTGAAAAAAAGATATGAATCAATAGTGATGAATAAAATAAAGTATGTATGTACCGGTCAATGTTTAAAATAATACTGCATAAGTCATAAAATTAGCGAGGGGGCATATATACCTATGGCTGATTCATGTTGATATTTGGCAGTAAACCATAAAACTCTGTAAAGCTATTATCCTTCAATTAAATAAATAAAAATTTTATAAACACACACAAAAACTTACTATTTGAATGTTTCACTTCTTGTCATTAATTTTTACAATTTCCTTCTCAATGTTAGTAAAAATACTAACCAAATAAGCATCAACTGAACAGTGAAACTCAGTAAACCCTCAGCACAGGGATTAGAAGGGAAACGATATCTCAAAACCAAAAATCCAAGTAATTGTTAGCAATGTGAATATTAAGAACTGCTTTCATTTCCCAATAAAAATCCTGGAAATTTGAGAAAAGGATGAAGAAAATGTATACAAGGAATAGGGAGATAGCAGGATAAAAAGTTAAGAAAAGGCAAATTTTATAAGTAATGAATTCTTACTCTAAATGAAAGCTATGAATAATATTTTGGAATTATCTTTATCTAAGAAATATCAGGTGTATTAAAAAAGATTCTGCAGTTAATAAACCTAGAAATGATTCTAGCTACCTTTCCCACTGAAACCCAGTTTAAAGGAAATCTTGCCAATAATTGTGTAAATGAGACTTTTCCTAACAGTTGATAGAAAGATAATTACCTAACAGGAATTTTCAAAGTTATAAAGGCACATGATAGTTTAGAGTAACCTTATTAAAAATCAAATTCACAACATCAACAGATCCTTCCTGTGCCATGTAATTACATTACAGACACTTAATTGAAATAAACTGGAAATGAAACCTGGCCTAGCACAGGCATGCACTGATGGTTAAGACTCAGCAGGGTGGTACCAGTTCATTAAACGTAGTCTTCACATATGTCTGCCCATCACATTCTAAGAAATATTAAAAGGACACTAACTCAAATACATTTATCTATAAATACTTAAATATAATTTCTCTTATGTAGGTAAAGCACTTAAAAATAATGATATAGATTAAAAGGGGTGAAATAAAACTAGTTTTCTTTTCACATAGTTACTTAGAGACAAAAAAGTACATACAAGAGAATTAAACATTCCTAATAATAGCATATGAATACAAAAATAATTAATGGAAAGCCCATATTATAAAAATGTCTAAGTCTTACGCTTTGCTTTCTTAAAGTGTTGAGAAGCAATCCATAAGATTGCCCAAAATACCAGTGGTATCTTAAATGCATCATCAGGCACGGAAAGGCAATAGCTAAAAGGTCAGAGGCTATATAGTTGCTAACCCAGATACCACCTACTCTGAATTGTGAAAGCTCCTTAGCTATGTCCAAATCACAACTCAACATATCTATAGTTTTCAAGGAACAAACTTCAAAATTTTGGTTGTATATAAAACCAACAATATCATACTGTATATATATTAAAAAAATGTTTTAGATATACTGACACAAAATTATTAACAAGAAGTATATAACATCTCCTTTTTTAAAAAAAATTTTATTCTTTATTTTAAAGGTTTTACAGAGTTTTGTTGTTCACAGACATGTATGTTCCCAGATCAGTCATATGCATATCCATGGTCCCCACCCACCCAGATCCCCCCATCCCACCCCTCCAGACCTTCGCCCCAAGCCATTGTAAGCACTCCTATTCCCTTAGCACTATGACACTAGCTATCTTTTCCACACATAACACTATAGGTTTCCTTGTTACTTCCTCCATGCTTCCCCCCCCCCATTTCTTCACCACGATGTCCCTATGTCTATGCTCTGTCTTTTTTTCCAAGAGTTCCCTGTGTGTGATATCAAGACCGTCCTACTAGATTCCATATATGTGTGTTAGTATACTGTATTTGTCTTTCTCTTTTTGACTTACTTCACTTTTTATGAACTCGAAGCAAAGGTTTTTCTTTGGCATTGACTATTTAACTGGCAGTGAAAACACCTAATAATTAATTACAGGCTGGAAATGAAACCTGGCCTAGCACAGGCATGCACTGATGGTTAAGACTCAGCGGGGTACCAGTTCATTAAACGTAGTCTTCACATATGTCTGCCCATCACATTCTAAGAAATATTAAAAGGACACTAACTCAAATACATTTATCTATAAATACTTAAATATAATTTCTCTTATGTAGGTAAAGCACTTAAAAATAATGATATAGATTAAAAGGGGTGAAATAAAACTAGTTTTCTTTTCACATAGTTACTTAGAGACAAAAAAGTACATACAAGAGAATTAAACATTCCTAATAATAGCATATGAATACAAAAATAATTAATGGAAAGCCCATATTATAAAAATGTCTAAGTCTTACGCTTTGCTTTCTTAAAGTGTTGAGAAGCAATCCATAAGATTGCCCAAAATACCAGTGGTATCTTAAATGCATCATCAGGCACGGAAAGGCAATAGCTAAAAGGTCAGAGGCTATATAGTTGCTAACCCAGATACCACCTACTCTGAATTGTGAAAGCTCCTTAGCTATGTCCAAATCACAACTCAACATATCTATAGTTTTCAAGGAACAAACTTCAAAATTTTGGTTGTATATAAAACCAACAATATCATACTGTATATATATTAAAAAAATGTTTTAGATATACTGACACAAAATTATTAACAAGAAGTATATAACATCTCCTTTTTTAAAAAAAATTTTATTCTTTATTTTAAAGGTTTTACAGAGTTTTGTTGTTCACAGACATGTATGTTCCCAGATCAGTCATATGCATATCCATGGTCCCCACCCACCCAGATCCCCCCATCCCACCCCTCCAGACCTTCGCCCCAAGCCATTGTAAGCACTCCTATTCCCTTAGCACTATGACACTAGCTATCTTTTCCACACATAACACTATAGGTTTCCTTGTTACTTCCTCCATGCTTCCCCCTCCCTATTTCTTCACCACGATGTCCCTATGTCTATGCTCTGTCTTTTTTTCCAAGAGTTCCCTGTGTGTGATATCAAGACCGTCCTACTAGATTCCATATATGTGTGTTAGTATACTGTATTTGTCTTTCTCTTTTTGACTTACTTCACTTTTTATGAACTCGAAGCAAAGGTTTTTCTTTGGCATTGACTATTTAACTGGCAGTGAAAAACACCTAATAATTAATTACAATAATTAAAAAACCTTTATCTTTCTTAATAAAAGGGTGGACTTAAAAAATCTTTACCATACACTTGCTAAAGCATGTTTCTTAAATAAAAACATAATTTTCATATAATCCTTATTCTTAGAAACTAATACAAAAGGGGACTGACCGGCTCACCTAACTGGTAGAAGTCATAGTTGATTTGATTTGGCAGCTCAACAATGTCAATGTGAAGACTAATTATTTTTTTCTTTCTGTTTGGCCTTCTGTAGAGTCAAATTCATCCTAAATTTGCTTTTTTTCTTATTGAGACAAAACGGTCAAAAGGGTCCTCTGCATAAAGGCATTCTCAGAGAAGAAAGAGGTTGCCTACTCTATGCATGTGGGTGTTCAGTCATGTCCTACTCTTTGCAACCCTATGGACTGTAGCCCACCAGGCTCTGTACTGCATAAGATCCAACAAAAGCTGTCAGTTTACTTTTCATCTCACACCAGCCCTGAAACCTTCCCGTGGCCAGAGAAATGCCATGTGCCAATTGACTAAAGCCTGGGTAACTAAACTAACCTCCATGGAAAGAAATGAATGGGGCATTGGCTTTCACTAATCAAAGGACACTGGAAAAAAGTCAACCCCATCCAAATTTTAGTATTGGCCTTACAACGAAGGGGTGGAAGAACAGATACCATCTTATGTCTACAACAAAGTTAACATAGCTTCCTCCTTACTTTCTAATCAGACTTGAGTGTGGACTAGAGAGCAACCATAGATCCCTTGGATCTCAGTCAGAGGATGGTGACCTAGATCTAGCCAATGAGATCTTTATCAGTACGCTTACCGAAAAGTTATTGCCTGTTTCCTGTCTTTGAATTCAATATGTGTGGATGAGGGTTGGAATGACATAAGCTACCTTGAGAATACCCAAAGAGAGCCCAAAAACTACTGTAGATATTTTCTCCTATGTTATTCTCTACTATGAAATTTTTATACCACTATATTTCTGCAGCAACTGAAATACCAGTTTGTTACAGAGTTTTTGACCCTTTCATCACTCCCAAGCCAGTGTGACCTGAAGAAACATGGACTATAACACGTAGGCACAATACTGAAATGAAATGACGATGATAGATATAGCTGATAAAATGCAATCTCTAATCAAAAATAAGTATCAAACAACAATAGACTCACTTCCTTGAAAATTTTAGAATACATATAACTTTTGGTGAAGTATCAGGCACATTGAGACCAGAAGAAGCATGGGGGAGAGTGCAATACTAACGGAAAAAAAAGATCCAGAGTTTACTTCCCATTCCTATCATTTTAGAAAGAAGTTGTTTTGTCTACTATGCAGAATAGGATTGTTTCATCTATAATATGATCTCATTCTTCAGGCCTCAGCTGACTGGACCTAAAATGGGAAATTGAGGTAGAATGGTCTAATCCACTGGTTGACACAACTGAATAGTCAATTATTTTTCTCAACAGAAAAATCTGAATTATGAATTTGAGACTCTGAGAAAGTTAAGGTTAAAGTACATTAATGTTAGACTGGAAATTACAGTGAAGACCCAGGAGCTCCTGTTATTTACAGCATACATGCATCCTGACTTTCCATTTCTGAGCTTTCTCTTAAATTCACTTATCCTGTATTTCATGATTACTTTATAATAAGTATACAATGTTTAGTATGAATGCCTTCTTTTTATGCTTGATAGTTTGTTTTAACCACACCACCACAAAGACTTTGAGTACTACAATTCCATCATTAAAAATAGGTATGTCTTCAGTTTTGTTTACTAAAAAATATATTCAAAAGTCTAAAATATAAATAGACAAACTGCTATGTATCTATCATTCAGTTTAGATAATTATCAACTTTTAAGTAGTTCTTTGTTACCTTTAAAAGTTATATTAGTTGGGGCCATCCTAAAATATGCATTCTTTAAAACGTTAAATGTTTGGGGGTTAATTTATTATCAATTATCAAGACAATCCAAAAATGTCTGACTTTTTAAAACAAATTTCTGAAGTTTGCTTTGCTAGCAAAATTATACTTTCATTCACAAAACAAGTAAAACGTGATTCAGGATTTTTAGGTAGATTGCCATTTTGTTAGTAAAATATAATGTATCTGGTAATATAAAGGATACATTTTCATTTTATTCTAATTAATTAAGTTAAAACAAGTCACTATACATTCAGAGGGTGCTTTATTTTCTGTTAAATTTGATCCTTACCTTCTACATTTTAAGGAGGGTATTTGCAATATGTTTTCTGGTTTTAAATGTTTTACAGCAAATTTTTTGAAGCTTTTATTTTATATTATCTACCTCTGTATTACATCAAACAACAATAGACTCACTTCCTTGAAAATTTTAGAATACATATAACTTTTGGTGAAGTATCAGGCACATTGAGACCAGAAGAAGCATGGGGAGAGTGCAATACTAACGGAAAAAAGATCCAGAGTTTACTTCCCATTCCTATCATTTTAGAAAGAAGTTGTTTTGTCTACTATGCAGAATAGGATTGTTTCATCTATAATATGATCTCATTCTTCAGGCCTCAGCTGACTGGACCTAAAATGGGAAATTGAGGTAGAATGGTCTAATCCACTGGTTGACACAACTGAATAGTCAATTATTTTTCTCAACAGAAAAATCTGAATTATGAATTTGAGACTCTGAGAAAGTTAAGGTTAAAGTACATTAATGTTAGACTGGAAATTACAGTGAAGACCCAGGAGCTCCTGTTATTTACAGCATACATGCATCCTGACTTTCCATTTCTGAGCTTTCTCTTAAATTCACTTATCCTGTATTTCATGATTACTTTATAATAAGTATACAATGTTTAGTATGAATGCCTTCTTTTTATGCTTGATAGTTTGTTTTAACCACACCACCACAAAGACTTTGAGTACTACAATTCCATCATTAAAAATAGGTATGTCTTCAGTTTTGTTTACTAAAAAATATATTCAAAAGTCTAAAATATAAATAGACAAACTGCTATGTATCTATCATTCAGTTTAGATAATTATCAACTTTTAAGTAGTTCTTTGTTACCTTTAAAAGTTATATTAGTTGGGGCCATCCTAAAATATGCATTCTTTAAAACGTTAAATGTTTGGGGGTTAATTTATTATCAATTATCAAGACAATCCAAAAATGTCTGACTTTTTAAAACAAATTTCTGAAGTTTGCTTTGCTAGCAAAATTATACTTTCATTCACAAAACAAGTAAAACGTGATTCAGGATTTTTAGGTAGATTGCCATTTTGTCAGTAAAATATAATGTATCTGGTAATATAAAGGATACATTTTCATTTTATTCTAATTAATTAAGTTAAAACAAGTCACTATACATTCAGAGGGTGCTTTATTTTCTGTTAAATTTGATCCTTACCTTCTACATTTTAAGGAGGGTATTTGCAATATGTTTTCTGGTTTTAAATGTTTTACAGCAAATTTTTTGAAGCTTTTATTTTATATTATCTACCTCTGTATTACATCCTTAACATTTTGCAGCTTGAAGATGATAAAATCATACAATGAGCATCATTATTATTTCTAAAATTTAGGGCACCTTTTTGTTTGTTTTTGTTTTGTTTTGATAGGTAAGAAACTGATTTATTCAGATTTAGAGAAAGCACACTCCACAGACAGAGTATGGGCCATGATAGAGCAAATCCAGCGGACCTGAAAACGTGGTGCTCTTAGCTTTTATAGGTTGGGTAATTCCATATGCAAGAACTCAGCCCTGGGTTGGGAAGATCCCCTGTAGAAGGTATGGCAACCCATTCCACTATTCTTGCCGGGAAAATCCCACGTACAGATAAGTCTGATGGGCTACAGTTCAGAGGGTGCAGAGAGCCGGGCATGACTGAGTGACTAACACACACACACTTCTGGAATTAAATATATAATAATTTTGTGATATTACATTTATGCACATGCAATTACATAAATATTAGGAAAGCCCTAAGTAAGGATATCAAAAAATAAGAATATTAAGAAAGCTAAGAAAGCATGAGTTCCAGTCCAAGATTTGCTACGAAATAGCAGTGATCTTGACAACTCACCTTGCCTCCCTGGTGCTCAGTTCTCTTACTTATAAAGTGTACAATTTAGATACATGACATTAAATTTTCTTTCAGTTCTAAATTTGTAGATATCCTTTTTATAATGTCTAGGCGTGATGTCTAGGTATCCTTTTTTTTTTTTTTTTAAATGTTTTTAAAGGTTTATTTATTTATTTACTTTGGGCAGGGATCGGGTGGGGATGGAGGGGAGCGGGCGGGCCACTTCTATTGGTCTTTCATTTCTCTATTTTCATTCGTCTTCTTTGGCTCCTGTGGGCCTCCCATCGCGGTGGCCTCTGTTGTCGCAGAACACCGGCTCTGGGCGCATGCGCTCCAGAGCTCCGGCTCGGTGATTGGACACATCAGTCCAGCCGCTCCGCGGCACGTGGGATCTTCCCAGGCCAGGGCACGAACTGGCGCCCCTTGCACTGCAAGGTGGTGTCCTTACCCACTGGACCACCAGGGGAAGCCCTAGGTATCCTTTTTATAATGAACAAATAAGACATTTTTCTTTGTTAAATACATTATTGAAAGTTAAAGGAAGTTTTTCATCCTCTTCAATGATTTCCGCTCATAACTTAGAAAATTTGAGCTTCAAAATGGTCATTGGTATATATGAACTTAAAAACTGATACTCTAGTTATTAAAATATTTGGATTTGGAGAAGACTTTCTCATCACTCTTGAGATGCTTACCCAGCAAAATTAAGATCTCAGCAAAAAATAGAAAACTATTTTGCAAAGATCCCTTCTGCTTTAGGGTTTTACTTTTAAAAAAAAAGAAGAGTGTACCTTAGATTACTTCAAAAACAAGATTCTAGAGTTAGAATAATTATTCTGTTCAGGCAATAAGTATTCATAGAGAAGAACTGGAGTTTAAAAAGTTCAGATAAACCTATTCATCTTAGTTACTCATTAAATCTTATTTCTGATTTTAACAGGAAAGTGTCTTTCAGCCTTCATAGAGCTTTTTGTTGTTGCTAAATAAGAAGTCTGAAATTTTTCATTTTCTGTGAAAAGTGGATCAATATCTAGATATGTGCTGTATATTCTGTGTCCACTTGCCAGTTGTGATTACTGAGGCCTTGAAATGTGGTACTGTCAGTAAGAAACTTAGTTTGTAAATTTTAATTTAACTTAATATTAATGAAAATTATTTAAGCATATATGAAACAACTTGCAGGTTCTGTTTTTCCAGTCATAAATTTTATGAAGTCAAATACAGATTTCTTTTTGTTGTTGTTGTTAAGAATTTAATGAAAGAAAATGTATGACACACACAAAGTAAGCATTCAATATATGATAGATACTGTAACTATTTTAGATGCTAGAGATACAGCATTAAGCTAATAAATAAAAATCCATCCCCTCAGTTTCAGTTCTAGCAAGGGAGATAGACAATAATTTTAAAAATCATTAAATCCACTGCTAAAAATTTTTGACTTCAGCTATTCAAGCTTAGAATGAAGCCTTTATTTCCTTTTTTTCCACTCATGTGGTAACTGTTGAGTTTTTCTCTTTTTTAATAATTATTTTTATTTTACTTTTTACTTTTACCAAGATTATTTCTGATTAAAATTCAGTACCTTCATAGAGACGTAGAAAATGTAAAATATACAAAAGAAAAAAATGTGCAAATTACACCATGTTAAAAAACTGACGTGCTTCCCTGGTGGTCCAGTGGGTAAAGAGTCCACCTTGCAATGCAAGGGGGACTGGTTTGGTCCCGGGCCGGGGAAGGTCCCATGTGCCGCAGAGCGGCTGAACCAGTATGTCCAATTAGGAGCCAGTGCCCTGGAGCGCATGCACCCAGAGCCAGTGCTCTGCACCAAGAGAAGCCGCTGCAGTGGGAGGCCCACACAGGCCGAAGAATGAAGATGAATGAAAATGAATGAATGGAAAAGCAATAAAGAGGCCAAAATTTAAATTTCTTTAAAAAAAGCAAACTGACTACCTGTTACAATATTTTGGATATACTGGTTTAAAAAATTACTAAATTAACTTTATTTCCTTTTAACAGGAAAGTGTCTTTCAGCCTTCATAGAGCTTTTTGTTGTTGCTAAATAAGAAGTCTGAAATTTTTCATTTTCTGTGAAAAGTGGATCAATATCTAGATATGTGCTGTATATTCTGTGTCCACTTGCCAGTTGTGATTACTGAGGCCTTGAAATGTGGTACTGTCAGTAAGAAACTTAGTTTGTAAATTTTAATTTAACTTAATATTAATGAAAATTATTTAAGCATATATGAAACAACTTGCAGGTTCTGTTTTTCCAGTCATAAATTTTATGAAGTCAAATACAGATTTCTTTTTGTTGTTGTTGTTAAGAATTTAATGAAAGAAAATGTATGACACACAAAAAGTAAGCATTCAATATATGATAGATACTGTAACTATTTTAGATGCTAGAGATACAGCATTAAGCTAATAAATAAAAATCCATCCCCTCAGTTTCAGTTCTAGCAAGGGAGATAGACAATAATTTTAAAAATCATTAAATCCACTGCTAAAAATTTTTGACTTCAGCTATTCAAGCTTAGAATGAAGCCTTTATTTCCTTTTTTTCCACTCATGTGGTAACTGTTGAGTTTTTCTCTTTTTTAATAATTATTTTTATTTTACTTTTTACTTTTACCAAGATTATTTCTGATTAAAATTCAGTACCTTCATAGAGACGTAGAAAATGTAAAATATACAAAAGAAAAAAATGTGCAAATTACACCATGTTAAAAAACTGACGTGCTTCCCTGGTGGTCCAGTGGGTAAAGAGTCCACCTTGCAATGCAAGGGGCACTGGTTTGATCCCTGGCCTGGGAAGATCCCATGTGCCGCAGAGCGGCTGAACCAGTATGTCCAATTAGGAGCCAGTGCCCTGGAGCGCATGCACCCAGAGCCAGTGCTCTGCACCAAGAGAAGCCGCTGCAGTGGGAGGCCCACACAGGCCGAAGAATGAAGATGAATGAAAATGAATGAATGGAAAAGCAATAAAGAGGCCAAAATTTAAATTTCTTTAAAAAAAGCAAACTGACTACCTGTTACAATATTTTGGATATACTGGTTTAAAAAATTACTAAAATTAACTTTATTTCCTTTTATTTTTTCAATATAACTATCAGAAAATTTTAAATTACTTATGCAATCCAGTGTATATATCTATCGTGCTGGTCTAGAGTATCAGGTCATTTGAAGAGAATATTTTTTAAGCAACATCAGTTCCTGCTAAATTTATTATATAACACTCAATTTTGGAGTGATTGAATAAAAAATAAAGCAGAACACCTAAGCTTAGATGAAATTATTTTTGTTCATCAGCAAAACTAATTAGAAGTATTTGAGGTTTTGTTTCTATTTCTAGAAAATAAATATAGAATCACCAGCTGAATTTTATAAACTATATCCACAATTTTAGAACCGGAAAAGACTTCAACTTATCCAAATTGTTAATTTTACGCAGAAGAAAGTGTACTTCAACTTGTTATTTCCAAGGTCATTTAGAAAGCTTATTTTAATAAAAAGCAAAATCTTGCAGCTCAAAAGGAAGGGTATACATATAGTTATAGCTGATTCACTTTGCTGTACAGCAGAAACACAATATTGTAAAGCAATTATACTTCAGTTTAAATTTAAAAAACATAAAATCTCTAATTTTTAATCTATTTTGCCTGTTTGAAACAGTATAAGCGAGTCAAATATTTAGTCAATAATAATAAAATGACTATCCAGCAAAGCGCATTAAAATAATTCATCTTATAATTCTCTGAAAGTCATTTCTGTACATAAATGATCAAAACAATAGTTGATTTCAGAAATAGAAACATCTTCCTTTCAAGATGTTTTACTTAGTTTATAACTAGTGTTCTTTCCCACTTTTTCCAAGTCTTTCTGAAACATAACCCCTTACCATAAGAGCCAATACTTAATATGGCTATCCATTCGAATACCAGTGGCCTACAAAGGGTTAAGTTTGGGAGCAAACTTAAGGCCAAACTGAATTTAAAAAGTTGCTGATGTCAAGTACCAGGTCTCCTGGGGAAACAACATATAGGCTGCACCATTGACTTGCCAATTAATCCAAGGAGCTGCATGACCATTAGTTCTGGAAAGATGCCATTAAAAAAAAACAAAAACCTTTAAAAAGCAAACTGACTACCTGTTACAATATTTTGGATATACTGGTTTAAAAAATTACTAAAATTAACTTTATTTCCTTTTATTTTTTCAATATAACTATCAGAAAATTTTAAATTACTTATGCAATCCAGTGTATATATCTATCGTGCTGGTCTAGAGTATCAGGTCATTTGAAGAGAATATTTTTTAAGCAACATCAGTTCCTGCTAAATTTATTATATAACACTCAATTTTGGAGTGATTGAATAAAAAATAAAGCAGAACACCTAAGCTTAGATGAAATTATTTTTGTTCATCAGCAAAACTAATTAGAAGTATTTGAGGTTTTGTTTCTATTTCTAGAAAATAAATATAGAATCACCAGCTGAATTTTATAAACTATATCCACAATTTTAGAACCGGAAAAGACTTCAACTTATCCAAATTGTTAATTTTACGCAGAAGAAAGTGTACTTCAACTTGTTATTTCCAAGGTCATTTAGAAAGCTTATTTTAATAAAAAGCAAAATCTTGCAGCTCAAAAGGAAGGGTATACATATAGTTATAGCTGATTCACTTTGCTGTACAGCAGAAACACAATATTGTAAAGCAATTATACTTCAGTTTAAATTTAAAAAACATAAAATCTCTAATTTTTAATCTATTTTGCCTGTTTGAAACAGTATAAGCGAGTCAAATATTTAGTCAATAATAATAAAATGACTATCCAGCAAAGCGCATTAAAATAATTCATCTTATAATTCTCTGAAAGTCATTTCTGTACATAAATGATCAAAACAATAGTTGATTTCAGAAATAGAAACATCTTCCTTTCAAGATGTTTTACTTAGTTTATAACTAGTGTTCTTTCCCACTTTTTCCAAGTCTTTCTGAAACATAACCCCTTACCATAAGAGCCAATACTTAATATGGCTATCCATTCGAATACCAGTGGCCTACAAAGGGTTAAGTTTGGGAGCAAACTTAAGGCCAAACTGAATTTAAAAAGTTGCTGATGTCAAGTACCAGGTCTCCTGGGGAAACAACATATAGGCTGCACCATTGACTTGCCAATTAATCCAAGGAGCTGCATGACCATTAGTTCTGGAAAGAGATGCTTGCTTGCCCACTTGCCTACAGGTAAGAGCCGGGTTTGCAGCTGCCGAACATTAGGGTGACAGAAATAAATAGGGAGAGAAATTAGGATCAAGAATCTAAAGTATTTCATTGTCATGGTTTGGCTTTAAAGGAAGCCCCCAATATCAAACAAACTGTGGGATACTGTGCAATATACACAATGTTCATTCATAATAAAAGTCTTTAAAATATAATATTCTAAGGGTCTTAAAAAGCATCAAAATAGGCACATTTTATAAATTCTTGCAAAATTCTAAAATCTTCAAATTTACCTGAAAATTAGGTCCATATCATTTTAGAGTTATACATTTTATATAGTAAACATACGTCATCCAAATCAAAGATGTCAACTTCAGTGAAGAAGTTAAACTGTGCATTTATGATTATTTGCACACTAGCATCTTATTCATTTTTGACATATTGACCTATTTACTTATACACAGTGAAGTCTGGTGCTCAGGATTTTTAAAATTGCTACATGAGGGGCTTCCCCTGGTGGTCCAGTGGGTAAGGACACCGCCTTGCAGTGCAAGGGGCCAGTTCGAGCCCTGGCCTGGGAAGATCCCACGTGCTGCGGAGCGGCTGGACTGATGTGTCCAATTACTGAGCCAGAGCTCTGGAGCGCATGCACCCAGAGCCAGCGCTCTGCAACGACAGACGCCACCGCGATGGGAGGACCACAGGAGCCAAAGAACAAAGACGGATGAAAATAGAGAAACAAAAGACCAATAGAAGTGGCCTGCCTGCTCCCTTCCCTCCCCAACCTGACCCCCGCCCAAAATAAATAAATAAATTAAAAAAATAAATAAATAAAATTGCTACATGATTAACTTTTCCCTGGGGATTTCCAAATAAGAAATGATGTATTAAAAGACATTGTAGTTGATCATGACACTGAGAAATTATTAGCAACAAATATCTAAACTCTGAAGTTAATTAAGAACATACTGGATATGCTTTTTGAGGAGGTATTTCATGGCAACTAGCATCCATAAAGGGCTTAGGGGGCCCAACTGTTGCCAAGTACCAGGTCTCCTGGGGAAACAACATATAGGCTGCACCATTGACTTGCCAATTAATCCAAGGAGCTGCATGACCATTAGTTCTGGAAAGAGATGCTTGCTTGCCCACTTGCCTACAGGTAAGAGCCGGGTTTGCAGCTGCCGAACATTAGGGTGACAGAAATAAATAGGGAGAGAAATTAGGATCAAGAATCTAAAGTATTTCATTGTCATGGTTTGGCTTTAAAGGAAGCCCCCAATATCAAACAAACTGTGGGATACTGTGCAATATACACAATGTTCATTCATAATAAAAGTCTTTAAAATATAATATTCTAAGGGTCTTAAAAAGCATCAAAATAGGCACATTTTATAAATTCTTGCAAAATTCTAAAATCTTCAAATTTACCTGAAAATTAGGTCCATATCATTTTAGAGTTATACATTTTATATAGTAAACATACGTCATCCAAATCAAAGATGTCAACTTCAGTGAAGAAGTTAAACTGTGCATTTATGATTATTTGCACACTAGCATCTTATTCATTTTTGACATATTGACCTATTTACTTATACACAGTGAAGTCTGGTGCTCAGGATTTTTAAAATTGCTACATGAGGGGCTTCCCCTGGTGGTCCAGTGGGTAAGGACACCGCCTTGCAGTGCAAGGGGCCAGTTCGAGCCCTGGCCTGGGAAGATCCCACGTGCTGCGGAGCGGCTGGACTGATGTGTCCAATTACTGAGCCAGAGCTCTGGAGCGCATGCACCCAGAGCCAGCGCTCTGCAACGACAGACGCCACCGCGATGGGAGGACCACAGGAGCCAAAGAACAAAGACGGATGAAAATAGAGAAACAAAAGACCAATAGAAGTGGCCTGCCTGCTCCCTTCCCTCCCCAACCTGACCCCCGCCCAAAATAAATAAATAAATTAAAAAAATAAATAAATAAAATTGCTACATGATTAACTTTTCCCTGGGGATTTCCAAATAAGAAATGATGTATTAAAAGACATTGTAGTTGATCATGACACTGAGAAATTATTAGCAACAAATATCTAAACTCTGAAGTTAATTAAGAACATACTGGATATGCTTTTTGAGGAGGTATTTCATGGCAACTCACAGGAAAAAACAAATTCAGCTGAAAGCATACACTAAGTATTTGAAATCTCAACTCTGTTGTCGTAAATGTGCCTCAAGAAAATCACAAGAGTACTGGGCCATGAAATACAACAAATCAAGCTATTTACTTATAAAAAGTATTTCTAGTTTCCTCTTACCTTCAGTTTTAGAATGAGTACTGTACAGTTAACATACTATATTTAACACTGAAAATGTTTTGTGTCAGGGATGATTTGCTTTATTCTACATTATTTCCTATCTTAACTGGTACATGGTGCAATATACAGGGGATGAAATCTAGGCCTCATTGAATCTAGCCGGGTACCACTATGTCCCATGCCACCCCTTTTTGCACTGAATCAGAACGAAGGGAGTCTCGGGCAGTCGACAGCTTCATCAGTGCTTCCAAGTTCAGGCTGGCTGGGCTCCCAAACCTCTTGGGGTGTGTTGGCTGCCAAAGCAAATTAGTCTCACTTTATCTTTGGGGCAGTGACTTCGCTAACTTTATTGGCTGTGGGGACCTAGACCTTCCAACATAAGCAGGCGACATATTGAGAAGAAGTGTAATTAAGATATTAATCTACCCAAAAATGGCATTACTGAAAGAATACTAAAGAGACGTTATGGGGGAAGAAGAATCCAGTTAGAAAACATGAAAGGCAGGGCTGAAATTATAGTTGAAGTGGCCAAAAGAGTAGAACAGCACTAATGTAAAAAAATAGTAACATTAGCCCTAAATTTACAAGTTGAAAATGATTAATGCCATGGATGAGGCAAATGAAACAACAGATTATATCAAATACACATTATTAAACAGATATTTTTAAATGATGGTAGAGGGAGGAAAATAGAGTGGAGAAAGCAATCAAAGGCAAGAATTACGGAAAAATTGAAGAGATGTTAATAAAATCAGCCAGAATTCATGTGAAACAGAAACCACCACTCCGATAAAAATGTTTGAGATAAGATTCCAGTACCTGCTGAGGTCTCTCAAGTTGGAAAAGTGGAAACTTGTCTATGTGTGTATGCATATTTACTGGCAAATATGAAAAGAGAATTCCTTGTTTTTTCATATATGAAATTTCTGGGAGAAGGATGGTAAAAGATGCACATTTTTTAAAGTTATATCTCAAGTTGCACTGAATCTGGAAATGACTAACTGTGGACAGATTTTCTCTTGTTAGCAATGTTCCCTATAAATCAAGGGCAAAAGCTCAAATGGCCTAATCAACAAACATTTTTATTGGGTAGGTCTGTGACAGTCCCAGGCTAATTTCCTGAACACATGTCTCTAGTAGCAAGAGAAGATACTTTCTTAGGTACCACTGTAGCTCCAGGTAGTTAAGCACCACTTGAAAGAAAGTGAAAGTGTTAGTTACTCAGTACTGTACGACTCTTTGTGAAGCCATGCACTGTAGCCTGCCAGGTTCCGCTGTCCATGGAGTTCTTCAGCCAAAAACAGTGGGGTGGGTAGCCACTCCCTTTTCCAGGGGATCTTCTTGACCTAGGGATCTAACCTAGATTTCCTGCATTGCAGGCAAACTCTTTACCCTCAGGGTTACTCGGTACATGATTAATATCTACTAATAGTTTATGAGTGAATATTTAAAAAAAATACCACTAATGACTGAGTAAGTGAAGGAAGTACACATGATTCCAATGTAGTAAATTGTTTATGGATAAAGCTTTGAAAACCAGTGGTCAGGAGTCTTCATTCTCTCCTCCTTTAATTTTGGAAAAGAGTGAAAACTAATATTTGTTGCCATAACAGACTGTTTAAGAAATATGATTTGCAATCTGTGGCATCTAGTTGTTTGAGATAACTCTTTCTTACTGCTCCATACTTCAAAAATAATTGAATGCTGTACCAATGATTTCTATAAATACCTGTCTTTCCTCACTGATGAAACTTTTCTTCTTCAGTTAGCATCTCAAACATTAGTGCTAAAGTTAATTGGATAGAGGATAAACTTGCCTAACTCTGTAATCATCCCTCAGTTCCAATCTTTTCATCTCCAGAGTTATTATCATGGATTCGTGAACTCCTTGACTATGTTGACAAGCAACAAATAAATAAATTAATTAAATAAATAAAAATAGTGAAAGTAACTAAGCACTGATATAACAATAGTATGCTTACTTACTTACATGTTCTGTTCATGGTCATTGATCTTAAATATCTTTTTTCACTGTCAGTGAAAGGTTAGGAAATAAAAAGTCAAAAGTAAAAGCAGGACATCTGGAAAGGACTCAAAAAGTTTTGAAAGTGAGTATCTAATATTCTATCAGGCTGCCTTTATGAATCAAGATAATAGAGGATGTCAAAGGCTAAGGGTCATTTAATCCTACTTATTGGACATACTTGTCAGTTGAGACAAACTAACCTCAAAATTGACTCTCAGTATAAACAATATTCTTTAGGAATTACTTTAACTGCAAAAGAAGCAAGACCCATGCAAATTGACAACAATAAAGAAAAACTAGTTGATTTTCTACTTGTATGTTTTTGACAGAAGGCTAGAAGTTAATACGTCAAAAGCAATTTCAGTCCCCAAATTAGTTTAGTTCCTTCTCTCTTTTCATCCCTGCCTTTCCCTCCTTTGAAAATCACCCACAGGAGTTAAATGACTTGATTCATAACTGCAAAATTAGATAGCACATGTCATCCCATTGGAGATGAGATATATCACTAGCAAGGTAGAAAATGGAGTCAAGTACAGTCTTTATCAAGGTGTTGCATTTTTCTTGAATTTCCCAACAGGTAACTCCCTTCCACTCAAGTCCAGCTTTATTTACTTTGGGAATAAGGACTCCATTTGTCTTAGTATTCTATTATTTCAATGGTCTCCAGCCCATACTATTTTAAAAAGTACTCTTGTCCGTATTTTCTGAAAACTAATATTTGTTGCCATAACAGACTGTTTAAGAAATATGATTTGCAATCTGTGGCATCTAGTTGTTTGAGATAACTCTTTCTTACTGCTCCATACTTCAAAAATAATTGAATGCTGTACCAATGATTTCTATAAATACCTGTCTTTCCTCACTGATGAAACTTTTCTTCTTCAGTTAGCATCTCAAACATTAGTGCTAAAGTTAATTGGATAGAGGATAAACTTGCCTAACTCTGTAATCATCCCTCAGTTCCAATCTTTTCATCTCCAGAGTTATTATCATGGATTCGTGAACTCCTTGACTATGTTGACAAGCAACAAATAAATAAATTAATTAAATAAATAAAAATAGTGAAAGTAACTAAGCACTGATATAACAATAGTATGCTTACTTACTTACATGTTCTGTTCATGGTCATTGATCTTAAATATCTTTTTTCACTGTCAGTGAAAGGTTAGGAAATAAAAAGTCAAAAGTAAAAGCAGGACATCTGGAAAGGACTCAAAAAGTTTTGAAAGTGAGTATCTAATATTCTATCAGGCTGCCTTTATGAATCAAGATAATAGAGGATGTCAAAGGCTAAGGGTCATTTAATCCTACTTATTGGACATACTTGTCAGTTGAGACAAACTAACCTCAAAATTGACTCTCAGTATAAACAATATTCTTTAGGAATTACTTTAACTGCAAAAGAAGCAAGACCCATGCAAATTGACAACAATAAAGAAAAACTAGTTGATTTTCTACTTGTATGTTTTTGACAGAAGGCTAGAAGTTAATACGTCAAAAGCAATTTCAGTCCCCAAATTAGTTTAGTTCCTTCTCTCTTTTCATCCCTGCCTTTCCCTCCTTTGAAAATCACCCACAGGAGTTAAATGACTTGATTCATAACTGCAAAATTAGATAGCACATGTCATCCCATTGGAGATGAGATATATCACTAGCAAGGTAGAAAATGGAGTCAAGTACAGTCTTTATCAAGGTGTTGCATTTTTCTTGAATTTCCCAACAGGTAACTCCCTTCCACTCAAGTCCAGCTTTATTTACTTTGGGAATAAGGACTCCATTTGTCTTAGTATTCTATTATTTCAATGGTCTCCAGCCCATACTATTTTAAAAAGTACTCTTGTCCGCTTATTTTCTGTTCTTTAGAGCATGTGTGTATGGATCTAAGTACAAAAAGAGGAAAGTACAATACCTACAAAGTGGTTCAGAAATATATGGGTTTATAAAATTATTAGTAGATAATCTCTACTAAAAAAGATTGGGTAGCTCTCAGGAAGCCTTTTCGCCTTTATTTCATTGCTTTGTATTAGACCATGCTCATTCTTGTGCATACATTTATTTTGCTGGTAGAGCAATGCAATGCACAGTTCATACTTGAGATAATAGAACAAAATTATTCCCAACAGAAAATGAGTATCTAAGAAGCAGGTCCTTCTGTCTGTGATAGTATAGTTGTGAGGTTAGAGGCATTCTTATTAATTTAAAATTGATAATATTTACTGTTAATGTAAGCAATGAGAGTAGTGTGCTTTTGATGGGAAACACTAAAAGAGTTCAACTCAAAACAATTATGATGTGCTAAGTGAAGAAAACCAACATACATTTCTTCCTGAAGGACTCAGGTCTTCAAAATATTGTACTTATCTTCAGTGTTTTCAGGTTCCTGCTTAACTGATCAACATGGTAATGGGTTGGACTGCTTACTGACACTTCTTTTTTACTTCTTCACTCCTCCAGAGGTATGAAGGGAGCGACAGAGGACAGAAGTGCAAACGGATGACAAAGGCAGAAGGAGAAGGGGACGACAGAAGACAAGATCGTTGGATGGCATAACCAAGTCAATGGACATGAGTTTGAGAAAACTCTGGGAGATGGTGAGGGACATTGAGGCCTGGCATGCTGCGTTCCATGGGGATGAAAGAGTCATACATGACTGAGCAACTGAACTGACTCACTCTTCTATTTTTAAGACATTGTTTCTTGGATGATAGGCAATTAAACTAGTTTCCTTGATTCTACATATGTAAAGCAAAATTCATTTAGCATAGATACTTGCAATTATTTAAAGATTTATTTGGCCCTCTGTACCCTTATATACAAGAAAATTAGTCACTTCATAAAGACAAGATCATAGGGACCTTTGTTTGATAGAAAACATGATGTCACCAAAGCTTACAGACAGATGATTAGAGTGAAATAAGAGTATATCAGAAGCAACATAGACTAGAAACTGACTAGAGATTTTTAATATATAAAACCATTCTTAAAGTAAGGAGTGTAACCAAATAGTAATGATTACATTTCACTTCTGTCTCCTTCGGATAATGATAGCATTATTAACAAAAATGAGAAATCAAGGGAAAAAATGAATTGATGGTTTTTGAAAAATATGGTTTTGTTTAAAGTGTGAAATCAAAAGCCATACAAAAAATATCTTTATCCCAAGTCTCTTTAATTCATCTCCAGATCCAAGTCTCTTTCTGACATTTCTTCTCTGAAGTGAAAGTACCTCAATCATGTCTAACTCTTTGTGACCCATGGGCAAGCCATGGAATTCACCAGGCAAGAATACTGGAGTAGGTAGCTTTTCTCTTCTCCAGAGGATGTTTCCAACCTAGAGATTGAACCCAAGTCTCCCAACACTGCAAGTAGATTTTGTACCATCTGAGCCACCAGGGAAGTCCTAGCATCCTAGAATTAAAGATCACTCTCCATGAGGAAAACTTTACTCATGTTCTCCTCTTGATTCTCTACCATAGTTTTAAATTCAGAGATGGCAAGTTAGAAAGGGGGTTGCCAGATGTAGCAAATAAATATGAATTTCAGGTAAACAGCAAATAATTTCTTAGTATACATATGTCCCATTTACTACATGAAATTTACTCATACTAAATAATAATAATAATAATAAAAAAAACCCTTCATTGTATATCTGAAATTACCGTGTAACAAGAAAAGTATCTGGGCATCTCTATTTAGAAGTCAGGATTTTATCACTGAACTTTCATTCACTTTCTAGCACTCCCCTTTCTACTTCACTCCATCACTTAGACCTGATCGTTTTACCCCTGAAATATCTTTTGCCTCATCCATCAAGTTCCTCTTTGGAACACCGCACAGTAGACTAGACTACTATGATCCTTCAACTACGCCAACTCAGCATAGATACTTGCAATTATTTAAAGATTTATTTGGCCCTCTGTACCCTTATATACAAGAAAATTAGTCACTTCATAAAGACAAGATCATAGGGACCTTTGTTTGATAGAAAACATGATGTCACCAAAGCTTACAGACAGATGATTAGAGTGAAATAAGAGTATATCAGAAGCAACATAGACTAGAAACTGACTAGAGATTTTTAATATATAAAACCATTCTTAAAGTAAGGAGTGTAACCAAATAGTAATGATTACATTTCACTTCTGTCTCCTTCGGATAATGATAGCATTATTAACAAAAATGAGAAATCAAGGGAAAAAATGAATTGATGGTTTTTGAAAAATATGGTTTTGTTTAAAGTGTGAAATCAAAAGCCATACAAAAAATATCTTTATCCCAAGTCTCTTTAATTCATCTCCAGATCCAAGTCTCTTTCTGACATTTCTTCTCTGAAGTGAAAGTACCTCAATCATGTCTAACTCTTTGTGACCCATGGGCAAGCCATGGAATTCACCAGGCAAGAATACTGGAGTAGGTAGCTTTTCTCTTCTCCAGAGGATGTTTCCAACCTAGAGATTGAACCCAAGTCTCCCAACACTGCAAGTAGATTTTGTACCATCTGAGCCACCAGGGAAGTCCTAGCATCCTAGAATTAAAGATCACTCTCCATGAGGAAAACTTTACTCATGTTCTCCTCTTGATTCTCTACCATAGTTTTAAATTCAGAGATGGCAAGTTAGAAAGGGGGTTGCCAGATGTAGCAAATAAATATGAATTTCAGGTAAACAGCAAATAATTTCTTAGTATACATATGTCCCATTTACTACATGAAATTTACTCATACTAAATAATAATAATAATAATAAAAAAAACCCTTCATTGTATATCTGAAATTACCGTGTAACAAGAAAAGTATCTGGGCATCTCTATTTAGAAGTCAGGATTTTATCACTGAACTTTCATTCACTTTCTAGCACTCCCCTTTCTACTTCACTCCATCACTTAGACCTGATCGTTTTACCCCTGAAATATCTTTTGCCTCATCCATCAAGTTCCTCTTTGGAACACCGCACAGTAGACTAGACTACTATGATCCTTCAACTACGCCAACTCAGTAGGTGCTCTTCTGTCCCTTTGGCCTTCTTCAAGTCTTTTCTCCAATCTACACCTGTCATATTTTGAAAATTAATATGTCTATCATAACATACCACCCCTCACCTGCTTGAAAATTTGCTAGGGCCAGTAATATCTGACCTCTCTTGACTAGCTTCCTCTCACACATGCTCAAGCCATACTGGCCTTCATCAGAAATAAAAGGACAAGTACACTTCCATAAAAATCTTTAAACCTGATTCTTCCACAGTTTTAAACACTCATATCTCCCCTTTTCACCTAGCCAGTCACTACTATCACTTTGTACAGTCTTTAACCAATGGTTTAAGCATCACTTCTCATGGCAGCTTCCCCAGATCAGACCTTCTTATTAGATGCTTTCACAGTGTTCCCACTCATAAACTTCCTCACAGACTTAATTTTACATTGACATGTGTGATTATTTGAATTTTTATTTTCTAGTAAGAATTAGGGCACCATGATGACAATGACTGTTGATTTTTCCTCATATGTATATCTCCTGAATAAGCCTGGTGAGAAAGATGTAATTACCACTGAATAAATATTAGTCAACTGAATAATGTCCACTAGACATTTGGAAAAAGATCTTAGCACTGACAAGGAGGGCTAGGGAGAGATTTGAAATGGATTATTCCATAAAACTTTATAAGATTTGATTCTATGTGTGTGCCCAGCCCTTTCAGACTCTTTTGCAATCCCATGGACTGTAGCCCACAAGGCCCCTTTGCCCATGGAATTCTCCAGGCAAACATGCTGCAGTGGGATACTATTACCTACTCCAGGAAATCTTTCTGACTCAAGGATCAAATCCAAGTCTCTTGGGTCTCCTGCATCGGCAGGTGAATTATTTACCACTAGCATCACCTGGGAAGCCAAGATTTGATTAGAATTAGTAAAAAGAAAAGAGGAAAGGTTGACTATTTAATTATGAAGATTATTTATATTCAAGAATCAGGTAATTGGTTAAGGACTATGGGGGAAAACAGAAATGGGAATAATCAGACTAAGGAAGCAAAATGGTAAAGTAGGGGTTGGTCAACATTTTCAAACATTACAGAGAGGAAAAAGGAAAAGAAGAACTGATACTTAATGTTTCAATTAGGTTACTGGAGATCTTGGACAATGAAATTTTTTTAGATGGGATAAGAAATCAACTGCAAGAGTAAGGAGTAGAAGATGGCCCATGCAGGCAATGAGTGTAAGCTCTTATGTTGAAGAACACATAATGGAAACTTTTCATGTTGCTGAAACTTGTTCCATTTAAAATTTTAAAAAGCTACATACATTATTCTCTTTAACATTGTTCAGTCTGTGAATAGGAAATTATTTGCAATTATTAGACTTTCCAAATTCTTGAAACAAAGAAAAGTCAAACAATTTTTTAGTACACTCTGTGTGTGTATATTAAAACACATGCATTTTCCTGTAGAAAAGAAATACCTGTTGGCTGTCAGCATGTAACAAAAGACACAAGCCCATTCATCAACAACAAAACCTATTTCTTCTCAATGAAAAGATGCTTCAACATTTTGAACCATGGCACTCCAGATCAGACCTTCAGTTTCACAGACTTAATTTTAACATTGACATGTGTGATTATTTGAATTTTTATTTTCTAGTAAGAATTAGGGCACCATGATGACAATGACTGTTGATTTTTCCTCATATGTATATCTCCTGAATAAGCCTGGTGAGAAAGATGTAATTACCACTGAATAAATATTAGTCAACTGAATAATGTCCACTAGACATTTGGAAAAAGATCTTAGCACTGACAAGGAGGGCTAGGGAGAGATTTGAAATGGATTATTCCATAAAACTTTATAAGATTTGATTCTATGTGTGTGCCCAGCCCTTTCAGACTCTTTTGCAATCCCATGGACTGTAGCCCACAAGGCCCCTTTGCCCATGGAATTCTCCAGGCAAACATGCTGCAGTGGGATACTATTACCTACTCCAGGAAATCTTTCTGACTCAAGGATCAAATCCAAGTCTCTTGGGTCTCCTGCATCGGCAGGTGAATTATTTACCACTAGCATCACCTGGGAAGCCAAGATTTGATTAGAATTAGTAAAAAGAAAAGAGGAAAGGTTGACTATTTAATTATGAAGATTATTTATATTCAAGAATCAGGTAATTGGTTAAGGACTATGGGGGAAAACAGAAATGGGAATAATCAGACTAAGGAAGCAAAATGGTAAAGTAGGGGTTGGTCAACATTTTCAAACATTACAGAGAGGAAAAAGGAAAAGAAGAACTGATACTTAATGTTTCAATTAGGTTACTGGAGATCTTGGACAATGAAATTTTTTTAGATGGGATAAGAAATCAACTGCAAGAGTAAGGAGTAGAAGATGGCCCATGCAGGCAATGAGTGTAAGCTCTTATGTTGAAGAACACATAATGGAAACTTTTCATGTTGCTGAAACTTGTTCCATTTAAAATTTTAAAAAGCTACATACATTATTCTCTTTAACATTGTTCAGTCTGTGAATAGGAAATTATTTGCAATTATTAGACTTTCCAAATTCTTGAAACAAAGAAAAGTCAAACAATTTTTTAGTACACTCTGTGTGTGTATATTAAAACACATGCATTTTCCTGTAGAAAAGAAATACCTGTTGGCTGTCAGCATGTAACAAAAGACACAAGCCCATTCATCAACAACAAAACCTATTTCTTCTCAATGAAAAAGATGTTCTTCAACATTTTGAAGGACAAAATAATAACAAAGGGTATTGGACGAAAGTACACTTTCAATGAAATGGGTTCAAAATTATTGTAAAATAGTGAGAAAAGTCAAGATGAATGTTCTTCAATCATCTAAAAAGCGTAATAATAATCAAATAATAATAAAAAACATACAGAATGATTTTTGTGTATCTGACCTGGAATGTCTGTATTTTTAAAGATCCTAATATTGACCTAAATGTTGGCCCCATTCATGTACTTCACATGGCTATATTCCATTATAATTTTTGAAGAACCATGATGCTTTTCAGTTTCTTCCACAAGTTTTTCATGAACTATTATTTTGCTTTATCTGTTTCATTTAATGTAACATATAACATCGAAGCAAGACAGATTAAGATTAGAAAAAATAAAAACAAATATCATGAGAGATCACATGCCAGATTAGCTACAGACACAGATGCCTTATTTTTTTTTTTAACATTTATTTTATTTATTTATTTTTTGGGGGGTGGGGTGGGGAGGGAGGGGGACGGGCGGGCCACTTCTATTGATCTTTCATTTCTCTATTTTCATCCGTCTTTGTTCTTTGGCTCTTGTTGGCCTCCCACCGCAGTGGCCTCTGTTGTCGCAGAGCACCGGCTCTGGGCCCATGCGCTCCAGAGCTCTGGCTCGGTAACTGGACACATCAGTCCAGCTGCTCCGCGGCACATGGGATCTTCCCAGGCCAGGGATCGAACCAGTGTCCCTTACCCACTGGATCACCAGGGAAGCCCAAGATGCCTTATTTTAAGACATCTTTTTTTCTCCCAATTCTTACTATAATTTCTATGAGATTAAAAGGCAGAAATGTTTTGTACCTTGACAGTTTGGGGGCTTCTTGTCAATGCTGCCAGTGGAATGTTTAAGTGACAGGGTGCTATAGCAAGACATACTTGATTCTTTTATAAAGGGGACCTACTCCTCACTAAAGCCAAATGGCTTTAAATGCAGAGAGCAAAAAGGCTGTGGACCCCGTAGGGGGAAAAAAAAACAGTTCACTTTGGAAGAGAATGTCAAGTCTCCCTTAAATTGAACGAGAAATGAAAATTCAGCACTACCCCATTTTTTTTACCCCTTTACACATTGTTATGTGAATGAAGAATTATTGCAGAGAAAAGCATCTTTACTTTTATTGCTATTGCCAGATGCCTTCCGTGAGTAAATATATCTTTCATTATACTACTGTATATCGGCATTTTAAAATGTGCTTTCTAAAAAACTGTATAATGCCTTGAAAGTACATAATAACCATGTTAAACAACTTTATTTTTCTAAGAATGGTGCATTCTCTAAGTGCTATCTACTGTAATCATTTTGCATTTAACGTGATTTGAATAGACATTCTCCTTCAGATGAACTTTCTGGTGACAAACTTTGAAATTGACAGATTAAAGCTGATTTGGGGTTGTCAAAATACTGTATAGCTATCTGCACAAAAACATGCATAAAATTTTACAGATGGTGGACTGCTGGTTTACATGGCAGCTGTGTTAGTAGACCCACAGCCAGTTAAATTAATAGTGTCACAATCTATCTTCTGTGGCAGGTATAAATGACTTTCAGCACATCAATAACTAGTTTACAATGATGTCCCTTATGTACTTATGGTTTACCATTGATTTTGCATTTTGTGCAAAATAGCACACATATAATTCCCATATTTTGTTGTAGGACGAGTTTTAAAATAAACCAAACATTTACAGACTCAAGGAAAATCTATTAAAAAAAATGGCAGACCTAGTCACTTATCTGCTAATTATTCTACAGGACAATAAGGATTCCAAGTTTATAACTTTCATGTTATACAGATCAACATGGAAAGAGAACATTCCGGAAGACTCTGATATGTAAATGAACTCATGTCAAAAATCTTCCTGAAATAGCTGCTATTATAATATGGACAGTCCATTGAATTGGAAGGTATTCCACAATGAATATCAAAGTAATTGAACAACTCCTCATGGTTGAACTAGTCTTTAGTAAAGGCTACTGATTTCATGATCACCATCAATATCACCATTATTATTCATAATAATACCTTAAATTTGTATAGCACTTTACAATCTGAAAAGCACTTTTACATGTAAAATAATCCCTCTCCAATTTTAGTTCCTATTATGTGAGTTTCAAACATATGCAAATTTATTTCTATATTTTTTTGCAACTGCAAGAATATCAGTTTCTCTCCCTTCTACTGAAGATCATTTTGAATAAGGAAACTGGGTGCTGGGAACTTCTGAAGGAAGTTAAAGTGGGTTGGCTGGAAATAGAGATTCTTACAATAGAATCTGTGAAAAGATAAAGGAAGGAAAGGAAAGAAGATTCAGATCAGAAAACCACATTGCATGAGAAAAAGAATAGATGGAAATAAGAGGGCTGATGACAAGTGCTTGGGCAGAAAGCTATTCTGGGTGACATTTCTAAGAACATGTAACCCAGGATACAAGGGAGGCCATTTGTTAAATACCCACTTAGCGATATTGAGGAGGTCACATACAGTGAAGCAAATAAGCATTTTTTTAACTTAAGCCTACAAATTACTCTCTGTCTTATGTTTTCAAACATGGAGGATGAGAATCAACAAACTATAGACATAAAACACAAGCACATTACATATCTTCTGTGGCAGGTATAAATGACTTTCAGCACATCAATAACTAGTTTACAATGATGTCCCTTATGTACTTATGGTTTACCATTGATTTTGCATTTTGTGCAAAATAGCACACATATAATTCCCATATTTTGTTGTAGGACGAGTTTTAAAATAAACCAAACATTTACAGACTCAAGGAAAATCTATTAAAAAAAATGGCAGACCTAGTCACTTATCTGCTAATTATTCTACAGGACAATAAGGATTCCAAGTTTATAACTTTCATGTTATACAGATCAACATGGAAAGAGAACATTCCGGAAGACTCTGATATGTAAATGAACTCATGTCAAAAATCTTCCTGAAATAGCTGCTATTATAATATGGACAGTCCATTGAATTGGAAGGTATTCCACAATGAATATCAAAGTAATTGAACAACTCCTCATGGTTGAACTAGTCTTTAGTAAAGGCTACTGATTTCATGATCACCATCAATATCACCATTATTATTCATAATAATACCTTAAATTTGTATAGCACTTTACAATCTGAAAAGCACTTTTACATGTAAAATAATCCCTCTCCAATTTTAGTTCCTATTATGTGAGTTTCAAACATATGCAAATTTATTTCTATATTTTTTTGCAACTGCAAGAATATCAGTTTCTCTCCCTTCTACTGAAGATCATTTTGAATAAGGAAACTGGGTGCTGGGAACTTCTGAAGGAAGTTAAAGTGGGTTGGCTGGAAATAGAGATTCTTACAATAGAATCTGTGAAAAGATAAAGGAAGGAAAGGAAAGAAGATTCAGATCAGAAAACCACATTGCATGAGAAAAAGAATAGATGGAAATAAGAGGGCTGATGACAAGTGCTTGGGCAGAAAGCTATTCTGGGTGACATTTCTAAGAACATGTAACCCAGGATACAAGGGAGGCCATTTGTTAAATACCCACTTAGCGATATTGAGGAGGTCACATACAGTGAAGCAAATAAGCATTTTTTTAACTTAAGCCTACAAATTACTCTCTGTCTTATGTTTTCAAACATGGAGGATGAGAATCAACAAACTATAGACATAAAAACACAAGCACATTACATATTTGTTGAAAGGCACAAATAAAGCAGAGAAATGAAAAAGCTACTCAGAGTACTTGTTATATGAACAATGGAAAATTAAAATATGAGCGTCTCCTTTAAACTACAGAGGAAAGGATCTGAAAGGTTTTTATCTACTACAAAATGATAAATAAAAATGATACAGTACCCAATTTTACTACTTTAAAATGTGTAAACTGTCACTGATATTTTTATATTAATATCTTAATCTAATATTATAGCTTATTTTTTATTTTTTACAAATTTTTATTTTTGGCCATTCTGGGTTTTCACTACTGCCACAGGCTCCTCTCTAGTTGCAGAGAGTGGGGGCTACTTTTTAGCTGAGATGAGCAGATGACTTCAAGAGTGCTGCGGTGACTTATCCTGCTGTGAAACTCGGACACAGGACACACAGGGCCAGTAGTTGCAGCACATGGGCTCAACAGTTGCAGCTCCGAGGCTCCAGAGCACAAACTCAATAGTTGTGGCTTATGGGCTCAGTCACTCCGCAGCTTGTGGAATCTTCCTGGATCAGGGATTGAATCTGTGTCTCCTGCATTGTCAGGCAAACTCCCCATCACTGAGCTACCAGAGAAGCCCTCTTATTTTTATGTCTATAACGGACAGTGGACATATGGACATTGTGGGGAAGGAACAGTGGGTGAGAGGCGAAAGGAAGTAGCATGAAGGCCTGTACTAAAAATTCAATTGCTCTGTGAGGAATTGAAGATTTCTGGAAATAGAGATTCTTACAATAGAATCTGTGAAAAGATAAAGGAAGGAAAGAAAAGAAGATTCAGATCAGAAAACCACATTGCATGAGAAAAAGAATAGATGGAAATAAGAGGGCTGATGACAAGTGCTTGGGCAGAAAGCTATTCTGGGTGACATTTCTAAGAACATGTAACCCAGGATACAAGGGAGGCCATTTGTTAAATACCCACTTAGCGATATTGAGGAGGTCACATACAGTGAAGCAAATAAGCATTTTTTTAACTTAAGCCTACAAATTACTCTCTGTCTTATGTTTTCAAACATGGAGGATGAGAATCAACAAACTATAGACATAAAAACACAAGCACATTACATATTTGTTGAAAGGCACAAATAAAGCAGAGAAATGAAAAAGCTACTCAGAGTACTTGTTATATGAACAATGGAAAATTAAAATATGAGCGTCTCCTTTAAACTACAGAGGAAAGGATCTGAAAGGTTTTTATCTACTACAAAATGATAAATAAAAATGATACAGTACCCAATTTTACTACTTTAAAATGTGTAAACTGTCACTGATATTTTTATATTAATATCTTAATCTAATATTATAGCTTATTTTTTATTTTTTACAAATTTTTATTTTTGGCCATTCTGGGTTTTCACTACTGCCACAGGCTCCTCTCTAGTTGCAGAGAGTGGGGGCTACTTTTTAGCTGAGATGAGCAGATGACTTCAAGAGTGCTGCGGTGACTTATCCTGCTGTGAAACTCGGACACAGGACACACAGGGCCAGTAGTTGCAGCACATGGGCTCAACAGTTGCAGCTCCGAGGCTCCAGAGCACAAACTCAATAGTTGTGGCTTATGGGCTCAGTCACTCCGCAGCTTGTGGAATCTTCCTGGATCAGGGATTGAATCTGTGTCTCCTGCATTGTCAGGCAAACTCCCCATCACTGAGCTACCAGAGAAGCCCTCTTATTTTTATGTCTATAACGGACAGTGGACATATGGACATTGTGGGGAAGGAACAGTGGGTGAGAGGCGTAAAGGAAGTAGCATGAAGGCCTGTACTATCATAAGTGAAGAAAATAGCTATAGTCATTGCTCTGTGAAAAAAGGGGATCCTTCAGGGGTGCTGTGTGATGGTCGGGAGGGGAGGGAAGGGGGGGATATACATGTGATTAATCTGAGAACATGCATGTCTGTGAACAACAAAACTCTGTAAAAGTTAAAAGTAAAATAAAGGTTTAAAAAAAAAAAATTTGATTATATCTACAACTCCAAATTTCTATCCACAATCCCATTTTATTTTCCATTTCAACTATTAATTTAAAACTATAGAGAAAATATTAAGATGCACAACCATCTTTCAGCGTAAAATCCAGTTTCTCATGATTTTCTCTATGGTTTTTAAATTGCACATAAAAAGAATCTGAAATAAAAATAAAAATGAAACCCGGAAGGCTATATTTAGATTTGATCTTCAATGGGTGCTCTTTGCTCAGTCACAGTTGACTCTTTACCATCCCATGGACTATAACAGCCTGCCAGGCTCCTCTTTCCATGGGATTTCATATTGTAATCAATAATGCTGTGGTAAACTCTTATTTGAGTGGCCCCTGATGAATGAATCATACCTCCAGATAGTCATACCTTTGAGTGGTGTCCTCCCACACTGAGGCTGTATTTGGTCATGTGACTTCATTTGGCCAGTAGCATGAAGCAAGCAAGGCTTTGTTGAAATACTAGAGGTTTACTTCTTGGATCAAATATACTTGGAATTTGGAAATCACCATTCTTCGCGGTACTCCAAACTGGACACATGCAGTGGTTACTTAGAGGAGAACCTAGAAGGAGAGTTCACATTCACAGCCAACAACCCATGCATAATGTCCCATTCAAACTGTCCTACTATGTGACAACTTCAGTATTCCAAGTGATCCCAGCTGAAGATTTTGATTTTTGTAGAACATAACTGTATGCAAGTAAAATACCATTTAAATCTCTGAGTTTTAGAACAGTTTATCAGGTAGTCATAGAGCTGTTTTACAATGCTTGGTGAGTTTTGAAATGTAGATGATGATTTTTAAAAAATCAGTAACCATAGAGGTTAAATATTAATGAAAAACATAAAATGGTTTCTGTTTATATAACATCACTCTCTGAAAACTACACACATTATTTTTACCAAAATATAGCTTCCATTTAGTTTAAAAACAAAAGAGAATCTGTCTTGGTTACTTTATTTGGCATAAATGCAACCTATTATTTTGATTCTTTTAATTTACAGGAATAATACATTTTAATAATTCTAATGCTGACATGTCTTAATTCTATTTATTTTAAAACATTTTCTGTTTTTTTAATTTATTTATCTTTTTTAGGGGGCGGAGTGGGGAGGGAGGGGGATGGGCGGGCCACTTCTATTAGTCTTTCATTTGTCTATTTTCATCCGTCTTTGTTTTTTGGCTCCTGTGGGCCTCCCATCGCAGTGGCCTCTGTCATCGCAGAGCGCCAGCTCTGGGCGCATGCACCCCAGAGCTCCGGCTCCGTAATTGGACACATCAGTCCAGCCGCTCCGCAGCATGTGGGATCTTCCCAGGCCAGGGATCAAACCGGTGCCCCTTGCACTGCAAGGTGGTGTCCTTACCCACTGGACTACCAGGGGAAGTCCATGTCTTAATTCTTGTTAAGAACATCCTTAACTCCAAGAAATACAGGAGATTTAAATATTTTAAACTTTAGTGTGAAAAACATTTGAAAAAATGAATATTTCAAGCAATCCCATTAAAGTTTTAAGCATAAAAAATCATTTTCCATTTGTAAAATATATATATTTATTGAATTTTATTCCGAGTTACTGAATTGGGATTTTGGTGGCCTATGTTGTCAAAGATACACTGATACCAGATATGATAAGGGAACAAATATTCTTGAATGATTATCAAATAAAAGAAATTGTATTGATCATATGCCCATTACTATATAAATTGCAAAATTAGTGCTAAATTGTTCTATCAGGATGAAATTTAATCCTATGTCATTATAATATAGCTAATACATTTTGTCATGCATATAAAGAAAAAATAAGCCAATTACTGTTTTTTCACTATCCACATTTGCCATACATTTTCTGTGATACCAGAGAGTAAAAACAGGTTAGGGTACATTTTTAAAAATATTTTAAGGTGGGAAAAAATTGGTGATGGCCTAAGATTAAAAAAAATAGCTTCCCAGTGGCTCAGTGATAAAACATCTGCCTGCCAATTCAGGAGATCCCTGGGTGGGGAAAATCTCCCGGAGCAGGAAATGGCAACCCATGTCATTATTCTTGACTGGAGAATCCCATGGACAGAAGAGCGTGGCAGGTAATAGTCCACAGGGTTCCAAAAGATTCAGACACAACTTAGCAACTGACAAGACTAAAGGAAAATTTTAAGGATATATAACTGTTTTATAATTTCCTGAATCTATAAGAATAACAAAGAATTTAATTGTGGATAGAATAAAGAGTACACTTTCACACACATCCCTATCATCTCCCCAAAATACTTGGGAATTTGTCATCCTTATTTCTCATTCGTTTACATTTGTTTTATGTTATTTATAATGCTTTGGGGAAAGCTGTGACTTTTGACAGTTGAAAGTGAACCAAGAAAGAGAGAGAAGAGCGCCAGCCGCTCCGCAGCATGTGGGATCTTCCCAGGCCAGGGATCAAACCGGTGCCCTTGCACTGCAAGGTGGTGTCTTACCCACTGGACTACCAGGGAAGTCCATGTCTTAATTCTTGTTAAGAACATCCTTAACTCCAAGAAATACAGGAGATTTAAATATTTTAAACTTTAGTGTGAAAACATTTGAAAAAATGAATATTTCAAGCAATCCCATTAAAGTTTTAAGCATAAAAAATCATTTTCCATTTGTAAAATATATATATTTATTGAATTTTATTCCGAGTTACTGAATTGGGATTTTGGTGGCCTATGTTGTCAAAGATACACTGATACCAGATATGATAAGGGAACAAATATTCTTGAATGATTATCAAATAAAAGAAATTGTATTGATCATATGCCCATTACTATATAAATTGCAAAATTAGTGCTAAATTGTTCTATCAGGATGAAATTTAATCCTATGTCATTATAATATAGCTAATACATTTTGTCATGCATATAAAGAAAAAATAAGCCAATTACTGTTTTTTCACTATCCACATTTGCCATACATTTTCTGTGATACCAGAGAGTAAAAACAGGTTAGGGTACTTTTTTAAAAATATTTTAAGGTGGGAAAAAATTGGTGATGGCCTAAGATTAAAAAAAATAGCTTCCCAGTGGCTCAGTGATAAAACATCTGCCTGCCAATTCAGGAGATCCCTGGGTGGGGAAAATCTCCCGGAGCAGGAAATGGCAACCCATGTCATTATTCTTGACTGGAGAATCCCATGGACAGAAGAGCGTGGCAGGTAATAGTCCACAGGGTTCCAAAAGATTCAGACACAACTTAGCAACTGACAAGACTAAAGGAAAATTTTAAGGATATATAACTGTTTTATAATTTCCTGAATCTATAAGAATAACAAAGAATTTAATTGTGGATAGAATAAAGAGTACACTTTCACACACATCCCCTATCATCTCCCCAAAATACTTGGGAATTTGTCATCCTTATTTCTCATTCGTTTACATTTGTTTTATGTTATTTATAATGCTTTGGGGAAAGCTGTGACTTTTGACAGTTGAAAGTGAACCAAGAAAGAGAGAGAAGAGGCTGCTGAATTTAGAAATATGAATTTAATCCAACATAAACAGAAGTAGCATTCAAATTCATATAATTTCACAGAAAAATTTTGCACATTGGAGGTGCTACCTATCAAAGAACATCTATATTCATCAGGATATGTCTCATCACAGGTAAAAGGAGTGCATAGCTAGTAATCTCATCATTTAAAATTAAAATCAATTCATAAATAATGCAGATTATTTTCTTAAGAAGCTAAAGAAGCTGCTACCTTACAGCATGAAAGCAGTTTTAAACAACACTTTACAACACTTAACTTTACTGGGGCTAAGTATTCAGTGATCTTATGCATGAATCATTGATACTTCATAGGCATCACATAGATATGAGGACAATAGAGTAAACTCCAATACATCAATTCCATCACTTTGGATTCCTTCAATATCACTATCCACTCCCCTGGAAAAATCAATGATGAGTGATCCACAAACATCATTAAAACTGAAAAACTGGTAGGAGGACTTCAGTCAAACCAATTTATATAATTTGAACCAGCTTCTTTATCTTATATTTAAAAGACTGTTTCGACTTCATATGATTCAATTATTTTCATGTGATGATATAGTACATATAAGTATTTATCTATTGAATTAATTCCACTGTATATTTAAGTTCTTAAACTGTGAAATATGTTCAACAGAATATACTTTTTCTACTTTTTGTTGTTACTTGACCCTGATACTTGTGACACATAGTGTCAAAGAATTAAAACTAATAAAAAATAGTCTGACATTTTTCTTGCTTATCAGATACGAGAAAATAAATTCGTGGCATATAGAGCCTGTCATATCCTTATGTTGAATTAGAATCCATTCTAATATAAAGGTCCATTTTATTATTTTTTTTTCTTATATGTTCCAGTGCAAAATTTAATGCATCTACAAATAAGAACACACATAGAAATGTACAGAGCAACTTGGACTTGGGTGGTTTTAGAAAATCTGTGGGGATACTAAGGATCTCTTAAGGTTTATACACTAAAGACAATGATAGAGTGTCAAAAAATAGGAAATAAAAAAAAAAGAAAGGAGGGGCGAATAAAAAAAAAAAGAGGAGGGGCTGGAAAGGCATAGTCCAAGGGGAAACCAACAAGGTCTAGAAGCTTTATGTTAATTCAACATTAGAGGAGGGGGTCAAGTAAGTAAGGGCAAGGAGGAGATACTGTGAATGTAGTGAAACATTGCCTCTGGGTAAGACAGGAAGAGAAACAGCCATAAAAATTTAAAGGGCGCTAGAAATTTACTCAGATGCCAAAGGGAACATGTGGAAGAATTTATGGGATTCTCTGCATGAGATTTTTAAAGTTCAGGTACAGCATCTCTGGACTTATTGACTGGTGCACTAAACAAATAGGTTTTTGGGGTGTTTTCTCTATAGACAAACAGATGTATCACATATTTAAGAACAAACACAAACCCATACATTCTCGTATAAAACCGAATGATATATTTATGATAAACAGATACAGAATTCTTGTAATTTAAATTGGTTACATTAAAAATAATCTCTACAGAAGCACTTGTAGTTGATGACTCATTAATACTATTTAAGAAACCAAATATTTTATGCAGTAGAATATTTTATATTTTTATGAGCCACTTAACTAGTAAAGCATTAACTACCATGTAACGTAAAGCTTGTTGAGGCAAAAATGGCACCAAAATTAAACAGGTGAGGAAGATTTTATTCAAGAATATGGCAATAAAGGAAAAAAGATGGAACTCAGTCTGAGTTTGATCCCACTGAAACAAAGAGAAGAGTTTTTAAGAGCTGAGTTGAGGGACTCACAGGTCACCTGTGTTTTCTAATGGGACTTACTCAAGGCTATGGTTTTTCCAGTAGTCACATACTGATGTAAGAGCTGAGCCATAAAGATGGCTGAGTGCCAAAGAATTTATGCTTTTAAACTGTGGTTCTTGAGAAGACTCTTGAGAGTCCCTTGGACAACAAGTATCAAGCCAGTCAATCCTATAGGAAATCAATCCTCAATATTCACTGGAGGGACTGATGTTGAAGCTGAAGCTTCAATACTTTGGCCACTTGATGCAAAGAGCTAACGCATTGGAAAAGACCTTGAAGCTGGGAAAGACTGAGGGTAAGAGAAGGGGGTGATAGAGGATGAGATGGCTGGGTGGCATCACTAACTCAAAGGACATAGGTTTGAGCAAAATACTGGAGAGAGTGAAGGACAGGAAAGCCTAGCGTGTTGCAATCCATGGAGTGGAAAACAGCCAGACTCAAATTAGTGACTGACACAACAACAAAAAAAAAACAAACGTAAACTTTCCATAGATCTATGATAGGAAGCAGCTTTGCAATTTGAAGCAAAGTGTCCCACAGAAGTTAGGCCTCTATCCTCCACAAAGACTGGGAAACAGCTAAGCCTTTGATCAGGTATTTCAAAAGAGTGGTTCTCAGGTCCCTGAGAAAGACATTCCTGAGTTATAGAACTGGCAAGAAAGTTTCAGAAAGATTTACTTCTCAAAGAGCAGAGACAGATCCACAGTTACAAATTTCCTAAAGTAAATGGTCTAAGAAAAGGGAGATTAGGAGTCTGGAATCAGGGAGATGCCTGTCTCAAGTTTCCTTAAACTGAGGAGAATGTTAAAGTCACTGTGATCTTGCTATGCAAGCATTTTATACCCTTTTTAAATGATGGTTTGCTATGGTTATCTCTTAGCTTTTATTCTGTGTTCCATATTGATTCCTGTATTACTTCTTAATATTTGACTATATAAAAGATTTTTAAATAAGTGAAAACATAATCTTATCTCAGGGTACAGCTCTATAATATTTGTATTTAACCTCAAACCTGCCAGAGAGGCTAGGCAGGCCAAATACGCAAAGCCAGTTACACAGCAAGACCCTAGAAAGCAGCAGTGATTCCCACAAGGAACTGAGCCAGACCTGCTTTAGAGGGTTCAAGTGCCTCCTTGAGTTAGAAGTGCCCTTGAACAGTCCTTGGAGAGACAGCATTGCACTTAATTCCTTTCGAAGGAGGTTATCATTAACTGGATCATAGAGCCACGGAGTAGGACTGGAGACTCTCTGTGCACTGAGATCCGGAGAGGGGAACAGCGATCCCACATGAGACTGAGCCAGACATACCTCAGTATTCTGAAGTCTCCAGAGGTGGTGGGGGTCATTAGTGGTCTGCAGAAGGGTAAGGGACACAGCTGCAGTGTTTCTCATAAAGCATGTGACAATAAATCCTTTGTGAGAGAGATCCCATTACCCCTGCATTAGTTTGCCTGCAGGTCAAACTACAGGGAGGGAACTTAGCTCCACCCAGCAACAAAGGTACCTGGATTAATGATAAAGAAACTGACAGGGCCAGCCTGGGTGGGCCTTTTAGTTCCTTTTAGTTCTGGAATAGGCAGAAATTAACAAAAACCATAAAAGAGGCCTCTAGATCCAACCATTACCAGAGGCAAGAAAAAGACTGATAATTCCTGAATAGTCAGCAAGAGAAAGAAGAGCATAAACATTCACTATATTTACCTTGTGACTGGAGCTGGATTTACCAGTGGACTTTTCTTTTTTCTCTTTTTCCCCCTCCCCCACCCCCCTTTTTTATTGTTTCTTTTTTCTTTTTTTCTTTTAAACCACAAATTTTATTTTGGTTATGTACTTCTGATTCTACATTGGCCTTTTGTTGTCCTGTGGGGGTTTTGTTTGTTTTTACTATTCTTGCTTTGTTTTTCTATATTTTTCTATATATTTATCTGTTTTAAATTTTTTATATGTATTATTACTTCTTCTACAATTATTTCTTTGCTTTCTCTGATGTTCTTTTCCTAAAGCTGTAAATAGTAATACATACAAATCTTTATCTCCCTATATTTAATTTTGCATTATTATTCTATATATCTCCTCTATCCTCCCTTTCTCTTTTTCCCTTGCCCCACCATATTTCATAGTCTGTTTTGTTTTTATTGCCTTATCCCCACTTGGTACCCTGCTCTAGCATTGTTCTCCAATTTGTGCCTTAGTTAGTTTGGTTATTAACTGGTGGATATCATTCTTGGTTTTCTCTATTTGCTATACTAATGTATGTACTGTATTATTTTTTGGAATGTTTGGATTATATTAGGACTATACATGTTGGTGTATATAGTCCAGCATGCTAGATAGTACTTGCATGATATTTTAATTACCATTTGCCAAAGGTGTACCTTCTGTTTTTCATTTGCATATATATGTTCTAATACCATTTAATGCCATAATAAAGCAGCCGTGAAATCTGCATTCCCTGGTCAGGTAACAAGCCCAGGGGCTTTAGGGAGGAAACACTGACTCCAAAACCCTACAATACCAGAAAACGCTTAACACTAGAGAGCATTAAACAGTGAAAACCCCAACAAGGCAAGCACTTGTATGCAAGTCCTGACATCACCCAACCACCAGCATCACCCAGAATAAGACGCCTCATCCAAACAACAAACACCCACGGACGTAACCCAAACTCTGGGAAAAGGAAAGTCCAAACATAATTAGTTAATATATTCATAATAACAATGAAATGACAGAGGAATACTACACAAATGAAGGAACAATCTACAAACACACAAGTCCAAATAAATGAGGAGGAATTATAATGTTTGTATCTATTCACATCTTCCATGAATCTACTATCCTGAGAGGATTTTAATGGAAAAATAATTTTCAACTCATGTTCTGCTAAGGAAAAAAATTAAGCAAATCAATAAACCCTGGTTCCTAAAAATTCAGAAGAATTAGAAAACTTTTTATTAAATTGTAGGATCAGCTTCTCAAAAGGCTCACCAATTTACTTTGAGAAATAATTTAATTGTGAATATATTTTCCTAAGCTGACAGCAAAGTATTTTAATAAACATTATGTAAATAAAAAGCAGAAAAGGACTTTCCTTTTCATTTTAAAGTTTCTACTCAGGTATAATATGATTTATAACATTAAAATAAATAAAGAACCTCACAGGAAAAACAATTCAAGCTTCTCAGACACAAGGTTGCACTCACAGGAAGTTGAAACATTGATTATAAGATTAATGCCAGTATCATATGTGGAATCTAAATTTTTTTAATTGAAAATAACTTACTTACAAAACAGAAACAGACTCATAGATACTTAAAACAAACTCATTCTACCACCTGCTTGTCATTCTAATTCACCTTTGCTAGGAGTATAGTTCCCCCTCAGGTCCACCTGAGAGTCACCATAAATGATGAGAGATGTTATGAAGTTTGTGCTATGTATATATTAGTAAATTTTGCAGAGGTGGTGTAAAATGACCGAGAAGCAGTATTCTAAAACAGTATCTGACACACAATAGGCCTTTAGTAGTCACTTGTGGAGTATAAATATCCTCGTTTTACAAATACTGAAGAAAATAAATATAAGTGAAAAACTGCCAGTTTCATTCAATTCAATAAGTGTTTTTAAACATCTACCATGATCCAGTCAATCATACACAATATAAAAAACCTTTCAACTTATCTAAAATTTTAACTGGCAGAGACTAAGTTAGCTGCCATCTAACTTCTCTTTAAGAAAGTCAGCATATCCCAAACCCACCACCTCCAATGGGATGAATAAAAAGCTACCCATTTTGCTCAGAAGATAAAGGTTGAGTTAGATTCTATTTGAAGGTGTTCATACCACCTATTGATGAATGGCTCAATGTTTGTAGCTTAAATTGTAACATTTTTTTATAAACTGGTTTAGAAATTTAGTAAAATACCCCTAGTAAAATAAGGTTGAGTTGTTATTTTCAAGCAATAGGATCAAAGTCACATTAAAGGAGATGTTCCTTCATAAGACCAGACTATGTTTTTAAGTAAGTCTTGCAGAAATTGATCAGGGCCACTGCTCGACTGTTCAGTGTGTATCTTACTGTTGATAGAATAGGAGTTCATAAAAGGCAGGGGAAAAAGTCTATGACTGAAGCCAATGACCGTGGAGATCATAAGATACACAGACATATTTTTGATGCAAGGAAACCCTGGCAAAACCAAAAATTACAGGTTAGAGAGGGTCTTAGAGGACAGGTGCATACATGTGTATGTATGTGTGTAGAGGTAGACTACAGTCTATGGAGATCCGGGAAGCACTGATGAGGATTTGGAAGGAAGCTCTACATGTGGAAGATCTAACTCTATGACCCAACTGCCCTTTTTCAGACAAGAGAATGAAAAAGGTGATGAGACAAATCTTGACAGGCTGCCACATTGCAAAATAACTTACTTACAAAACAGAAACAGACTCATAGATACTTAAAACAAACTCATTCTACCACCTGCTTGTCATTCTAATTCACCTTTGCTAGGAGTATAGTTCCCCCTCAGGTCCACCTGAGAGTCACCATAAATGATGAGAGATGTTATGAAGTTTGTGCTATGTATATATTAGTAAATTTTGCAGAGGTGGTGTAAAATGACCGAGAAGCAGTATTCTAAAACAGTATCTGACACACAATAGGCCTTTAGTAGTCACTTGTGGAGTATAAATATCCTCGTTTTACAAATACTGAAGAAAATAAATATAAGTGAAAAACTGCCAGTTTCATTCAATTCAATAAGTGTTTTTAAACATCTACCATGATCCAGTCAATCATACACAATATAAAAAACCTTTCAACTTATCTAAAATTTTAACTGGCAGAGACTAAGTTAGCTGCCATCTAACTTCTCTTTAAGAAAGTCAGCATATCCCAAACCCACCACCTCCAATGGGATGAATAAAAAGCTACCCATTTTGCTCAGAAGATAAAGGTTGAGTTAGATTCTATTTGAAGGTGTTCATACCACCTATTGATGAATGGCTCAATGTTTGTAGCTTAAATTGTAACATTTTTTTATAAACTGGTTTAGAAATTTAGTAAAATACCCCTAGTAAAATAAGGTTGAGTTGTTATTTTCAAGCAATAGGATCAAAGTCACATTAAAGGAGATGTTCCTTCATAAGACCAGACTATGTTTTTAAGTAAGTCTTGCAGAAATTGATCAGGGCCACTGCTCGACTGTTCAGTGTGTATCTTACTGTTGATAGAATAGGAGTTCATAAAAGGCAGGGGAAAAAGTCTATGACTGAAGCCAATGACCGTGGAGATCATAAGATACACAGACATATTTTTGATGCAAGGAAACCCTGGCAAAACCAAAAATTACAGGTTAGAGAGGGTCTTAGAGGACAGGTGCATACATGTGTATGTATGTGTGTAGAGGTAGACTACAGTCTATGGAGATCCGGGAAGCACTGATGAGGATTTGGAAGGAAGCTCTACATGTGGAAGATCTAACTCTATGACCCAACTGCCCTTTTTCAGACAAGAGAATGAAAAAGGTGATGAGACAAATCTTGACAGGCTGCCACATTTGCTAACAAGATCAATCTGAGTTTGGTTTGAAGGAAGAGATAGTTAGGAAGCACGGTGTCCACTTCTGGCTACTTTAAGTAGCACTCTTTCCCAACAGGAATCCAGTAAAAGTTGATGCAAAATAAATTTAAAAATGTGAAAATCTTCAAATTTACTGGAGGTGTCTTCTAAGAAAACCCAATAATGGAAGGTACCCGGAGCTATCAAAGTTAAGGAAAGATGAAGGAAGAGTTGGCAAAGAGTCTTTCTAAGGGAATGATACCTAAGCAACCCTCACAACTTTTCAGCCTTTCCTTTTCCTCCTTTCCTCCATTGATCCAACATTTCATGTTTTCTTTTTTTACCTTCCTTTCAGACAGTAACATAATCCCTGCTAGCTGTTAATATGATTTAGACAAAAGGTACAAAAACAAATGATCTGTAGTTCCGGCCTTCTTAATTTATATTCCCAGAAGAACTTGTCAACACAAAAGGATTGAGTTGCCAATGAAGGAAAAAATGAGAAGGAAATGTAGCTTTTCTTTGCCCTGACCCTCTTTCCTATCCCACCTCCCCACCTCTTAATTTACCGAACAGACCCCACAGGGGATTAAGATGCTTCTTAGCAACTCCTCACCACAGACCACTCAGCAACACTTCTTCATAAGACCAGACTATGTTTTTAAGTAAGTCTTGCAGAAATTGATCAGGGCCACTGCTCGACTGTTCAGTGTGTATCTTACTGTTGATAGAATAGGAGTTCATAAAAGGCAGGGGAAAAAGTCTATGACTGAAGCCAATGACCGTGGAGATCATAAGATACACAGACATATTTTTGATGCAAGGAAACCCTGGCAAAACCAAAAATTACAGGTTAGAGAGGGTCTTAGAGGACAGGTGCATACATGTGTATGTATGTGTGTAGAGGTAGACTACAGTCTATGGAGATCCGGGAAGCACTGATGAGGATTTGGAAGGAAGCTCTACATGTGGAAGATCTAACTCTATGACCCAACTGCCCTTTTTCAGACAAGAGAATGAAAAAGGTGATGAGACAAATCTTGACAGGCTGCCACATTTGCTAACAAGATCAATCTGAGTTTGGTTTGAAGGAAGAGATAGTTAGGAAGCACGGTGTCCACTTCTGGCTACTTTAAGTAGCACTCTTTCCCAACAGGAATCCAGTAAAAGTTGATGCAAAATAAATTTAAAAATGTGAAAATCTTCAAATTTACTGGAGGTGTCTTCTAAGAAAACCCAATAATGGAAGGTACCCGGAGCTATCAAAGTTAAGGAAAGATGAAGGAAGAGTTGGCAAAGAGTCTTTCTAAGGGAATGATACCTAAGCAACCCTCACAACTTTTCAGCCTTTCCTTTTCCTCCTTTCCTCCATTGATCCAACATTTCATGTTTTCTTTTTTTACCTTCCTTTCAGACAGTAACATAATCCCTGCTAGCTGTTAATATGATTTAGACAAAAGGTACAAAAACAAATGATCTGTAGTTCCGGCCTTCTTAATTTATATTCCCAGAAGAACTTGTCAACACAAAAGGATTGAGTTGCCAATGAAGGAAAAAATGAGAAGGAAATGTAGCTTTTCTTTGCCCTGACCCTCTTTCCTATCCCACCTCCCCACCTCTTAATTTACCGAACAGACCCCACAGGGGATTAAGATGCTTCTTAGCAACTCCTCACCACAGACCACTCAGCAACACTTCTTCATATACTTAAGAAGATGCGCACAAGAAATATGGAATTTCTGCATGGAAATTATACAGATGTAAAAGAATTTCTGGCTGAGTTATTCAGTAATGTGCAATGTAATAAAAAATACAAAATTATTATTAAATATATACATAAAGTGCATTTGAAAGAAAACATAAATAGAAATAAAACAGGGGCTTCCCTGGTGTCTCAGCAGAAGAGAATCTGCCTGCAATGCAGGAGACAAGGGTTTGATCTCTGAGTTGGGAAGATCCTCTGGAGAAGGAAATGGCAACCCACTCAAGTATTCTTGCCTGGGAGATATGATGGACAGAGAGCTTGGAAGGTTACAGTCCATGAGGTTGCAAAGAGTAGGACATGACTTACTGACTAAACAAACAAATAGCAAAAACCAGAAAACAAAATAAATACATCCTTTCAGTAGTTCAAAAGGGTACAAATCCAGGTAGGAACTGAGTGATTAGGCAATGTAACCCTGTAACATATCGACAGTAATAGTGTAAGTGAAACACTTCAGAATCTATAAATAGTATTATAGACTTTATCATTATCTTGTATTTTTATCTCACAAAATCTAGCCATATTCTTTATTTTCACTTTCATCATATGACCAGCTCTTTTTTGCTCACTATTCATTCGGTATCAGTTCCTATTAGTTATTTCACCCTAATCAGAGGAAAACCTTAAGTAACCTTTAAGAAGCAGCTGCACACTTGAACCAACTGGGAAATCAAATATCCTTTTAAGAAAATTGGTAAAATTAAATATATTCCATCTTATATCAATCACTATATGTTGACTATATTGTGTTTGTCTAGGATTCAATTTGCTACATTATCATGGGAATCATTAAAGTCTTAAAAGTGAAAAGATAACAGCACTTTTACTATGACTTCATTTTTTGTAACTCAAAAGGACTTTATCTTTCAGGATTTTGGAAACATGCTGACTAATACAAAACTGGAAGTATTTTATTCAAAAATTTCTTAAGAAATTGAATAGAACTATAAATGGCAAACATGTCTAAGGAAGTAAGTGCAGATTATTAGAATACAGCACAGCATATCAAAGCATAGATAGTTCTGAAGTAATTGTGCACAACTTTCTTCAGATCCTGTATATTAAAACATCCTTTAGTAGATTGAATATGTACCAGTCATTAGAAGTAACATTAAAAATTCACAAAGTGTTAATTATGCCCCTTGAACTTTGTACTATGTGTGTTCAGTCACTCAGTTGTCTCCATCTCTCTCTTTTTTATTTTTAATTTTTTTTCGGGGGGGCAGGGGCAGTTGTGGAGGGAGGGGGTCAGGCGGGCCACTTCTATTGGTCTTTCATTTATCTATTTCTCATCCATCTTTGTTCTTTGGCCTGTGTGGGTCTCCCATCACGGTGGCCTTTGTTGTCACAGAGCACGGGCTCTGGGCACATGTGCTCCAGAGCTCCGGCTCGATAATTGGACACATAGGTCCAGCCGCTCTGCGGCACATGGGATCTTCCCAGGCCAGGGATCGAACTGGCGCCCCCTGCACTGCAAGGTGGTGTCCTTACCCACTGGACCATCAGGGAAGCCCTCTCCATCTCTTTTGTGACCCCATGGACTATAGTTCTCAAGGCTCCTCTGTCTATAGAATTTTCCAGGTGAGAATACTGGAGTAGGTTGCCATTTCTTCTTCCTTATCACATAAAATTTTTGTACAAAAGCCATATTCTTTATTTTCACTTTCATCATATGACCAGCTCTTTTTTGCTCACTATTCATTCGGTATCAGTTCCTATTAGTTATTTCACCCTAATCAGAGGAAAACCTTAAGTAACCTTTAAGAAGCAGCTGCACACTTGAACCAACTGGGAAATCAAATATCCTTTTAAGAAAATTGGTAAAATTAAATATATTCCATCTTATATCAATCACTATATGTTGACTATATTGTGTTTGTCTAGGATTCAATTTGCTACATTATCATGGGAATCATTAAAGTCTTAAAAGTGAAAAGATAACAGCACTTTTACTATGACTTCATTTTTTGTAACTCAAAAGGACTTTATCTTTCAGGATTTTGGAAACATGCTGACTAATACAAAACTGGAAGTATTTTATTCAAAAATTTCTTAAGAAATTGAATAGAACTATAAATGGCAAACATGTCTAAGGAAGTAAGTGCAGATTATTAGAATACAGCACAGCATATCAAAGCATAGATAGTTCTGAAGTAATTGTGCACAACTTTCTTCAGATCCTGTATATTAAAACATCCTTTAGTAGATTGAATATGTACCAGTCATTAGAAGTAACATTAAAAATTCACAAAGTGTTAATTATGCCCCTTGAACTTTGTACTATGTGTGTTCAGTCACTCAGTTGTCTCCATCTCTCTCTTTTTTATTTTTATTTTTTTTGGGGGGGGGCAGGGGCAGTTGTGGAGGGAGGGGGTCAGGCGGGCCACTTCTATTGGTCTTTCATTTATCTATTTCTCATCCATCTTTGTTCTTTGGCCTGTGTGGGTCTCCCATCACGGTGGCCTTTGTTGTCACAGAGCACGGGCTCTGGGCACATGTGCTCCAGAGCTCCGGCTCGATAATTGGACACATAGGTCCAGCCGCTCTGCGGCACATGGGATCTTCCCAGGCCAGGGATCGAACTGGCGCCCCCTGCACTGCAAGGTGGTGTCCTTACCCACTGGACCATCAGGGAAGCCCTCTCCATCTCTTTTGTGACCCCATGGACTATAGTTCTCAAGGCTCCTCTGTCTATAGAATTTTCCAGGTGAGAATACTGGAGTAGGTTGCCATTTCTTCTTCCAGGGGGTCTTCCAGATCCAAAGATTGAATCCAGCTCCCTGCATCTCTTGCACTGGCATGCAGATTCTTTATCACTAGGAGATCTTGGAAGCCCACCTTGAACTTTACGTATATTAAAAAGTTTAATCCTTACAAGCATCCTAAATGATCAATATTACTCTTTTCCTCATTTTGCATATAAGGAATCAAGGGTATTGAGGGATTAATGTAGAATTCCCAAATTCCCACAGTCAGCAAGTGGAGAGGCAGGGTTTCTAATCCAGGCAGTGGCTCTGGGGCCCATGTGTTTAAGAACGATAATATTCTGCCTCTCATATTTCATAGATAATTGACTATACAGTAGGTGACATATGCCTACATGTGGAAAAAATCTAAGAGACTTTGCTAGCTAAAGCATTATAATATGGGGGATTGTAGCAGAGTAATGAAAACAATGAACATTAAAGAAAGTGGAATTCAAATGATAAATACATTAGATATATTGATAGATGTGTATCTGCAAATGTTTTGTATTTAAACCAAAGGACAATTCAAAAGAGTATGATGTAGTAAAGCCTGTATGTTTCACAAAAATTCAGACTAATGTGTACAGGACTACTTTCAAAAATATTTTTGTAAGTCATAGATTGGTGAAAGTCTACTACATCATCCATTTCTGGTCCATGGAATCTTAAGTCTATAAGAGGAGTTGAGTTATAAGGTCTTTTTCAAATCTAACATTTTATGCTTTCATAATAAAGGAAAATTTTAAAAAGTTACAATAAAACCACTTAAATAAATTTCTGCTCTTATAATTGTGGTGCTTGATAACTTTGTTTCTAAACAATATTTTAATTATAATAGAAATGCACAAAATATTTGACTTTTAAATTTAGAGACAATAATGAATAATTCTAATAAGGTTTTAGGAAGAAAATAATTAATCAGCAGATATTTACTGAATATTTACTACTGTTAAATACAATATCTGATGCTGGGAAACATAAAATATTTATAAATTATGGTCATTAAGTTTTTAGGATTTTAAAGTTGGAATGGACTTATCAAACCAACATGCACGAAATAACAGCAAATAACTATTTAAATATCACTTAACAATTAGGTTGCTTTTAGCTGCATCTAACAGAAAAGTTATTTCAGAGCAGCTTAAACAAAGTAGAAATGTATTAGGAACATTAGAAAAAGTCATGAGATAAGGCAGCTCCAGGGTTGGTTAATTCAACTGCTCAGTGATGTTGACAGAGGTCTGTATTCCTTCTGTCTGTCAGATTTACCATTTCCATGCATGGGTCAGTACATGTTGGCACATTTAGCGAAAAATTGAAAGTGGTCTGAAAGTTAGATAGCAGTGATGACTCAATGTTTACTTCCTTATTGTGATGGTCGTTCTGTGTTTACATATGAGAATGTCCTTATTTTTACAAATACATATTAAAGTACTAGGGGTTACAAGGCATCATGTTGGCAAGTTAGTCTCAAATAGTTTAGGATTAAATTTTCTCCTGACTCTTCTTGCAACTCTTCTGTAAATTTGAGACTATTTAAAAATATAAAAATGTTAAATACCAAAGAAATGAACAGAAGTTTAAGCTTTCTCAATACTGGAACAATAGTGATGTAATGCTTAGAACTATGTATTTGTTACATTCATTCACTTACCTAAAGTTAATTGAGTATCTAAAAGTTATAAGCACTATGCCCAGAACTGAGTATACAAATGTGAGACATGGAGTCCTTGCCCTCAAAGAGCTTAGAGTCTGGTGAACTACTGTTAGAAAACCAGGTTGAGTTATAAGGTCTTTTTCAAATCTAACATTTTATGCTTTCATAATAAAGGAAAATTTTAAAAAGTTACAATAAAACCACTTAAATAAATTTCTGCTCTTATAATTGTGGTGCTTGATAACTTTGTTTCTAAACAATATTTTAATTATAATAGAAATGCACAAAATATTTGACTTTTAAATTTAGAGACAATAATGAATAATTCTAATAAGGTTTTAGGAAGAAAATAATTAATCAGCAGATATTTACTGAATATTTACTACTGTTAAATACAATATCTGATGCTGGGAAACATAAAATATTTATAAATTATGGTCATTAAGTTTTTAGGATTTTAAAGTTGGAATGGACTTATCAAACCAACATGCACGAAATAACAGCAAATAACTATTTAAATATCACTTAACAATTAGGTTGCTTTTAGCTGCATCTAACAGAAAAGTTATTTCAGAGCAGCTTAAACAAAGTAGAAATGTATTAGGAACATTAGAAAAAGTCATGAGATAAGGCAGCTCCAGGGTTGGTTAATTCAACTGCTCAGTGATGTTGACAGAGGTCTGTATTCCTTCTGTCTGTCAGATTTACCATTTCCATGCATGGGTCAGTACATGTTGGCACATTTAGCGAAAAATTGAAAGTGGTCTGAAAGTTAGATAGCAGTGATGACTCAATGTTTACTTCCTTATTGTGATGGTCGTTCTGTGTTTACATATGAGAATGTCCTTATTTTTACAAATACATATTAAAGTACTAGGGGTTACAAGGCATCATGTTGGCAAGTTAGTCTCAAATAGTTTAGGATTAAATTTTCTCCTGACTCTTCTTGCAACTCTTCTGTAAATTTGAGACTATTTAAAAATATAAAAATGTTAAATACCAAAGAAATGAACAGAAGTATAAGCTTTCTCAATACTGGAACAATAGTGATGTAATGCTTAGAACTATGTATTTGTTACATTCATTCACTTACCTAAAGTTAATTGAGTATCTAAAAGTTATAAGCACTATGCCCAGAACTGAGTATACAAATGTGAGACATGGAGTCCTTGCCCTCAAAGAGCTTAGAGTCTGGTGAACTACTGTTAGAAAACCAGGAAGCCACAATAGCCTCATGTGATGAGGCAAATGCAGGTTGCTATGATTGCTCAGAAGTATGACCCGGATGCCTCTCTTTAAGATAGCTATTCTATGACCATCATCAAAAAATCTGCAGACAATAAATGCTGGAGAGGGTGCGGAGAAAAGGGAACCCTCTTGCATTGCTGGTGGGAATGTAAACTGATACAGCCTCTATGGAAGACAGTATGGAGATTTCTTAAAAAACTAAAAATAGAAGCACCCTATCACCCAGCAATCCCACTATTAGGCTTATATCCTGATGAAATCAAAACTGAAAGAAGCATCTGTACCCCAATGTTCATTGCAGCTCTCTATACAATAGCCAAAACATGGAAGCAACCTAAATGTCCATCGACGAACAAATGGGTCCAGAAGCTCTGGTACATATATACAATGCAATACTACTCAGCTGTTAAAAGAAATGCAGAAGACTCAGTCCTAATGAAGTGGCTGGCTCTAGAACCTATCATAAAAAGTGAAGTAAGTCAAAAAGAGAAAGACAAATACAGTATACTAACACACATATATGGAATCTAGTAGGACGGTCTTGATAACACATGCAGGGAACTCATGGAAAAACAGACAGAGCATAGAAATAGGGACATTGTGGGGAAGAAATAGGGATGGGGAAGCATGGAGGGAGTAACATGGAAACCTATACTGTTATGTGTGGAAAAGATAGCTAGTGTCATAGTGCTAAGGGAATAGGAGTGCTTACAATGGCTTGGGGCGAAGGTCTGGAGGGGTGGGATGGGAGGATCTGGGTGGGTGGGGACCATGGATATGCATATAACTGATCTGGGAACATACATGTCTGTGAACAACAAAACTTTGCAAAACCTTTAAAATAAAGAATAAAAAAAAAAAAAAAAAGAAAACCAAAAAAAAAAAAAGATAGCTATTCTATAAGAATTGATAGCTAAGCTAAAATATAATGTCTTACTAAGTTACCCAGTAAGGTATCTAGGAGTGGGTGTGCATAATATAAGTGATCCACATAGAGATAAGATTGTGAACTAATGTGTAGAAATACAGCATAAGGCAATGTTTGACAGACTAAGAAATACTGGATCACTGCATTCAGAGGTTTTAATTTCCCTCACACTATAAAAATCATCGTGGAAATTATTTTCCTGTAAAACATTACTAAGTAAATAATAGAATCTTTCATCATTAGTGCCAATCTTACCAGAGCTCAGATTGTGATTGGAACAATAATCAAAGTCCAGATGGCCATGTTAACGATACCGACTTCACCCTAAAACCAAAAGAGAGACACTTATAATTTTTAAGTAAAGAAATAATGGTTTAACGACTTTGGCTCAATTATGAGGAGTGTTATTGTAATCTAAGCAAGAGATGATGATAGTCTAATCTCACAAAAAAGAAAAGAATGTATGGATTCAACAAATACTTAGAATATCAGAAATATCCAGAAGGAATGGATGAGGGAAGTGACAGTTTCAGGTTTGAGCAATCTACTCATCGTGACTGGAAAATTCACTGATTTCATGGGGCTTGCCATCACAGACGGAAAATATGTATGTGTGTGGGAGATGATGAAGTGCACTCTGGATAAGGTAAATTTTTCTTATCTATGAGATATCCAAGTACTGGTACCCAAGAAGTCACTGGATACATTGGGAACTGGAATCCAAAGTGTGAGTTGGATGGAACAGAGTGTTGGAAGTTTAGAGTCTATGTAGGATTCATCTACATTGAGTTTAGACAGTGGGAGAAGAAACTTTGCTTGATTAAGTAAGCAAAATTGGGCAAGTTAATAGAGGGCTTTGAATCATTTAGTTTGGACACAATTTAATGAGCAGCAATGGTAGAGGTGGAATGCGTGAGAGTAGAAAGAAAAACCTTGGATGCTGGGAAACAGATTAGGAAATTGTCCAGTCATCGGTAACAATGATTTTGGCAGGCCAACTCAAAGAATGGGGCTATAACTGGAATTCAGTGTGGTCCACAACCCAAGCTACCTTTCAGAGCTTCATGAACAGAGTGTGCATGGGGATGCAATGTGCAGAACCACTTATAAGGCTAGGCTCATCTCCACCAGGTGTGGATGCCTCAGTTGGAACCATAAACAGTTATGTTATCTTATTTGCCATGGGAGCTAGTGAGAGATTTCAGTTATATGTTCCAAAGCAGGGACTTTACTGCAATGCTTATATATATTAAAATCACATAAATTAAGCACCAAAATAGCCATAAATCTACTTATTGATTAGTCCCATGTCTTAACAGTGGTAGCACAGACAATGCTGAGGCAGAAGTATCCATTCACCATCACTGTGTCCGGAGGTGGGAGAGCACCTTTAGTTTAGTGTGTCTGTATCACTGGCCACCAAGGCATGTGTGGGTCTAGATATGGCCCTTCTGAGAAGGCACCTGATATTTAGAGAAAGTTGGAAGCAAATGAACTCTGTTTATTCTTTATTTTCAGAGGATCCCTCTTTTCCAATAGAGAAAGAGTTTCTTTGTAAGAAGCAATTTTAGACAGGAATCAAAAATTTTTCCCCTTGCCTGTGCCAATGTTGATCTATGTGCAACCTTACAGATGTCACTTTTGACTCTAAAATTCAGCATTTCCATTTTTAAAGTAGGAATAATACTTTGTAGCTCTCAGACACTGTGTAAGGTTTCATAAAATATTCACAATACCGTAAAAACACAGAAATATGCGCTATCTATAAATTACCTTAAATGAGGTTTTCTTTTCTACCAAAATCTGCATTTCCTTATGTACTTAATTTTAAATTAAGCATGATTTCTACAAATTTAAAGGGCATGTTTAATATTTCCTTCACAGAAAATACTGGAAGAAATGCAAAACCATCCCTCAGATTCAGTATTCGGTTTGGAAGCACATTCTACAAAAGAAAATATATTCTACACTCCCAAAGAGAATGCCAAAAGAACGAGGAAAGCAGTCATGCTGATCCTACCTTTTATATCAACAACAAGAGATAACAACAATGGTAGAGGTGGAATGCGTGAGAGTAGAAAGAAAAACCTTGGATGCTGGGAAACAGATTAGGAAATTGTCCAGTCATCGGTAACAATGATTTTGGCAGGCCAACTCAAAGAATGGGGCTATAACTGGAATTCAGTGTGGTCCACAACCCAAGCTACCTTTCAGAGCTTCATGAACAGAGTGTGCATGGGGATGCAATGTGCAGAACCACTTATAAGGCTAGGCTCATCTCCACCAGGTGTGGATGCCTCAGTTGGAACCATAAACAGTTATGTTATCTTATTTGCCATGGGAGCTAGTGAGAGATTTCAGTTATATGTTCCAAAGCAGGGACTTTACTGCAATGCTTATATATATTAAAATCACATAAATTAAGCACCAAAATAGCCATAAATCTACTTATTGATTAGTCCCATGTCTTAACAGTGGTAGCACAGACAATGCTGAGGCAGAAGTATCCATTCACCATCACTGTGTCCGGAGGTGGGAGAGCACCTTTAGTTTAGTGTGTCTGTATCACTGGCCACCAAGGCATGTGTGGGTCTAGATATGGCCCTTCTGAGAAGGCACCTGATATTTAGAGAAAGTTGGAAGCAAATGAACTCTGTTTATTCTTTATTTTCAGAGGATCCCTCTTTTCCAATAGAGAAAGAGTTTCTTTGTAAGAAGCAATTTTAGACAGGAATCAAAAATTTTTCCCCTTGCCTGTGCCAATGTTGATCTATGTGCAACCTTACAGATGTCACTTTTGACTCTAAAATTCAGCATTTCCATTTTTAAAGTAGGAATAATACTTTGTAGCTCTCAGACACTGTGTAAGGTTTCATAAAATATTCACAATACCGTACAAACACAGAAATATGCGCTATCTATAAATTACCTTAAATGAGGTTTTCTTTTCTACCAAAATCTGCATTTCCTTATGTACTTAATTTTAAATTAAGCATGATTTCTACAAATTTAAAGGGCATGTTTAATATTTCCTTCACAGAAAATACTGGAAGAAATGCAAAACCATCCCTCAGATTCAGTATTCGGTTTGGAAGCACATTCTACAAAAGAAAATATATTCTACACTCCCAAAGAGAATGCCAAAAGAACGAGGAAAGCAGTCATGCTGATCCTACCTTTTATATCAACAACAAGAGGAATAAACATTCACACTTTCAACCAGTTTTGAATACAGGAAAGCAGCTGGGGCCTTGAATCTTCTTTCATCACCTCAGGGTGTGACATGATTATTCAGGGAAAATCAAATTGACTTTATACCTTCGGAAAGATACATCTACAAAGAAAAGAAGTGAAATGAAAAACTGTAAATTATAGTTTCTCTACTTGAGCAGGCCAGACAATACATCCTGGTCTCAGGGACATCTCCTATTCTCCAGGGGCGGAGGGAGCAGTTTCTGTGTGAAAAAGGTTGGCGTTAAATGAGAACAACTGGTAATGGCTTCATTCTCCCTTATACTTAAGCTTTTATTTTATTCATAGGCATACTAAGAAATAAGCTGTAGTACTATAAATACCTACCTCTTGAACTCTCTCTATATATGTAATATAAATGTTATATATATGTTATCTATCTATCTATATATATACATACATATATGTGTATGCCATGGGATGTATGAGATACCCAGATATAAACACATGTAAATAGAAAGTATCCTCAGAGGATAAAAATTATACTTGCACTGATAAAATTTTAAAAGGATTACTATCAATAAATGTAAATCTTTTTTTCCTTTAATCTGTAATTTAAAGCCACATATGTGAAAATAAAGTGATCTTACCAAAACTGTGGTTCCTTTTGTGGCTTGCATGGGAAGAATGGCTATTGGGAAACAAATGATCTTACTTGCACATTCTAAGCTTCACTTATTTTGAGTGTGCCAATAACAGTCCATAGATTCTAACAGGAGAAAGTAAACTCTTCTCTGGAGAGCAGATAAGAGCTCAATTTCAAAACTTCCTCCCTACAACACTTGTTGATTCAAGCGTGAGGACCCAGATCCTTATTTTTTTACTTAATTTTAAATTAAGCATGATTTCTACAAATTTAAAGGGCATGTTTAATATTTCCTTCACAGAAAATACTGGAAGAAATGCAAAACCATCCCTCAGATTCAGTATTCGGTTTGGAAGCACATTCTACAAAAGAAAATATATTCTACACTCCCAAAGAGAATGCCAAAAGAACGAGGAAAGCAGTCATGCTGATCCTACCTTTTATATCAACAACAAGAGGAATAAACATTCACACTTTCAACCAGTTTTGAATACAGGAAAGCAGCTGGGGCCTTGAATCTTCTTTCATCACCTCAGGGTGTGACATGATTATTCAGGGAAAATCAAATTGACTTTATACCTTCGGAAAGATACATCTACAAAGAAAAGAAGTGAAATGAAAAACTGTAAATTATAGTTTCTCTACTTGAGCAGGCCAGACAATACATCCTGGTCTCAGGGACATCTCCTATTCTCCAGGGGCGGAGGGAGCAGTTTCTGTGTGAAAAAGGTTGGCGTTAAATGAGAACAACTGGTAATGGCTTCATTCTCCCTTATACTTAAGCTTTTATTTTATTCATAGGCATACTAAGAAATAAGCTGTAGTACTATAAATACCTACCTCTTGAACTCTCTCTATATATGTAATATAAATGTTATATATATGTTATCTATCTATCTATATATATACATACATATATGTGTATGCCATGGGATGTATGAGATACCCAGATATAAACACATGTAAATAGAAAGTATCCTCAGAGGATAAAAATTATACTTGCACTGATAAAATTTTAAAAGGATTACTATCAATAAATGTAAATCTTTTTTTTTCCTTTAATCTGTAATTTAAAGCCACATATGTGAAAATAAAGTGATCTTACCAAAACTGTGGTTCCTTTTGTGGCTTGCATGGGAAGAATGGCTATTGGGAAACAAATGTTCTTACTTGCACATTCTAAGCTTCACTTATTTTGAGTGTGCCAATAACAGTCCATAGATTCTAACAGGAGAAAGTAAACTCTTCTCTGGAGAGCAGATAAGAGCTCAATTTCAAAACTTCCTCCCTACAACACTTGTTGATTCAAGCGTGAGGACCCAGATTTCACAGGTATCTGCATCCATGAATATTGCATTCTCCCATTTGCACTGTCTCCTCTTCAAATATTGAGTGACTTGCCTGAGAAAATTCTAAGGTATAGTCTCAAATTATTTAATACTGCCCTCTAGAGGCACTGGAATGGTATTAAATGTGCTCTTGTGTGGTTTTACTTTTCTCTAAAAGCACAACTTTTTAAAAACCTACGGAAGATTAATTAACATGAAGATTCTCTAAACATAACATTCATTTCAAGTTGCATGTATCAAATTATGTTTAAACACATTTAGGAAGGCTCAGCAAACGGATATGACCTCAAATAATCTTCTAAAGCATGTGAACCCATGGGCCATGTGGCAGGCAATGTGCACACTGGGGTCCTCTAGTTGATACAGCTTTTCCTGTGAAACCCTAAGGCACCAAGGAGAGGAGTGGTAAATATGAACATATCTTAATTGAAATCAGGAAACTTAGAAAATAGGAAATACCCCTTCCCCTCTAAGAAAAAAGTCAAAGCAACAATCCAAAAACATTCTCTTCAAGATGTGATAGGCAGTTTGCTTAAAATACGAGTCTGCAACAAAGAAAGTCAAAGACTTTTAAGGATAGACAAATAAGCAAAGCAAATTTGGATTTACTATTTAAATGGTTATGAAAGGTATTCAAAGCTAAGAGAATATTCAGGTAATGGGGTCTCTGTGAGAAAAATTGCAGGTATTACAAAAAATAAAGGCTTTAAGAGTCATAAAACATCTTTTTTTTCCTTTAATCTGTAATTTAAAGCCACATATGTGAAAATAAAGTGATCTTACCAAAACTGTGGTTCCTTTTGTGGCTTGCATGGGAAGAATGGCTATTGGGAAACAAATGTTCTTACTTGCACATTCTAAGCTTCACTTATTTTGAGTGTGCCAATAACAGTCCATAGATTCTAACAGGAGAAAGTAAACTCTTCTCTGGAGAGCAGATAAGAGCTCAATTTCAAAACTTCCTCCCTACAACACTTGTTGATTCAAGCGTGAGGACCCAGATTTCACAGGTATCTGCATCCATGAATATTGCATTCTCCCATTTGCACTGTCTCCTCTTCAAATATTGAGTGACTTGCCTGAGAAAATTCTAAGGTATAGTCTCAAATTATTTAATACTGCCCTCTAGAGGCACTGGAATGGTATTAAATGTGCTCTTGTGTGGTTTTACTTTTCTCTAAAAGCACAACTTTTTAAAAACCTACGGAAGATTAATTAACATGAAGATTCTCTAAACATAACATTCATTTCAAGTTGCATGTATCAAATTATGTTTAAACACATTTAGGAAGGCTCAGCAAACGGATATGACCTCAAATAATCTTCTAAAGCATGTGAACCCATGGGCCATGTGGCAGGCAATGTGCACACTGGGGTCCTCTAGTTGATACAGCTTTTCCTGTGAAACCCTAAGGCACCAAGGAGAGGAGTGGTAAATATGAACATATCTTAATTGAAATCAGGAAACTTAGAAAATAGGAAATACCCCTTCCCCTCTAAGAAAAAAGTCAAAGCAACAATCCAAAAACATTCTCTTCAAGATGTGATAGGCAGTTTGCTTAAAATACGAGTCTGCAACAAAGAAAGTCAAAGACTTTTAAGGATAGACAAATAAGCAAAGCAAATTTGGATTTACTATTTAAATGGTTATGAAAGGTATTCAAAGCTAAGAGAATATTCAGGTAATGGGGTCTCTGTGAGAAAAAAATTGCAGGTAACATTAACTTTAGATATTACTAAGAGGAGAGTGATAGAAGTTTGAAAACTTGGGACCTTTGGAGAGCATTGTCATAAAACATCTGTGATTTGAGAACTAAAGACTAAGTATAGGCATCTTATTTTTGAAGTTTCCTGTTTTCCGCACAGGTCTGAAAGAAGAAATTTTACATTATAATTTCCGTGTTAAGCAACGGTGTGGAAAGCCTGCTGTCTTTACTGTTGGCACAGAGTGAGCTCTTTGGAAATAAAATGCAGTCTGTTTCTGCCATAAGGATGGTTTTCTAAAGTGTTTATATTGAATGTGTTGGTTGTTATCAATATGAAGTAATAAATTACCAAATTTATTGCATTATACAGCAATTTTAAAGGAAAGAAAGTGTTGCTGAAAGAAAATATCATTCACAATTATCAGTAAAATAAATTACTTCTATTCATTTTTCCATTCTGTTGTTTGCAATCAGTGATCTACACCCATGACATAGAAGACTTTCATTTTGTTTATCAAGAAATGTCATGCACAGATTGACGTATAACACAGAAAACAAATACTCAGAGTGTAATTTTGTCAAATTTAAGCCTTTTGTGCTAAATACAGGTGTAGGCTGAGGAAATTTAACATTTGAAAATATGTTCTTAATCATATGGTCCCACTCTAACAAAATCTATATAACTTCACACACACATACATGCATACTGGATTTAAGTGAATTTTCAGAAAGGAAATAAATAGCTTTTCACTTAAAAGGACTAAATTACTACTGAATATGTGGCAATTTAGGAAAAATATGAACATATCTTAATTGAAATCAGGAAACTTAGAAAATAGGAAATACCCCTTCCCCTCTAAGAAAAAAGTCAAAGCAACAATCCAAAAACATTCTCTTCAAGATGTGATAGGCAGTTTGCTTAAAATACGAGTCTGCAACAAAGAAAGTCAAAGACTTTTAAGGATAGACAAATAAGCAAAGCAAATTTGGATTTACTATTTAAATGGTTATGAAAGGTATTCAAAGCTAAGAGAATATTCAGGTAATGGGGTCTCTGTGAGAAAAAAATTGCAGGTAACATTAACTTTAGATATTACTAAGAGGAGAGTGATAGAAGTTTGAAAACTTGGGACCTTTGGAGAGCATTGTCATAAAACATCTGTGATTTGAGAACTAAAGACTAAGTATAGGCATCTTATTTTTGAAGTTTCCTGTTTTCCGCACAGGTCTGAAAGAAGAAATTTTACATTATAATTTCCGTGTTAAGCAACGGTGTGGAAAGCCTGCTGTCTTTACTGTTGGCACAGAGTGAGCTCTTTGGAAATAAAATGCAGTCTGTTTCTGCCATAAGGATGGTTTTCTAAAGTGTTTATATTGAATGTGTTGGTTGTTATCAATATGAAGTAATAAATTACCAAATTTATTGCATTATACAGCAATTTTAAAGGAAAGAAAGTGTTGCTGAAAGAAAATATCATTCACAATTATCAGTAAAATAAATTACTTCTATTCATTTTTCCATTCTGTTGTTTGCAATCAGTGATCTACACCCATGACATAGAAGACTTTCATTTTGTTTATCAAGAAATGTCATGCACAGATTGACGTATAACACAGAAAACAAATACTCAGAGTGTAATTTTGTCAAATTTAAGCCTTTTGTGCTAAATACAGGTGTAGGCTGAGGAAATTTAACATTTGAAAATATGTTCTTAATCATATGGTCCCACTCTAACAAAATCTATATAACTTCACACACACATACATGCATACTGGATTTAAGTGAATTTTCAGAAAGGAAATAAATAGCTTTTCACTTAAAAGGACTAAATTACTAGACTGAATATGTGGCAATTTAGGAAAAAAATATGTTGGCAAGAAGATACATTTTAGTCTATGGATAAAATAATTAGTTTTATAGGAAAACAGCCAGGAAATGAAAGTATTAGTTTTGAAAGTTTAAAGTCTGAGACTTCCCTGGTGGCTCAGTGGTAAAGCATCTGCCAGCCAATGCAGGGGATATGGGTTCAATCCCAGGTCCAGGAAGATACAGGCTTCAGAAGCCCATGTGCCACTCTTGAGCTCTAGAGCAGGAGAGCTTCAGCTACTGAAGCCCGTACCTAGAGCCTGTGCCCTGCAATAAGAGAAGCCAATGCAATGAGAAGTCCACGCCCTGCAACAAGAGAGTAGGCCCTGCATGCCCAATCTAGAGAAAAGGCCACAGCAACGAAGATCATCATGACCAAAAAAAGTAAATAAATAAATAAAATTAAAAGCTTAAAGTTTATGCAGTCATGTTGTCTCTCTCTCCTTTCGTAATTAACCACTAAATTAATATGGAAAGGTCTAAGAAAGTTGCCATAAATATAAAATTAAAATTACTAAGGGAGGTTAGACTTAACCATATTTATAATATTTCTATTGCAAAGTGAAAAATACTAAAATTATAAATAATTAGAAATAGCCTGAGGGGCAAAGGATCAAAAAATTCATTCAATTATATTTAAATACAATAGGTTAATATGAAGAGGTAGGCTAATAATATCTTTATAAATGAAAAACATGCTAATTTTCTAGGAGCATAGTCAAATGATGCTTATAACCACTAGGTGATTATGTTGACAAAATGGACTGGAATCGGCGGACAGGCATTAATACATTGTTGCTGCCCCTACTTAGTCACTTCAGTCATGTCTAACTCTTTGTGACCCTGTGAACTGTAGCTCCAGGCTCCACTGTCCATGGATTTCTCCAGGCAAAAGTACTGGAGTGGGTTGCCACGCCTCCTCCAAGGGATCTTCCCAACCCAGGGATTGAATCTGGGTCTCCTGCTCTGCAGGCAGATTCTTTACCTATGAGTCCAAAACCCAAAGCTATGTATGAAAATACGGATTTAATGTAGAATCTATGGTCCCACTCTAACAAAATCTATATAACTTCACACACACATACATGCATACTGGATTTAAGTGAATTTTCAGAAAGGAAATAAATAGCTTTTCACTTAAAAGGACTAAATTACTAGACTGAATATGTGGCAATTTAGGAAAAAAATATGTTGGCAAGAAGATACATTTTAGTCTATGGATAAAATAATTAGTTTTATAGGAAAACAGCCAGGAAATGAAAGTATTAGTTTTGAAAGTTTAAAGTCTGAGACTTCCCTGGTGGCTCAGTGGTAAAGCATCTGCCAGCCAATGCAGGGGATATGGGTTCAATCCCAGGTCCAGGAAGATACAGGCTTCAGAAGCCCATGTGCCACTCTTGAGCTCTAGAGCAGGAGAGCTTCAGCTACTGAAGCCCGTACCTAGAGCCTGTGCCCTGCAATAAGAGAAGCCAATGCAATGAGAAGTCCACGCCCTGCAACAAGAGAGTAGGCCCTGCATGCCCAATCTAGAGAAAAGGCCACAGCAACGAAGATCATCATGACCAAAAGTAAATAAATAAATAAAATTAAAAGCTTAAAGTTTATGCAGTCATGTTGTCTCTCTCTCCTTTCGTAATTAACCACTAAATTAATATGGAAAGGTCTAAGAAAGTTGCCATAAATATAAAATTAAAATTACTAAGGGAGGTTAGACTTAACCATATTTATAATATTTCTATTGCAAAGTGAAAAATACTAAAATTATAAATAATTAGAAATAGCCTGAGGGGCAAAGGATCAAAAAATTCATTCAATTATATTTAAATACAATAGGTTAATATGAAGAGGTAGGCTAATAATATCTTTATAAATGAAAAACATGCTAATTTTCTAGGAGCATAGTCAAATGATGCTTATAACCACTAGGTGATTATGTTGACAAAATGGACTGGAATCGGCGGACAGGCATTAATACATTGTTGCTGCCCCTACTTAGTCACTTCAGTCATGTCTAACTCTTTGTGACCCTGTGAACTGTAGCTCTCCAGGCTCCACTGTCCATGGATTTCTCCAGGCAAAAGTACTGGAGTGGGTTGCCACGCCCTCCTCCAAGGGATCTTCCCAACCCAGGGATTGAATCTGGGTCTCCTGCTCTGCAGGCAGATTCTTTACCTATGAGTCACCAGGGAAACCCTAAACATGTTGCTATGTATGAATAATTCTAAGGGTGTATGACAGAGAAGAGAGTGGGAAAATGCAGATCACATGATCTGTGTGTTCATCCTGTGTACATTCCAAAGGTTTCTTAAAGAAATAATGAATAACATGTGTCCATCACATGTTATGCATCACATACTATGCTCTTCCAAAATTATTCTTTAAAAAATAAGATTTATGAGGTGAAACTGCCTAATCATTTTATGTAAATGAAACAAAAAGTTTTACAAGTCAGTCAAGATAAAAATTGTTTATTTGAAAAGCAAATTTAATTCCACTTCTGGAAACAACCTCTGGTGGCTCAGAAGGTAAAGAATCTGCCTACATTGTGGAAGACCCAGGTTCAAACCCTGGGTCAGGCAGATCCCCTGAAGAAGGAAATGGCAATCCATTCTTGTGTTGTTGCCTGGAGAATTCCATGGACAGAGGAACCTGGTGAGCTACAGTCCATGGAGTCCCAAAGAGTCAGACACGACTAAACCACTAACACTTTTTTATTTATGACTATATATGCTGAATATTAATAAGCAACATAGCACTCATTTGACCAAATAAATGATTTATATAATACTTTTTTTTTTGGTGGGGACAGGTTGGGGAGGGAGGGGCAGGCGGGCCACTTCTATGGGTCTCTCATTTCTCTATTTTCATCCATCTTTGTTCTTTGACCCGTGTGGACCTCCCATCGTTTTTGGAGCGCCAGTCAAAAATTCATTCAATTATATTTAAATACAATAGGTTAATATGAAGAGGTAGGCTAATAATATCTTTATAAATGAAAAACATGCTAATTTTCTAGGAGCATAGTCAAATGATGCTTATAACCACTAGGTGATTATGTTGACAAAATGGACTGGAATGGGCGGACAGGCATTAATACATTGTTGCTGCCCCTACTTAGTCACTTCAGTCATGTCTAACTCTTTGTGACCCTGTGAACTGTAGCTCCAGGCTCCACTGTCCATGGATTTCTCCAGGCAAAAGTACTGGAGTGGGTTGCCACGCCCTCCTCCAAGGGATCTTCCCAACCCAGGGATTGAATCTGGGTCTCCTGCTCTGCAGGCAGATTCTTTACCTATGAGTCACCAGGGAAACCCTAAACATGTTGCTATGTATGAATAATTCTAAGGGTGTATGACAGAGAAGAGAGTGGGAAAATGCAGATCACATGATCTGTGTGTTCATCCTGTGTACATTCCAAAGGTTTCTTAAAGAAATAATGAATAACATGTGTCCATCACATGTTATGCATCACATACTATGCTCTTCCAAAATTATTCTTTAAAAAATAAGATTTATGAGGTGAAACTGCCTAATCATTTTATGTAAATGAAACAAAAAGTTTTACAAGTCAGTCAAGATAAAAATTGTTTATTTGAAAAGCAAATTTAATTCCACTTCTGGAAACAACCTCTGGTGGCTCAGAAGGTAAAGAATCTGCCTACATTGTGGAAGACCCAGGTTCAAACCCTGGGTCAGGCAGATCCTGAAGAAGGAAATGGCAATCCATTCTTGTGTTGTTGCCTGGAGAATTCCATGGACAGAGGAACCTGGTGAGCTACAGTCCATGGAGTCCCAAAGAGTCAGACACGACTAAACCACTAACACTTTTTTATTTATGACTATATATGCTGAATATTAATAAGCAACATAGCACTCATTTGACCAAATAAATGATTTATATAATACTTTTTTTTTTGGGGGGGGGAGGGGTGGGGGGGGGAGGGGGGCAGGCGGGCCACTTCTATGGGTCTCTCATTTCTCTATTTTCATCCATCTTTGTTCTTTGACCCGTGTGGACCTCCCATCGGCCTCTATTGTCGCAGAGCGCCAGCTCTGGACACACACGCCCAGAGCTCCGGCTCGGTGATTGGACACATCAGTCCAGCCAGTCCGCGGCACGTGGGATCTTCCCAGGCCAGGGATCGAACTGGCGCCCCTTGCACTGCAAGGCGGTGTCCTTACCCACTGGACCACCAGGGAAGCCTCCTGATTTATATAATACTTTAAAAGATAATTCACTGACATTTTTTCTATGTTGCTAAATTTTGAGAAATACCTGAACACTTTCTTTAATACTGATCACGATGGAGTCCTCACATCTTGTTCTTCAGTCAGTGTCAGGTAGAAACCTCTTTCTCTTCCAATCTAATACCCTCCATATCTTTTCCTTCCTTATAAACAAGTACAAGTTTTTATCTAGGAGTTGCCCCTAGTTCCTCTCTCTCATTTGGTCTCTCATTTTTCAGCTGTTGGTATATTTAGGCTCTTATGTTGCTTTTTCAGCTCTGGAACTCACTCTATTATTATGAGCCCCTATGGAGCACGAGACATCCAAGCTCAAATTTTGGATCTGCCGCTTGCCTAAGGGAAAGCTGGCAAGTTTCCTGAACCCTCTCAGCCTCAGGGCTATTCTGCATATCAAATCAATATATGGATGTTAATGAAATGTTCTCTCCTATTTTATGACAAATATGGTTGTGTGATGGCTAAAAATATGATTTGCTTTTCTGAAAAAGATTGTAATAAATGCTGTTTCACTTTTTATAATATTAGCTTACAGCTCTTGAAGATCCTTCTTTCTAAGGTCACTTATTTCCTCCTAAGGTTGAAATTTATATAGTTTAATAGCCTTTGAGTCATTGTTTCTTAAAATTCTCTCTTCTCTTGACTTCTGTGAGACCACTCTGTTTTAGTTTTTATTTTCAACCCTAAAAGATTGGAATCCTTTGGTGAGCTACAGTCCATGGAGTCCCAAAGAGTCAGACACGACTAAACCACTAACACTTTTTTATTTATGACTATATATGCTGAATATTAATAAGCAACATAGCACTCATTTGACCAAATAAATGATTTATATAATACTTTTTTTTTTTTTGGTGGGGGACAGGTTGGGGAGGGAGGGGGGCAGGCGGGCCACTTCTATGGGTCTCTCATTTCTCTATTTTCATCCATCTTTGTTCTTTGACCCGTGTGGACCTCCCATCGGCCTCTATTGTCGCAGAGCGCCAGCTCTGGACACACACGCTCCAGAGCTCCGCCTCAGTAACTGGACACATCAGTCCAGCCAGTCCGCGGCACGTGGGATCTTCCCAGGCCAGGGATCGAACTGGCGCCCCTTGCACTGCAAGGCGGTGTCCTTACCCACTGGACCACCAGGGAAGCCTCCTGATTTATATAATACTTTAAAAGATAATTCACTGACATTTTTTCTATGTTGCTAAATTTTGAGAAATACCTGAACACTTTCTTTAATACTGATCACGATGGAGTCCTCACATCTTGTTCTTCAGTCAGTGTCAGGTAGAAACCTCTTTCTCTTCCAATCTAATACCCTCCATATCTTTTCCTTCCTTATAAACAAGTACAAGTTTTTATCTAGGAGTTGCCCTAGTTCCTCTCTCTCATTTGGTCTCTCATTTTTCAGCTGTTGGTATATTTAGGCTCTTATGTTGCTTTTTCAGCTCTGGAACTCACTCTATTATTATGAGCCCCTATGGAGCACGAGACATCCAAGCTCAAATTTTGGATCTGCCGCTTGCCTAAGGGAAAGCTGGCAAGTTTCCTGAACCCTCTCAGCCTCAGGGCTATTCTGCATATCAAATCAATATATGGATGTTAATGAAATGTTCTCTCCTATTTTATGACAAATATGGTTGTGTGATGGCTAAAAATATGATTTGCTTTTCTGAAAAAGATTGTAATAAATGCTGTTTCACTTTTTATAATATTAGCTTACAGCTCTTGAAGATCCTTCTTTCTAAGGTCACTTATTTCCTCCTAAGGTTGAAATTTATATAGTTTAATAGCCTTTGAGTCATTGTTTCTTAAAATTCTCTCTTCTCTTGACTTCTGTGAGACCACTCTGTTTTAGTTTTTATTTTCAACCCTAAAAGATTCTTCTCTTATCCTAGGTGCCTGTTCTTGCTTTATGTCTCTATGTTGTTGCTCTTATTATTTCCCTGAATGAGTTTTCTTCTACTACTACTATCCTTTCTCCTAGAGCAAAATAACTAGCCCCAATTTCTTGCCTATTTTCAGGCTCAAAAAGTATCTACTAATTCTCTTCATTTTTATGTGACCCCAGATACTTCATATGAAATATGTCTAAAGTATTTATATCCCATGACGTCATCTCTTCTGTATTCCCAATGTCTGGGAATGGCTCCACCAACAATCCTAGAAGAAGATCCTAGATTTCCTTTTTCATCTTCTCTCTGAACTAATCAGGGTTCTCCAGACAAATACAACCAACTAGATGTATAATACAGAGAGAGATTTATTTTAAGGAATTGGCTCACATGATTGCAGAATCTTGGCAAATTCAAACTCTGCAGAGTAGGCCAGCAGGCTGCAGACCCAGGGAAGAGTTGCAACTCAATTCCAAGAGCAGTATGCTGTCAGAATTCCTCTTCTGGGGAGATAAGTCTTTTTTTCTATGAAGGCCTTCAGCTGATTGAATGAAGCTAATCTGCATTATGGAGGATACTCTGCTTTCCTAAAAGTCTGTTGATTTAAATGTTTACCTCATCTAAAAAGGCCCTCACAGAAACATCTAGAATAATATTTGACCAAAGATCTAGATAATGGAGTCTAGTCAAGCCGAGACATAAAATTAACCATCACACACCTTCATCACAAAATTGACTACCCTTTTTTTTTTAAAAAAAAACCTTTATTTTACTTTTAACTTTTACAGAGTTTTGTTGTTCACAGACATGCATGTTCTCAGATTAGTCACATGTATATCCCCCCCTTCCCCCCCCCCGACCAACACACAGCACCCCTGAAGGATCCCCTTTTCTCACAGAGCATTTTTTCTTTTTTTTTTTTTCTTTTTTTTTTTTAGAAAATAGCTATAGACATTGCTCTGTGAGACTACCCTTTTTCTACCTATTTTACTTACTTATATCTATCAACTTTGTCAACTTTTTCTTTTTTTCTCCAACCACTCCCTTCTATCGGAAGCTCAGGTTACCATCTTATGCTCTGACTATGGCAAGAGTGTCTTAAACCACTGACTCCAACCTTTTCCCTCCCAGTCCATTCTCCACATTAAGAGGAATGGTTGCTATTGTTGCTCAGATGCTAAGTCCTATGTGGCTCTGCAACTCTATGAACAGGAGCAAGCATACCAGACTTCTCTGTCCTTCACTATCTCCTGCAGTTTGCTCAAATTCATGTCCATTCAGTCAGTGATGCCATTCAATCATCTTATCCTGTCACCCCTTTCTCCTCGTGACCTCAATCTTTCCCAGCATCAGGGTTTTTCCAATGAATCAGCTCTTCGTATCAGATGGCCAAAGTAGTGGAGCTTTAAGCTTCAGCCCGAGTCCTTCCAATGAATACTCAGGGTTCATATCATTTAGGATTGGCTGATTTATCTCCTTGCTGTCCAAGGGACTCTCAAGAGTCTTTTCCAGCACCACAGTTTGAAAGCATCAGTTCTTCAGTGCTCAGCCTTCTTAATGGTCCTACTCTCACTCTCACACCCATACATGACTACTGGAAAAACCATAGCTTTGACTATATGGACCTTTGTTGGCAAAATGATGACTCTGCTTTTTAATACACTGTCTAGGTTTGTCATGGCTATTCTTACAAGGAGTAAACGTCTTTTAATTTAGCAGCTGAAGTCACCGTCCGCATTGATTTTGGAGCCCAAGAAAATGAAATCAAACATTGTTTCCACATTATCCCTACCTGTTTGCTTTGAAGTGATAGGACCAGACCACAATAGTTGTCATTCTAAAATACTATATTCTGATTATGTTAATAGCACGTTTAAATTACTAAATATCTTCCCTCCACTTTCTGGAGAGTCCATCCTTAACAGCATTATATTATAAGTTACTCATGATCTGATACTTGGGAATTTTTTCCCTTCTTCCCTTCCATCACTATTCTACAAACCTAGTATTCTAAGTGTACTAAGTTATTTGTTGTTCAAAAAACAAGTTAGGCTGTCTTATGCATTCATGCATTTCCAAATGCTATTCTCGCTATTTAGACTACCTATCCAGTTTCTCTTTGTTTGACTGGGTCTCATTTCTGCTTTAATACTAAGCTCAGTCATCACCTTTTCCAGGAAGCTTTCAATGGATCACTGGAATAAGACATCCACTTATTGCATAACAGGAGAAGCCTATGTTCTATTGTCAGCTGAATTAATCCATGAAAAATTCTTAGAACTCAGTCTGGCATAGCGAATGCTCTCTGTAATTAGTTGCTATTATTATTAACAGTAATAATATAATATATAACACCTTAAATTGTAAGTGCTAATTGATTTGTTCATGGTTCAAAAATAAATAATGAAAAATTTACCCTTGCAATTCCCTAGCCCTTAGCACTGTGCCTAACACATAGTAGGTAATAAGTGAGTATCACTGGATGAAAGAATACATCAATATTAGAAATATAATGTTTTCTACAAAAAAATAAAATCCCTTGCACAAACAGATTCAGATACAATGTCAGACGCTCTAAATTTCAAACAAGACTAGGGGAAAATTTTTTAATGTGATTTTACTGAAAGCCTTCATAAAAATTAAACCAGAGTTCATCATATATTTATAGATGTTTTGACATTATCTTCTGCCAGTCATAGATCTATGGTATATGTGAAGTGTTATTAAGAATACTTCAGGACATGGTTAATGAATGAAATGTCATTAAAATTATCTTAGTATTTTTTTCTGAACTTTCTAAGTAATTTGCAGATCACTTTATTCCAAACCTTACAATGCACATTCTTATTTTCTTTCCACCTCATTACACCACATTCGAATTTTATACAAATCTTCTTTTCTTTTATAACTTGTCAATCTTTCTGCCATTCTGTCTCCTATCTTCTAAAAAAAAATTAAAAAAGAAAAGTTCAAGTCAATTTTGTCCCATGCTAATGGCTTATGAAGACAGTAAATGATAGGTGCAACACAGCTACCAACTTTGAAGGGTTTTAAAATTATTTTAAAATAAATGAGAATAAAAAATATGGAAGTACATTTATATTTCCTTAAAATTATGAAAATCAGATTTTATTTATAATTTAAAACTTACAGTTTTTAAAAAAATAATATAAAGGGAAAATCTGCATTTAAATTTTCATAAAATACCTAATTTGGCTTATATATTTTGCAGATAATAATCTATTTAAATGGTTTTCACCATTGCTTCACATAATAAACACCTGGAAACCTTAGAAAGGTATTTCCACTATCATAACATCAGGAGAAGCCTATGTTCTATTGTCAGCTGAATTAATCCATGAAAAATTCTTAGAACTCAGTCTGGCATAGCGAATGCTCTCTGTAATTAGTTGCTATTATTATTAACAGTAATAATATAATATATAACACCTTAAATTGTAAGTGCTAATTGATTTGTTCATGGTTCAAAAATAAATAATGAAAAATTTACCCTTGCAATTCCCTAGCCCTTAGCACTGTGCCTAACACATAGTAGGTAATAAGTGAGTATCACTGGATGAAAGAATACATCAATATTAGAAATATAATGTTTTCTACAAAAAAATAAAATCCCTTGCACAAACAGATTCAGATACAATGTCAGACGCTCTAAATTTCAAACAAGACTAGGGGAATTTTTCAATGTGATTTTACTGAAAGCCTTCATAAAAATTAAACCAGAGTTCATCATATATTTATAGATGTTTTGACATTATCTTCTGCCAGTCATAGATCTATGGTATATGTGAAGTGTTATTAAGAATACTTCAGGACATGGTTAATGAATGAAATGTCATTAAAATTATCTTAGTATTTTTTTCTGAACTTTCTAAGTAATTTGCAGATCACTTTATTCCAAACCTTACAATGCACATTCTTATTTTCTTTCCACCTCATTACACCACATTCGAATTTTATACAAATCTTCTTTTCTTTTATAACTTGTCAATCTTTCTGCCATTCTGTCTCCTATCTTCTAAAAAAAAATTAAAAAAGAAAAGTTCAAGTCAATTTTGTCCCATGCTAATGGCTTATGAAGACAGTAAATGATAGGTGCAACACAGCTACCAACTTTGAAGGGTTTTAAAATTATTTTAAAATAAATGAGAATAAAAAATATGGAAGTACATTTATATTTCCTTAAAATTATGAAAATCAGATTTTATTTATAATTTAAAACTTACAGTTTTTAAAAAAATAATATAAAGGGAAAATCTGCATTTAAATTTTCATAAAATACCTAATTTGGCTTATATATTTTGCAGATAATAATCTATTTAAATGGTTTTCACCATTGCTTCACATAATAAACACCTGGAAACCTTAGAAAGGTATTTTACTCTTATTTCCAGGGATTGAGTTCCTCTGAGGTGGGATATGGAACGGGTTTTAAAAAATGCCAATTACACCTCAATAAAAAGACTATACCAGGGGCTTCTTTGGTAGCTCACTGGTGAAGAGTTTGCTTGCCAATATAGGTGACATGGCTTCAATCCCTGATCTGGGAAGATCCCATATACTGTGGAGCAACTAAGACCGTGAGCCACAAATATTAGAACCTCTGCTCTAGAGCTTCAGAGCTGGAACTATCGAGCCCATTAAAAAAAAAAAAAGAAAAGGTTATACCATATGATTTTAATGTACATATCTTGGGTGAGAACTAATGAAGTAGGGCTTTTTTCATGCTTACATAAGGCTAGGTAACTGTGGGACCCTGATCAAATGAGAATCTGTAGACCTTAATTGTCCCCAGATACATTTCTTTTCAAAAAGTTTGACTTGGGTTCTCCTTTTGATGACAAAGGTTTTTTTGTTTGTTTGTTTTGTTTTAATTTTGGCCTCTTTTATTAATTTTTTCTTTATTTATTTTCATCCATCTTTATTCTTTTGGCCTGTGTGGGCCTCCCATTGCAGTGGCCTCTCTCATTGCAGAGCGTCAGCTCTGGGCACATGCACTCCAGAGTGAGGGCTCGTAATTTGACGCACTGGTCCAACCTTGACTGCACCCCTCAACTGATAATATGTGCACTTGTGAGGGTTTAAGACATTACAATAGTCAAGCCACATCTCAAAGCAATTAAACACAATCTTTGTAGGCGAGGGTCAGTCATTAGTATTTTTGAAAGTTATCTGCTTTAGTCCGGTATCCAGCTAGGCTTGAGAAATACTGTTCTAAGCAAAGCCAAGTGAGGCACATACATTCACAGTGGTTAAAACTGAGGTGAGTGTTTTAATGCCACATTGATAATCTGGGATTATCATCCTCAAAATTATTTGTATCACAGTAGTCTAAACAGATCTGGAAACATTAAAAAGATAATAATAGGTAATTACAACCAATAAATATGTCAATAATTTTGAAAATGTAATACCAAAACTGATGGAAAAATAACCTAAATATCTTACAACTATCAATAAACTGAATTCATAAAGAAAAATCTATCAAGAAAGCAAATATTATGCTTGGATTATTTCACTAGTAAATTTTCTACATATGTTAAAAGGAATGTGCCAATTTTAAGCAAATTTTCCCAAAGAATAGAAAAATTTAAAAAAATACCCTCTAAGTCATCCTGAGGAGCAACTGAAATCAAACCTCAAAAAAAATATTTTAAGAAAAATAATTACAGGTCAATTTCTCTTGTGGAATTAATTTCAAAATACTAAACAATATAAAATCAAATCTAATTAAATTTTAAATTGTTGTACATCTGGGCCAAGTAAGTTTTATTTCAAGAATATAATACTGGCATCATAATAGAAAATAAATTAATAAATAAATGATAAATTTCATATAATAATTTCAATAGACACAGATAAGTATTTTGTTAAAAAGATTTACTTAAGATAAAAACACAAACTAAAAATATGAGAATTGCTTAATCTAGAAGATAGAATACATCCATACATATGGCAAAATATGCATACTTCGAATATATATGAACTCCTAAAAATTATAGAAAACATAATAAAAAACATTGTTCCATGCTCCTTGAATAGACACTTAACCAAAGGGAATAACCTGATGTCCAATGAGCATATGTAAATGTACTTTACCTTCCTAGCCACTAGAAAATTGCAAATTAAAGTTACATTTGAGATACAGCTACAAAATACCTAAATTTTTAAAAAATGAGAGTATAACACTGATAAGAATGTGGAGCAAGTAAAACTCTCATATACTTCTCTGGAAAACAAATTGGCACAACTGCTTTGAAAAAAAGCAGTTTGCAGCATCTGTTAAACTTGAATAGACACACATGCAACATACATATTCTTATATTCCAATAATTCTATCCAAGCTGTATGCACAACAAAATGCATACATCTGTACACAAATTAAAATGATCAAAAATGTGGAAAAACTTATCCAACCCAAAAAAGGCATCTCTTAGTGAGTTTTAATGCCATTGATCTAAAAGTAAATTCTAACTAAAACATAAATTTGGTAATACAACAAAAAAGTTTTAAAAATTCCTGATGGAAAAATAACCTAAATATCTTACAACTATCAATAAACTGAATTCATAAAGAAAAATCTATCAAGAAAGCAAATATTATGCTTGGATTATTTCACTAGTAAATTTTCTACATATGTTAAAAGGAATGTGCCAATTTTAAGCAAATTTTCCCAAAGAATAGAAAAATTAAAAAAAATACCCTCTAAGTCATCCTGAGGAGCAACTGAAATCAAACCTCAAAAAAATATTTTAAGAAAAATAATTACAGGTCAATTTCTCTTGTGGAATTAATTTCAAAATACTAAACAATATAAAATCAAATCTAATTAAATTTTAAATTGTTGTACATCTGGGCCAAGTAAGTTTTATTTCAAGAATATAATACTGGCATCATAATAGAAAATAAATTAATAAATAAATGATAAATTTCATATAATAATTTCAATAGACACAGATAAGTATTTTGTTAAAAAGATTTACTTAAGATAAAAACACAAACTAAAAATATGAGAATTGCTTAATCTAGAAGATAGAATACATCCATACATATGGCAAAATATGCATACTTCGAATATATATGAACTCCTAAAAATTATAGAAAACATAATAAAAAACATTGTTCCATGCTCCTTGAATAGACACTTAACCAAAGGGAATAACCTGATGTCCAATGAGCATATGTAAATGTACTTTACCTTCCTAGCCACTAGAAAATTGCAAATTAAAGTTACATTTGAGATACAGCTACAAAATACCTAAATTTTTAAAAAATGAGAGTATAACACTGATAAGAATGTGGAGCAAGTAAAACTCTCATATACTTCTCTGGAAAACAAATTGGCACAACTGCTTTGAAAAAAAGCAGTTTGCAGCATCTGTTAAACTTGAATAGACACACATGCAACATACATATTCTTATATTCCAATAATTCTATCCAAGCTGTATGCACAACAAAAATGCATACATCTGTACACCGAAATGTATACATGAAGTACAAAAATAGTGGAAACAACAGCTTATCCACATTACCCAATAATTTAATAGGTGATTAATTGTGGTATATTCATACCATGGAGCATTAAAAGCCAAAATAAGTAACCCACAGAGATGAATTTCATAAAGGTGTAGTTGACTGAAATAAGTTGGAAAGAAAACAGCAAGAACTTAAAATTACTGAAATTGTACAAAATTATTTAATATGTACTATGCATTTATGCTACTTTGTATTATATTTTATAGAGTAAGTTTATAAATCAATACTGAAGTTTAGAAAACCTACAAATTCGTGGAAATTAAAAAGCATGATCATGACTGATTATTCTTTATTATCAAAGAAAAAAATCCCAGGAGAAATGAGATAATACTTTGAGATGAATGGAAACAAAAATGCAATTAAATATTATGATATGGGGCTTCCCCTGGTGGTCCAGTGGGTAAGGACACTGCTTTGCAGTGCAAGGGGTGCCGGTTCGATCCCTGGCCTGGGAAGATCCCACGTGCCACAGAGTGGCTGGACTGATGTGTCCAATTACCGAACCCGAGCTATGGCATGCATGCGTCCAGAGCCAGCGCTCTGCGACGACAGAGGCCACCACGATGGGAGGCCCACACGGGCCAAAGAACAAAGACGGATGAAGATAGAGAAATGAAAGACCAATAGAAGTGGCCCGCCCGTCCCCCTCCCTCCCCAACCCGACCCCCAAAAGATAAATAAATAAAATAAATGTTTAAAAAAATATGATATGTAGCAAGAGTTGTTTTCAGAGTAAAATTCATACCTGCAAACATATTTTTTTTAAAAAAGCAAAGATTGCAAATGAATAACCTAAACTTCTAGCTTAGAAAACTTAGAAAACAATTGGCACAACTGCTTTGAAAAAAAGCAGTTTGCAGCATCTGTTAAACTTGAATAGACACACATGCAACATACATATTCTTATATTCCAATAATTCTATCCAAGCTGTATGCACAACAAAAATGCATACATCTGTACACCGAAATGTATACATGAAGTACAAAAATAGTGGAAACAACAGCTTATCCACATTACCCAATAATTTAATAGGTGATTAATTGTGGTATATTCATACCATGGAGCATTAAAAGCCAAAATAAGTAACCCACAGAGATGAATTTCATAAAGGTGTAGTTGACTGAAATAAGTTGGAAAGAAAACAGCAAGAACTTAAAATTACTGAAATTGTACAAAATTATTTAATATGTACTATGCATTTATGCTACTTTGTATTATATTTTATAGAGTAAGTTTATAAATCAATACTGAAGTTTAGAAAACCTACAAATTCGGGGAAAATTAAAAAGCATGATCATGACTGATTATTCTTTATTATCAAAGAAAAAAATCCCAGGAGAAATGAGATAATACTTTGAGATGAATGGAAACAAAAATGCAATTAAATATTATGATATGGGGCTTCCCCTGGTGGTCCAGTGGGTAAGGACACTGCTTTGCAGTGCAAGGGGTGCCGGTTCGATCCCTGGCCTGGGAAGATCCCACGTGCCACAGAGTGGCTGGACTGATGTGTCCAATTACCGAACCCGAGCTATGGCATGCATGCGTCCAGAGCCAGCGCTCTGCGACGACAGAGGCCACCACGATGGGAGGCCCACACGGGCCAAAGAACAAAGACGGATGAAGATAGAGAAATGAAAGACCAATAGAAGTGGCCCGCCCATCCCCCTCCCTCCCCACCCCACCCCCCAAAAGATAAATAAATAAAATAAATGTTTAAAAAAATATGATATGTAGCAAGAGTTGTTTTCAGAGTAAAATTCATACCTGCAAACATATTTTTTTTAAAAAAGCAAAGATTGCAAATGAATAACCTAAACTTCTAGCTTAGAAAACTTAGAAAACAATCATAGTAAATTCAGAGCAAGCATAAAAAAGGAAATAATAAGGATTTACAAATAAATGAAACAGAGAATAGCAAAATTATTAGAAAAAAAAAAAATAGCAGAAGCAAAGCTTGGTTCTTTGAAAAGACTAACAAAAATGACAGAGACTTTAGTTAGACTGACCAAGTAAAAAGATATGACACAAATCATTCAAATCAGGAAATAAAACAGGAGGTATCACTACTTTCTTATTGAAATAAATATGATTATAAGGGAATATAATTAACAATTTCATGCCAAAAGTTAGAGTATCTAGATATAATGAACAGATTCCTAGGAAGACACAACCAACCAAAGTGACTCAGAAAAACAAATAAAAATCTGTATTGGTATATAAAAAGAAAACAGATTGAACTAACTTCAAAAACTTAGAAAAACAAAACAAAAACTAACCACAATGAAAAACTCAGAGTCTACACTAAAGAATTATATCAAATGTTTTAAGAAAAACTAAGTCCACTTCTTCACAGAATATTCTAAACCAACAGAAAAGGTTGGAACACTCAGATCAATATTACCTGATACCAAAACCAAAAAAGGTATCACAAAAGGGAATAACTACAAGTCAATATCCATTATGAATGTATTTGCAGAAATCCTCCATGAAGTACTAGCGTATGGAATCTAGCAATACATACAAAGGATTATACATTATGACCAGTTGGGATTTATCCAAGAATAAAAAGTTTGCTTAACATCCAAATGTCAATTTGGATGTTTAAGTACACCTTATTAGTAGAACAAAAGGCAAAATCATAGGATCATGTAAACAGAGCCAGAAAAATATTTCATAAAACCCAATACACTGTAGTCATTTAAAAAAGATTCAACAGATTCGAAGTACAAGGGAATGTCCTCAACCTAAAAATGAGTATCTATGAAAACCCCATAGTTTATACCATACTTAATGGTGGAAGACAGAATACTTTCCCCCAACATAAGGAACATGAAGAAGGAAATGGCAACCTACTCCAGTACTCTTGTCTGGAAAATTCCATGAACAGAAGAAACCTGGCAAGCGACAGTCCATGGGGGCCTCCCTGATGGTTCAGTGGTGAGGAACCTGCCTGTAATGCAGGACACCAGGGTTCCATCCCTGGGTTGGGAAGATCCCCGGAGGAGGGCATGGCAGCCCACTACAATATTCTTGCCTGGAGAATCCCCATGGAGAGAGGAGCCTGATGGGCTGCAGTCCATGGAGTCACACAGAGTTAGACAAGACTGAAGAACTAAGCAGTAAAAGCAACATCAGGAATAAGACAAACATGTCCTCTCTCACCACTTCAGCTTAATGCTATGTATTGTAGACTCTTGAAATACGAGATTCTAACTGGAAAAATAACCTAAATTCTTACAGCTATTCTAATTGAATAGCATATGGCAATCTAGCAATACATACAAAAGACTATACACTATGATGAAGTGGGGCAAGAAGAATAAGTGTCTCCCAATTGGAAAGAAGATGCAAAACTATATTTCTGAACAAAAAAAAAAATCTTGTTATTAAAAAAATGCTTAGCAATTCACCATTAGAACTAAGAAATGAGTTCACTTAAGTTGCAGGATACACAATCAATATACAAAAACCAAATGTATTTCTACACAGTAGCAGTTAACAATGTAAAAGTGAAATTAAGAGAATAATCAATAGCCACTTACAATGACATGAAAAAATAATAAAATGCAAAGGAACAAATTTAACCAAAGGGTGATTTTTGTTGAAAATTTAAAATATTGATGAAAGAAATTATTAGTAAATGGGACAGAATTCCACATTCACAGATTGGAGGATTTAAACTTTTACAATAGTTTACTCACTAAATTCATACATAAATTCAAAGCAATTCCTATCAAAACCCAGGAAGCTATTTGCGCAAAATTGACAAGCTTACCCTAAAATTCATATGGAAATGCAAGGGACACAGAATAGGCAAAATAATCTTGAAAAAGGAGAACAAAGTGCAAGAATATAAGACTTTTATTTTCAAAACCTACTACAATATCACAATATTCAGGACTATGATACTGGCATAAGGGTAGGCACATAGATCAATGGGATACAATTTATCATCTGGAAACAAACCCTTATATTTATGTCTATTAATTTTCTAAAATACTGCCAGAACAATAAAATGAGGAAAAAGTAGTGTTTCAATAAATAGTGCTGGAACAAATGAGCATCTACATGCAAAACAATGTTAGATTCTTAACTCACATCATGCATAAAAATTAATTCCAAAGGGATCATAGGCCTAAGCAAAAAGTTCTGTGAGGTAATTATTCAATGAAAAAAAAAAAAAAAAAACTGACAGCAACATCTAATATGTTTAATCATTCAATAAGACAAACATGTCCTCTCTCACCACTTCAGCTTAATGCTATGTATTGTAGACTCTTGAAATACGAGATTCTAACTGGAAAAATAACCTAAATTCTTACAGCTATTCTAATTGAATAGCATATGGCAATCTAGCAATACATACAAAAGACTATACACTATGATGAAGTGGGGCAAGAAGAATAAGTGTCTCCCAATTGGAAAGAAGATGCAAAACTATATTTCTGAACAAAAAAAAAAATCTTGTTATTAAAAAAATGCTTAGCAATTCACCATTAGAACTAAGAAATGAGTTCACTTAAGTTGCAGGATACACAATCAATATACAAAAACCAAATGTATTTCTACACAGTAGCAGTTAACAATGTAAAAGTGAAATTAAGAGAATAATCAATAGCCACTTACAATGACATGAAAAAATAATAAAATGCAAAGGAACAAATTTAACCAAAGGGTGATTTTTGTTGAAAATTTAAAAATATTGATGAAAGAAATTATTAGTAAATGGGACAGAATTCCACATTCACAGATTGGAGGATTTAAACTTTTACAATAGTTTACTCACTAAATTCATACATAAATTCAAAGCAATTCCTATCAAAACCCAGGAAGCTATTTGCGCAAAATTGACAAGCTTACCCTAAAATTCATATGGAAATGCAAGGGACACAGAATAGGCAAAATAATCTTGAAAAAGGAGAACAAAGTGCAAGAATATAAGACTTTTATTTTCAAAACCTACTACAATATCACAATATTCAGGACTATGATACTGGCATAAGGGTAGGCACATAGATCAATGGGATACAATTTATCATCTGGAAACAAACCCTTATATTTATGTCTATTAATTTTCTAAAATACTGCCAGAACAATAAAATGAGGAAAAAGTAGTGTTTCAATAAATAGTGCTGGAACAAATGAGCATCTACATGCAAAACAATGTTAGATTCTTAACTCACATCATGCATAAAAATTAATTCCAAAGGGATCATAGGCCTAAGCAAAAAGTTCTGTGAGGTAATTATTCAATGAAAAAAAAAAAAAAAAAACTGACAGCAACATCTAATATGTTTAATCATTCAATGAAAGCTTAGAGTTCTGTCAGAATTTTGAGTAATATTTGAAATAATATATTTATAATTAAAAATTTAGGCCAAGGGCTTCCCCTGGTGGTCCAGTGGGTAAGGACACCGCCTTGCAGTGCAAGGGGCTCCAGTTCGATCCCTGCCCTGGGAAGATCCCACGTGCGTGGAGCAGTTGGACCTATGTGTCCAACTACCAAGCCGGAGCTCTGGAGCGCATGCGCCCAGAGCCGGCGCTCAGCAACGACAGACGCCACTGCGATGGGAGGCCCAACAGAAGCCAAGGAACAAAGACGGATGAAAACAGACGGATGAAAGACCAACAGAAGTGGCCCGCCTGCTCCCCTCCCTCCCCAACCCGACCCCCGCCCAAAATAAATAAATGAATAAATCTTAAAAAAAAAAAAAAAAAATAGGTCAAAATTTAAACTTAAAAAACTAGGTTAGGGCTCCCCCTGGTGGTCCAGTGGGTAAGGACACCGCCTTGCAGTGCAGGGGGCGCCGGTTTGATCCCTGGCCTGGGAAGATCCCACGTGCCGCGGAGCGGCTGGACCGATGTGTCCAATTACCGAGCCGGAGCTCTGGAGCGCATGCGCCCAGAGCCGGCGCTCAGCAACGACAGACGCCACTGCGATGGGAGGCCCAACAGAAGCCAAGGAACAAAGACGGATGAAAACAGACGGATGAAAGACCAACAGAAGTGGCCCGCCTGCTCCCCTCCCTCCCCAACCCGACCCCCGCCCAAAATAAATAAATGAATAAATCTTAAAAAAAAAAAAAAAAAATAGGTCAAAATTTAAACTTAAAAAACTAGGTTAGGGCTCCCCCTGGTGGTCTAGTGGGTAAGGACACCGCCTTGCAGTGCAGAGGGGCGCCGGTTTGATCCCTGGCCTGGGAAGATCCCACGTGCCGCAGAGCGGCTGGACCCATGTGTCCAATTACCGAGCTGGAGCTCTGGAGCGCATGCGCCCAGAGTCGGCGCTCTGCAACGACAGACACCACCATGATGGGAGGCCCACAGAAGCCAAAGAACAAAGACGGATGAAAATAGAGAAATGAAAGACCAATAGAAGTGGCTCGTCCCCTCCCTTCCCTCCCCAACTCGACCCCCACCCAAAAATAAATAATAAAATAAATAAATCTTTTAAAAAAATTAAAAAAATAATAAAAAACTAGGTTAATTCTAAGAAAATGTTTTTAAGAAAGGAAATATAATTTTATGATTTAACTGTGAAAACGATTACATAGAAAAAAATTAGTTGTGAATATGTATTGAACCAAAAGCTTGATATACCTCTATTTGGAAGGTAAAAGGGTAGAAGTTTTATGAGTGAGTTCAAATCATTTTTCTTTTATAATATGTATATGAGTTACACTGATTTTTTTACAGCTAAATTTACAAAATAATACTGAATTAAGAAGACATGATAAAAGACTTTCTTTGGACTTCATCTTCACCTATTTAGTAAACTTATGAAAATAGTCATGTTTTATTTATTTCAAATAAAATATAGATATTTACTTAAAGTTATTTTTAAATGAATATGAAACACAAATAATGTTTTGTTTTTCATTTGTCAAATTTCTTCTGACAAAATTATATGATAACTTAAAATGATATTTTGGACTTTATGTTTGACTTGCTGAGCAGGTCAAAGAGTCATTTTGGCAAAATATATTGAAAGACTTCATCATTTTCCCAAGAATTTTATTCTCCTATCTCTGACTTTACATCTATGATCCATAAAACTGGAATGTCTGGAATTCACACATGCCCACAAACCATGCATGCATCCATTTTTGCATTCCTAAATCTTATACACTCATCAAGATCCAACTTACAAGCTGACTAGTCAGTATTTCCCGATTCTTCCCAGTTCATCCAATTCTCTTCTTCCTCTAAATTTAGAATTTATCTGTACCTACTTTAATGATATTTATTAATATTTTTTGTTTAGCTTTTCTGTAGCTAGTTTGTAAAGAGTCTAAGTTTTATATTCCCTTATCCTACACAGAACTTAAGTCATTTTTTATACTTAACAGCAATATAGTAAAATATATTGAAAAAATAGTATGTTATTTCTATGGACCCATGTGTCCAATTACCGAGCTGGAGCTCTGGAGCGCATGCGCCCAGAGTCGGCGCTCTGCAACGACAGACACCACCATGATGGGAGGCCCACAGAAGCCAAAGAACAAAGACGGATGAAAATAGAGAAATGAAAGACCAATAGAAGTGGCTCGTCCCCTCCCTTCCCTCCCCAACTCGACCCCCGCCCAAAATAAATAATAAAATAAATAAATCTTTTAAAAAAATTTAAAATAATAATAAAAAACTAGGTTAATTCTAAGAAAATGTTTTTAAGAAAGGAAATATAATTTTATGATTTAACTGTGAAAACGATTACATAGAAAAAAATTAGTTGTGAATATGTATTGAACCAAAAGCTTGATATACCTCTATTTGGAAGGTAAAAGGGTAGAAGTTTTATGAGTGAGTTCAAATCATTTTTCTTTTATAATATGTATATGAGTTACACTGATTTTTTTACAGCTAAATTTACAAAATAATACTGAATTAAGAAGACATGATAAAAGACTTTCTTTGGACTTCATCTTCACCTATTTAGTAAACTTATGAAAATAGTCATGTTTTATTTATTTCAAATAAAATATAGATATTTACTTAAAGTTATTTTTAAATGAATATGAAACACAAATAATGTTTTGTTTTTCATTTGTCAAATTTCTTCTGACAAAATTATATGATAACTTAAAATGATATTTTGGACTTTATGTTTGACTTGCTGAGCAGGTCAAAGAGTCATTTTGGCAAAATATATTGAAAGACTTCATCATTTTCCCAAGAATTTTATTCTCCTATCTCTGACTTTACATCTATGATCCATAAAACTGGAATGTCTGGAATTCACACATGCCCACAAACCATGCATGCATCCATTTTTGCATTCCTAAATCTTATACACTCATCAAGATCCAACTTACAAGCTGACTAGTCAGTATTTCCCGATTCTTCCCAGTTCATCCAATTCTCTTCTTCCTCTAAATTTAGAATTTATCTGTACCTACTTTAATGATATTTATTAATATTTTTTGTTTAGCTTTTCTGTAGCTAGTTTGTAAAGAGTCTAAGTTTTATATTCCCTTATCCTACACAGAACTTAAGTCATTTTTTATACTTAACAGCAATATAGTAAAATATATTGAAAAAATAGTATGTTATTTCTATGGACTTGCTATATACTTCCCTCTGATAATATTAAATTTGAATACTTTTTAAAGTAAGAAATAATATAACATATGCTAATAAGAAAGCAAAGTATCACCTTAAGTAAGTTATTCTCAGTCTCAGTGTTCATATCTATAAAATGGGAAAAAAATACATTATAAGAATTTTAAAAAATGACATACACAATGGTGTCTGGAAGACCAATGTGCATACTCAGTATAATGATGTCAGCTCCTAACAGAATATAAGCTGCCATGACTGCTACTTACATATCATTGTCCCTTAATTCTACTGTGTGAACACTCTTACTCCCAAATTTCTATACCATTAAGAAGGATACTTTTAATAAAGATGCATGCTGATTTTTTAAAAGCTTACAAAGATATGTGAAAAATAAAGAAAACCTTTCATACTGTCACTGCTGGCAGATAACTATTATTGACACTTTGGTATCAGCCATTCAAGACTAACTTCTATTTGTATGCCTTCATAAATATATAAATGTTTTATTAAATGCTGAACACAAAATGATTTTTTTGTCTAATAACTGTATCTACCTATCTCTTTCTTTGAGTGGAAACACAAGGGTATAATCTATCTATATATATGCATTTATATATTTATGAAATTACCTACAATTTTAGTATGAATACAAAGGAGTATAATTTCCATGCTAAGCTTAGATACTGTTTTGTAGATATTAATACATACTGCTAAATTGCAACAGTATACAAAATGATCATTTTATTCACACTTGAAAATTTGAGCATTAGTGTAACATTTTACTTATTTGCTATGAGAAAATTGAGATTTTATTGTTTTCATAACATTTTGTATATCAGTGATATTAAACATTATCCATACATTTATATTCAGTTGTTTTACTGTATAATTTTTAAACATTAAACTAATTCATCCAATTCTCTTCTTCCTCTAAATTTAGAATTTATCTGTACCTACTTTAATGATATTTATTAATATTTTTTGTTTAGCTTTTCTGTAGCTAGTTTGTAAAGAGTCTAAGTTTTATATTCCCTTATCCTACACAGAACTTAAGTCATTTTTTATACTTAACAGCAATATAGTAAAATATATTGAAAAAATAGTATGTTATTTCTATGGACTTGCTATATACTTCCCTCTGATAATATTAAATTTGAATACTTTTTAAAGTAAGAAATAATATAACATATGCTAATAAGAAAGCAAAGTATCACCTTAAGTAAGTTATTCTCAGTCTCAGTGTTCATATCTATAAAATGGGAAAAAAATACATTATAAGAATTTTAAAAAATGACATACACAATGGTGTCTGGAAGACCAATGTGCATACTCAGTATAATGATGTCAGCTCCTAACAGAATATAAGCTGCCATGACTGCTACTTACATATCATTGTCCCTTAATTCTACTGTGTGAACACTCTTACTCCCAAATTTCTATACCATTAAGAAGGATACTTTTAATAAAGATGCATGCTGATTTTTTAAAAGCTTACAAAGATATGTGAAAAATAAAGAAAACCTTTCATACTGTCACTGCTGGCAGATAACTATTATTGACACTTTGGTATCAGCCATTCAAGACTAACTTCTATTTGTATGCCTTCATAAATATATAAATGTTTTATTAAATGCTGAACACAAAATGATTTTTTTGTCTAATAACTGTATCTACCTATCTCTTTCTTTGAGTGGAAACACAAGGGTATAATCTATCTATATATATGCATTTATATATTTATGAAATTACCTACAATTTTAGTATGAATACAAAGGAGTATAATTTCCATGCTAAGCTTAGATACTGTTTTGTAGATATTAATACATACTGCTAAATTGCAACAGTATACAAAATGATCATTTTATTCACACTTGAAAATTTGAGCATTAGTGTAACATTTTACTTATTTGCTATGAGAAAATTGAGATTTTATTGTTTTCATAACATTTTGTATATCAGTGATATTAAACATTATCCATACATTTATATTCAGTTGTTTTACTGTATAATTTTGTCTCTAATGAAAAGCTAATTTTAAACTAAAGCTACATACATGCCTACCTTTCAAAGATTACTTCTCTCTAAATGACAGTATGCAGCAAATAAATTAAAAGCAAACAGACATTCAGAAGGTATCTTTAGAAGCTGATAAGTTAATCTATTTTAAAAAGAAGGGAAAGAAAAGCCAGGAGAACCACCAGGCACACAGTGCCTTAAGTTCCTCAGTATACTGTACTGAAACACATACCAGCATTAAGACAAGATTGAATTACCATAAATATTTAAAGTTAAATACTGGAGAAAAAATTAAATTGCGTATTAAATTTCAGAACTGTTTTCATTTATATTGTTACCACTCAGTCAGCGGTCTAGAAATTTTGTGAATATTTTATCCCTATGGTGAAAGATAAAGCATTGATTTGTTTTATTCCATTGTTACAAAATCACTTATTATGCATACAACTTCATGACCATAAAATATAATTTCGCATATATATCAAAATGATATTTTGACTTCTCAACTTCCATATATTTCACACAAAAACATAGTATATTCTTGTTTACATTCATGTGGAAATACATAGAACATATATATGTGGAAAATATATACAAGAATATAGTATAAACTGGAGGAGGTCCAAATTCTTTCTTCTTAATTTTAAATTTTCACACAATATTTCCTTTTAGTTAAGTGAATATGTAGTAATTTTCCTTAACAAATTTACTTTTTAATCATTCGGGTAAAAACATTGCTTAGAAGAATGCCTATTGTATTGTAAAAACTGAAGACAGTCGTTGAATACATAGTATTAAAGCAAAGTATCATGTTTACTTTTATGAACAATAACATGTTAATCAAATAATTACTGATAACTACAAATATTCAGTCATTAACCAAAATTGGATTGTATTGCTCATATTTCTTCTATATTAATAAATTAATTACACTATGGGTATGCAAAGCTTTATGGCCAAAAGAGAAAGATCATATACAGGCTAAGATTTAAAACCTCAAGACTTTAGTCTTGAGACTCCTCTAATATTTGTGGGATATAGAACAAACCACTCAACCTTCCTTTGTATCATTTTCTCCAGCTATAAAATAGTAATAATAGTAACACCCTATGCAGCACAGATGGCTGTTGTGAAGATAAAATGAGATAATAGATGTAGAAGTGCTTTCAAATTTAAAACTTAAATAAATGTAGGATAATATATAGACATGTTCAAACAAAAGTAAAATCAGAACAAGCCCACAAAGGCAGAAAAGTTAAATCAGACTGCAATGCTTTCAACTGTGAATAGAGTTAGATAAGGAGAGATAACCTAAATAAATCCCCAAAGAACTAGGTGTTCTTTTAAAAAGCAGCAGTTTGAAATAGATAACCTATAAATGTCCATGCTGTATTCTGGATACCGGCCCAAAGTATTTCTAAACAGGAACAGGTCAGAGACTCAAAGTGTGAAGTCTATGACTATTTTGTCTCACAAGGTGATTCTATTCCCTCACATCCCAAATAAATGCACATGTAACTGACATAGGAAATCTTAGCTCTAGTCACAGTTGGTTCACACTCGTACAATGATCTAGAATACTCATTTTTCTTAAGAAGAATGATCATTCCATAAGGACATCCAGAATTAAAGATAAACACATATAAAAAGTATGGAGGCATACATGTATGTGAAAACTTGGCAAATATGTATATTATAAACATTCAGTGATATAAAAATTCAAAATCCCTTATACTACTGATTCATTAATACTGTTGAGCACCTAAAAGTTGCCAAACATTGAGCTAGAGTCTACAAATACAAAAATAAATAACCAATTAATGGCGCTCAATAGGAGAGGCTATTTCAATAAACAATACAAAATATATATATTTATGAATTATATATGGAAAAAAACTCCAGTTCCTGGCTCTTACCACTTCATTCCAGAATAGTAAAACTGAGCACTTTTATTTATCTTTTAAAAATTTTATTACAGTATAGTTGATTTATAATGTTGTATTAGTTTCAGAGGTACAGCAAAGTGAATCAGTTATATATATAAATATATATATATATTTATATATATATATATATATATATATATATATATATATATATATATGGCCTATACAAAGTACTGAGTTGAGTTCCCTGTGTTATACAGTAGGTCGTTATTAGTTATCTATTTTATATATGGTAGTGTATATATGTCAATTCTAAAGTTCCAATGTATCCTTCCTCCCTCTTTACCCCATGGTGTGTGTGCCAATTACTTAGCTGTGTCCATCGCTTTCCAATCCCATGGACTGTAGCCCACCAGGATCCTCTGTTCATGGAATTCTCCAGCAAAAATACTGGAGTTGGTTGCCATTTCCTTCTCTGTACCCCATGATAACCATAAGTTTACTTTCTACACCTGTAATTCTATCTGTTTTGTATATAAGTTCATTCATATCCTTTTTTTTTTAAGATTCTACATGTAAAAGATATAATATTTTTCTTTCTCTGACTTACTTCACTCATTATGACAATCTCTTTTTAAAAGTTAAAATGTTTTAGATTACTATTTAGTTTATAAGACACTAAGGTACTTTCAATATTCAAAAGAAAGACTTCTATTTGTTCTGTTGCCAATGAACTAGAGATGACTGCATTGTCTGTTCAAACTCTTAAATATATGCCCAAATTTTTGTCATATTTTATGAAAGATGTATACTAACTGAGTTTGATTTTATTTTAACTTTGAAACTAGACCCACTCAAATTGAAATAAAAATATTATAAACATTCAGTGATATAAAAATTCAAAATCCCTTATACTACTGATTCATTAATACTGTTGAGCACCTAAAAGTTGCCAAACATTGAGCTAGAGTCTACAAATACAAAAATAAATAACCAATTAATGGCGCTCAATAGGAGAGGCTATTTCAATAAACAATACAAAATATATATATTTATGAATTATATATGGAAAAAAACTCCAGTTCCTGGCTCTTACCACTTCATTCCAGAATAGTAAAACTGAGCACTTTTATTTATCTTTTAAAAATTTTATTATAGTATAGTTGATTTATAATGTTGTATTAGTTTCAGAGGTACAGCAAAGTGAATCAGTTATATATATAAATATATATATATATTTATATATATATATATATATATACATATATATATATATATATATATATGGCCTATACAAAGTACTGAGTTGAGTTCCCTGTGTTATACAGTAGGTCGTTATTAGTTATCTATTTTATATATGGTAGTGTATATATGTCAATTCTAAAGTTCCAATGTATCCTTCCTCCCTCTTTACCCCATGGTGTGTGTGCCAATTACTTAGCTGTGTCCATCGCTTTCCAATCCCATGGACTGTAGCCCACCAGGATCCTCTGTTCATGGAATTCTCCAGCAAAAATACTGGAGTTGGTTGCCATTTCCTTCTCTGTACCCCATGATAACCATAAGTTTACTTTCTACACCTGTAATTCTATCTGTTTTGTATATAAGTTCATTCATATCCTTTTTTTTTTAAGATTCTACATGTAAAAGATATAATATTTTTCTTTCTCTGACTTACTTCACTCATTATGACAATCTCTTTTTAAAAGTTAAAATGTTTTAGATTACTATTTAGTTTATAAGACACTAAGGTACTTTCAATATTCAAAAGAAAGACTTCTATTTGTTCTGTTGCCAATGAACTAGAGATGACTGCATTGTCTGTTCAAACTCTTAAATATATGCCCAAATTTTTGTCATATTTTATGAAAGATGTATACTAACTGAGTTTGATTTTATTTTAACTTTGAAACTAGACCCACTCAAATTGAAATAAAAATATTTATAAATACAATTTAAGCCTCTTGAAAGTAAAGTTAAATTTCATCTACAAAATAGTCTGATTTAACAAAGCTAATTATTTTTTACCTTACTGGCTCTTTGTTACAGTAAGATTTATCAACTTTACTAGTTTTCTGAAATCAACTCATCTTCATTTTTAAAAATATTCTTGTCTTTGTTTTTTGAAACTGCCAAACAACTCCTTAGACAACTTACAGTTTTGAAAAATTTTACTTTAATAGTGTACACAGCAAACTCTCTCTTTCTGCTTGTGTTTCCTCTCTATAGTTATCAATAGTCTGATTGAAAAATACTAGCATTTTGAGATTATTTTCATTAGCATATAAAACTTAAATTTGAATTGATCTCTTTGTATACCTGATTTTTTTTTCATAGAAATAGCAAAAGGAGTATCAGGGAGACACTGGGATTTTGTATGCACTTTCTAATGAGCAGAGATTGTTGATATAAACATTGTGCTATAAGAAATATGTCCTAATTTCTGAAACTTAAATTATTCATTTTCTTCAAGGCTCTAGGAAGCATCAAAAATGTATCTAAGTTCATCTAATTATCTAGACTTCTAGTGTTTCAACAGTGACTTAAAATAGCATGCAGATTTCCAGATCAAATAGAATGACAGATGAGAATCTGGAAAATCAACTGGACAAAATCCACTGAAATGAATAATAAAAAAAGGAAAAATTCAAATGTAGTGAAAAAATTCACAGTGGCAAAAGCCAGTGAAAAGAGGAACCCATGAATCTAAACCTTTTCATGAGGTGTTTTGCAAAATCCAGATTTTTTTGACTTTCCACTGATGATTGCAAGGTTGAGGGAATAGGGTATAAAGCCTTGAATCTGAAAAGGTAGAGAATGTAATGAGAGGGCTGCCATATCAAGGAAAGACCTCAGTGGACACACTATCAGTGTCATGGTGAAGTGAAGGTGCCACGATGAAGCAAAGAGTTAAAAGTTAAAATGTTTTAGATTACTATTTAGTTTATAAGACACTAAGGTACTTTCAATATTCAAAAGAAAGACTTCTATTTGTTCTGTTGCCAATGAACTAGAGATGACTGCATTGTCTGTTCAAACTCTTAAATATATGCCCAAATTTTTGTCATATTTTATGAAAGATGTATACTAACTGAGTTTGATTTTATTTTAACTTTGAAACTAGACCCACTCAAATTGAAATAAAAATATTTATAAATACAATTTAAGCCTCTTGAAAGTAAAGTTAAATTTCATCTACAAAATAGTCTGATTTAACAAAGCTAATTATTTTTTACCTTACTGGCTCTTTGTTACAGTAAGATTTATCAACTTTACTAGTTTTCTGAAATCAACTCATCTTCATTTTTAAAAATATTCTTGTCTTTGTTTTTTGAAACTGCCAAACAACTCCTTAGACAACTTACAGTTTTGAAAAATTTTACTTTAATAGTGTACACAGCAAACTCTCTCTTTCTGCTTGTGTTTCCTCTCTATAGTTATCAATAGTCTGATTGAAAAATACTAGCATTTTGAGATTATTTTCATTAGCATATAAAACTTAAATTTGAATTGATCTCTTTGTATACCTGATTTTTTTTTCATAGAAATAGCAAAAGGAGTATCAGGGAGACACTGGGATTTTGTATGCACTTTCTAATGAGCAGAGATTGTTGATATAAACATTGTGCTATAAGAAATATGTCCTAATTTCTGAAACTTAAATTATTCATTTTCTTCAAGGCTCTAGGAAGCATCAAAAATGTATCTAAGTTCATCTAATTATCTAGACTTCTAGTGTTTCAACAGTGACTTAAAATAGCATGCAGATTTCCAGATCAAATAGAATGACAGATGAGAATCTGGAAAATCAACTGGACAAAATCCACTGAAATGAATAATAAAAAAAGGAAAAATTCAAATGTAGTGAAAAAATTCACAGTGGCAAAAGCCAGTGAAAAGAGGAACCCATGAATCTAAACCTTTTCATGAGGTGTTTTGCAAAATCCAGATTTTTTTGACTTTCCACTGATGATTGCAAGGTTGAGGGAATAGGGTATAAAGCCTTGAATCTGAAAAGGTAGAGAATGTAATGAGAGGGCTGCCATATCAAGGAAAGACCTCAGTGGACACACTATCAGTGTCATGGTGAAGTGAAGGTGCCACGATGAAGCAAAGAGTGAGAGAAGCTGTCTCAAACTTGGCAATAAATAAAGGGAGATGTATGTGTGTAGTAAGTTATATTCAACTCTTTGCGACCTCTTGGACTGTAGTCTGCCAGTCTTCTCTGTCCATGGAATTTTCCAGGCAAGAATACTGGAGTTCCTACTTCTGAAGATCTTACCAACCTAGGGACAAACCAATGTTTCTTGTGTCTTCTACATGGGCAGGCAAATTCTTTACCACTGCACTGTGCCACCTGGGAAGTAGAGGAGATTAGACAAAGTGTCTCCCCTATGAATTTGTTGCAATCATGTTGGTTCTATAATATACAGTGACTGCTGTCTGAAAAGCCTCATGAGGAAAATTTAAAGTGTCTCTGGTTTGTTATTATTTGAGGCAATCAACAAAATCAAGCATGAATCTGCTTGGAAGAATATAATTTTAAGTCAAATAGGAATGAATGTACATACAGAAACTTTTAAGGTAAAAAAGCAGCTTACATTTAGAAAACACACACATGGCATAAAGGTATGATGGATAATATCTAAAAGAACAGACTGAGGGAAGATTCATATCCTTAAATACTTAAGATATTATAATTATCAGCAATCCAATAGAAAATAAGTCTGGCTAACATGAAAAAGTAAATAAAAAGAAGTTCAAAAATTCAAGCAAGGAAAAAAGTTCATAAAAGATATCTGCTCATACTGAAAAAGAGCAAAAAAAAACTTTGAAAATGTACCATATAATTAAAATGTAAAACTAATTAAACATATTGAAGAGCATCATGTTCACTGGTGAAGTAACGATTATTGAATTAAAACACAGAGCCAAAGAATTTATGTAGAAGAAAATCAACTGGACAAAATCCACTGAAATGAATAAAAAAAAAGGAAAAATTCAAATGTAGTGAAAAAATTCACAGTGGCAAAAGCCAGTGAAAAGAGGAACCCATGAATCTAAACCTTTTCATGAGGTGTTTTGCAAAATCCAGATTTTTGACTTTCCACTGATGATTGCAAGGTTGAGGGAATAGGGTATAAAGCCTTGAATCTGAAAAGGTAGAGAATGTAATGAGAGGGCTGCCATATCAAGGAAAGACCTCAGTGGACACACTATCAGTGTCATGGTGAAGTGAAGGTGCCACGATGAAGCAAAGAGTGAGAGAAGCTGTCTCAAACTTGGCAATAAATAAAGGGAGATGTATGTGTGTAGTAAGTTATATTCAACTCTTTGCGACCTCTTGGACTGTAGTCTGCCAGTCTTCTCTGTCCATGGAATTTTCCAGGCAAGAATACTGGAGTTCCTACTTCTGAAGATCTTACCAACCTAGGGACAAACCAATGTTTCTTGTGTCTTCTACATGGGCAGGCAAATTCTTTACCACTGCACTGTGCCACCTGGGAAGTAGAGGAGATTAGACAAAGTGTCTCCCCTATGAATTTGTTGCAATCATGTTGGTTCTATAATATACAGTGACTGCTGTCTGAAAAGCCTCATGAGGAAAATTTAAAGTGTCTCTGGTTTGTTATTATTTGAGGCAATCAACAAAATCAAGCATGAATCTGCTTGGAAGAATATAATTTTAAGTCAAATAGGAATGAATGTACATACAGAAACTTTTAAGGTAAAAAAGCAGCTTACATTTAGAAAACACACACATGGCATAAAGGTATGATGGATAATATCTAAAAGAACAGACTGAGGGAAGATTCATATCCTTAAATACTTAAGATATTATAATTATCAGCAATCCAATAGAAAATAAGTCTGGCTAACATGAAAAAGTAAATAAAAAGAAGTTCAAAAATTCAAGCAAGGAAAAAAGTTCATAAAAGATATCTGCTCATACTGAAAAAGAGCAAAAAAAAACTTTGAAAATGTACCATATAATTAAAATGTAAAACTAATTAAACATATTGAAGAGCATCATGTTCACTGGTGAAGTAACGATTATTGAATTAAAACACAGAGCCAAAGAATTTATGTAGAAGAAACATTCAAACAAACCAATCACTGAATGGGAAATTTTAAAGATAGTTTAAAATGTTCTAATGTACTAGCACTTTGACTTTCAGAAGACTATTATAGAGATGAGGCAATTATCAGAGACAATGGCAAAGGATTTTTCAGGTTTATGAGAAAGCATGAAATCCAAAACCAAGAAAACGAAATGAGATTCAGGCATTATAAACAAAAATAATCACATCTGGTATCATGGTGAAATTACAGAACATCAAAGACAAAAAGAAGGTATTACATATAACCAGAGATAAAAGAAAGATCCAGTATCAAGGAAAGGAATGAGACTGACAGCTGACTTCTCAACAGCAGCAATGGGAGACAAGAAAATGGCATATTTTCAATCCTCTCTAATGTGGGTATAGGAAAAATACACAGCTCTCTGTTGAAACTTAGAGAGTCAACATTTTCAAACACTTTAGAGAACTCTGTCTTAAAAAGCTAAATCCATCTGTATCCTGTTGTTTAGTCGCCCAGCCATGTCCAACTCTTTGCAATCCCTTGGACTGCAGTACAGCATGCCTCCCTGTCCCTCACCATCTCTTCGAGTTTGCCCAAGTTCATGTCCATTGAATCAGTGATTCCATCGACCATCTCATCCTCTGTTGATGCTTCTATATCCTATGGTCCAACAAATGCATTCAACCCAAGAGAAATGAAAAGTACTGCACAGAAGACTTGTACCCAGATGTTCATAACAGTTATACATGAAATCCCAGTGCTTCTGCAAGGCTAAGGACAGTGGCAGCTGCATAACTTCCCATCCCCCAATGCTGCCCCAAATAATCAGCAAGAAGAACATTAAATTCTACATATCACTATATTTTCAACATCAGCTCAACATCAGAAAAGCCCCAAGGAGGGAAAAGAAGAAAATAATGACGGGGACTGAGGGGGATTAAAATAAGTATAAGAAATATTAAGTTTACCTTACATTTAAAATTACTAAAGTGTCTAGGTAGATCAGAGTGTCAGGTATAAAGAAGGAACTTGAAAGTACATATGATTTAAGAGAACAAGTTCAATCTAAAAGGTGTACTTTTCAAACCAATCACTGAATGGGAAATTTTAAAGATAGTTTAAAATGTTCTAATGTACTAGCACTTTGACTTTCAGAAGACTATTATAGAGATGAGGCAATTATCAGAGACAATGGCAAAGGATTTTTCAGGTTTATGAGAAAGCATGAAATCCAAAACCAAGAAAACGAAATGAGATTCAGGCATTATAAACAAAAATAATCACATCTGGTATCATGGTGAAATTACAGAACATCAAAGACAAAAAGAAGGTATTACATATAACCAGAGATAAAAGAAAGATCCAGTATCAAGGAAAGGAATGAGACTGACAGCTGACTTCTCAACAGCAGCAATGGGAGACAAGAAAATGGCATATTTTCAATCCTCTCTAATGTGGGTATAGGAAAAATACACAGCTCTCTGTTGAAACTTAGAGAGTCAACATTTTCAAACACTTTAGAGAACTCTGTCTTAAAAAGCTAAATCCATCTGTATCCTGTTGTTTAGTCGCCCAGCCATGTCCAACTCTTTGCAATCCCTTGGACTGCAGTACAGCATGCCTCCCTGTCCCTCACCATCTCTTCGAGTTTGCCCAAGTTCATGTCCATTGAATCAGTGATTCCATCGACCATCTCATCCTCTGTTGATGCTTCTATATCCTATGGTCCAACAAATGCATTCAACCCAAGAGAAATGAAAAGTACTGCACAGAAGACTTGTACCCAGATGTTCATAACAGTTATACATGAAATCCCAGTGCTTCTGCAAGGCTAAGGACAGTGGCAGCTGCATAACTTCCCATCCCCCAATGCTGCCCCAAATAATCAGCAAGAAGAACATTAAATTCTACATATCACTATATTTTCAACATCAGCTCAACATCAGAAAAGCCCCAAGGAGGGAAAAGAAGAAAATAATGACGGGGACTGAGGGGGATTAAAATAAGTATAAGAAATATTAAGTTTACCTTACATTTAAAATTACTAAAGTGTCTAGGTAGATCAGAGTGTCAGGTATAAAGAAGGAACTTGAAAGTACATATGATTTAAGAGAACAAGTTCAATCTAAAAGGTGTACTTTTCAAAACATGGACCTTTGGGAGAAGACAATAGGACAAAGAAGAATGAGAAAATCACTTACAGGGTGGAAAAGGGGAAAAGCCTAAAGTACAATAATTTTTTCCTGTTTTCCACATCAAAGTGAATAGAGCCAGTTGAAGTACCACAAAATCAAAGGGGAAGGAGGAAAATCATTAAGTTCTTTTAGTCTTTTTCTGGCTTGCCTCAAACTCCTACATATGGATGTATACATGGGGAAACATAGACTCTGTCGTAACAAGAGAGAACCATAAACCAGAGGGTTTATACCCTCTGTTCACCACAGCAGTATAAAACAAAAAGACAAAGTACCTGGTCTGGGCTCTACTAATAAGTTGGGATGACACTGAGCTAGGAATCTTTTAAAACACCAAAAACCTTAAAAATGAGCAAGAGAAAGTTCAATAAGTCCATATTAAGCCATCCTTTAACAATCATGAAAGAAAATGTCATATAAGTCAACCGAATAAAATCCTCCCTACTGAAAACAGAAGTGGAAGAAAATGAAAAAAATAAATAAATAAACTTTCTAAGTATGATTAAATATGTCTAATCCAGCCTTCAATGATAGAGGAAAAGAAACAACTTGGATTAGAAATTCAAATACAATAAATAGAAACAATCCTAAATAAATGATAAAAAGAAGTTGATCAAACTCAGGAAAGAAATGGAAATACCAAAAGCAAAATTAATTCAGAAGTAAAGAATAAATCACAAGATGCTTAAGGCAGAATACACTCAAAGAGAAATTGAATAGGGCACTGAAAACAGGCAGAAAAGCAACGAAGAAAATTAAATATATATATATATATTTATATATATATATATATATCACAAAAGTGAAAAAAGGAAAAAGGCTTAGAAAGGAAGTAATAGAAATTGAAGACCAGCAAAGAAAGAATAATATTCTTATCACCTGAGTCTCTGAAGGAGGAAAAGAAAATGATGGAGAGAGCAAATATTTAAAACTACAATCCAAAATAATTTCCTTTTTTTGCTTTTATTATTTCCTCAAAGGCAGACCTCTTGTTTTCTAGTTCTTTTTTCCCTAATTCTTCAATTAGCTGCATTCACTTTTGTGTTGAAAATACTCAAAATTTACTCAAGTAAAATTATCTTAATTCCCTATGTATTTATAAACTTTCATTTTTCAAAACATACAAAACATTTTAAAAGATTGCCTATAATTCTGTAATCTGGAGAATGTGTTATTCCCATTGAGCAGACAGGAAAGCTTGGTATGATGAAGAGAGATGTCTTAGGTTCCTCAGCTAGACAATTGCAAACCCAGTTCTAGCAGTCACATGTTGAAGTCTTCCCAATACTTTTCGAACCACATGGATGTAATCAATGCACTAAATCAGTCAACATATGTTGAGTTTATATAATGTGCTAGCAACTGAACCAACTCACAGACTCTCCAATCTCTCTTTTAAAGATCCTTTCTGTGTTATCATACAGCTGTATTGATATTGCTCTTCGTGTTTTCCTTAGATCTCTTTAAAAAGCGAGTGCTCTAATCGGAAATTTTGTCATATCATTTTTCCAGGCACTAGATCAACTTTATCTACTATGGCTTTTCCTTGCAGAAAAATGTGTTACTGGGTGTTTGTTGTTTGTTTGTTTGTATTGCATCTATCCCTCCTTACTACAACTGATATTCCCAAGTAAAGAAACAAAAACAAAATGTTTTTAAAATTTTTTCCCATCAAAAAAGTTATTCAATTTACCAGAGTTAATAAAAATGGGTATCTTTTTCCTCATATGGTTAGCTCACAGTGATTTTATACACACACACACACACCCCAAAACCTTTGTCTCCAATATATTTTTCTTCATTTTTACAGCCTCCAGGAGTTTTCTTTTTTAAGTCACATTCTAATGATATAATAATCAGTCTCTATTTTAAGAGTTCAATCTCTATTATCACCTACTTAAAAACAAATTAGCTACTATATAATAAATGGGAACTAAAATTTATGTAGGAGTTTCAAATGTCTATTACTGCTAAGCAAATGCAAATTCCTCTCCTGAGACCTACACTACATGTAGAAGAAAAAGTGCAGTTTATACATTTAAAAAGAGTTGTTTTTGTATCCACAAATACAGCTCAAATCTATCTGAAACTCCATCTGATTCTGGATTTCCAGCTATGAGGTAGATATTTTCCGCTGAATATTCCTCTATATCTTAAACAAAACTTGATTTTTGTCTTTCAAAAATAGATTTATTTCCTGATTGACCTGTTTTCAATCAATGGGTCCATTCTGTTTTTACTTAGGCTCTGTGTTTTCTCCCCCATATTTGATCAGTCACTTAAATCCATCAATTATTTTTCAAGCTTCTCTCACCTAAACTCTTCATCTTTATCATTAACAACCATATGAGCCCTCACTGCTTCATACTTGCACTCCTGATTTATTCCTCTATTTTGAGTCTCTTTTTTCCATCAGTAGATTATATGTGGTGCTATAAGAGGAAGATAAACGTCACCAATACATTATTTTTCCATTGTCTACATACAATGCAAGTAGAAGGCCTAAAATTGGAATTTAAGACTGCTATAGTCTAATTCCAACCTGCCTTCCTCACCTTCACCCTGTACATAAGTCCCTCTCTGACTAGGAGTTGATTCCGCTCACTACCATATGTTCTGCTATAAACTCTTTCATAAAAGGAATACACCAGCTAGAATGATTTGAGTTGACTTGTAGCAACTGAGCACTCAATTCAAGATTCCTTAAATAGTAAGTGCTTTACTATTTCATATAACAAAAATTCTTGTTTTTCTTTCAGCTTAGTTTTTTAAATAGCTCAATGACATAAAAGACACAAGTTATTTCCAACTTTCTGCTAAACCTTGCTTGCTATATGGTCCAAAATTTTCACAGATTAGAACTATGTAAAGCTACCATCTCTCAATCACTTGGTAAGAAGAATGAGGTCACATTTAATAGTTTAGACAAAGATTTGCTCACAGCAGTTGGGAATGTACCAGGATCCTCTGAAAGACAGACAAAGACAAGTAGATCACTATATAATAAATGGGAACTAAAATTTATGTAGGAGTTTCAAATGTCTATTACTGCTAAGCAAATGCAAATTCCTCTCCTGAGACCTACACTACATGTAGAAGAAAAAGTGCAGTTTATACATTTAAAAAGAGTTGTTTTTGTATCCACAAATACAGCTCAAATCTATCTGAAACTCCATCTGATTCTGGATTTCCAGCTATGAGGTAGATATTTTCCGCTGAATATTCCTCTATATCTTAAACAAAACTTGATTTTTGTCTTTCAAAAATAGATTTATTTCCTGATTGACCTGTTTTCAATCAATGGGTCCATTCTGTTTTTACTTAGGCTCTGTGTTTTCTCCCCCATATTTGATCAGTCACTTAAATCCATCAATTATTTTTCAAGCTTCTCTCACCTAAACTCTTCATCTTTATCATTAACAACCATATGAGCCCTCACTGCTTCATACTTGCACTCCTGATTTATTCCTCTATTTTGAGTCTCTTTTTTCCATCAGTAGATTATATGTGGTGCTATAAGAGGAAGATAAACGTCACCAATACATTATTTTTCCATTGTCTACATACAATGCAAGTAGAAGGCCTAAAATTGGAATTTAAGACTGCTATAGTCTAATTCCAACCTGCCTTCCTCACCTTCACCCTGTACATAAGTCCCTCTCTGACTAGGAGTTGATTCCGCTCACTACCATATGTTCTGCTATAAACTCTTTCATAAAAGGAATACACCAGCTAGAATGATTTGAGTTGACTTGTAGCAACTGAGCACTCAATTCAAGATTCCTTAAATAGTAAGTGCTTTACTATTTCATATAACAAAAATTCTTGTTTTTCTTTCAGCTTAGTTTTTTAAATAGCTCAATGACATAAAAGACACAAGTTATTTCCAACTTTCTGCTAAACCTTGCTTGCTATATGGTCCAAAATTTTCACAGATTAGAACTATGTAAAGCTACCATCTCTCAATCACTTGGTAAGAAGAATGAGGTCACATTTAATAGTTTAGACAAAGATTTGCTCACAGCAGTTGGGAATGTACCAGGATCCTCTGAAAGACAGAGACAACTATAAAGACAAGTCAGAGATCACTTAACAGGAACATCTGTTAGGCTAAGATCAACTTGCCATTAAGGGTCTACCTCACCCTGGAAAATTCTTGCCTGGAAAATTCCATGGATGTAGAAGCCTGGCAAAGTCCAGTCCATGGGGGCTCAAATTTTATATATATTTATTTGGGGCCTCCCTGATGACTCAGTGGTGAGGAATCTGTCTGTAATACAGGACACTCAGGTTCCACCCCTGGGTTGGGAAGATCCCTCTGGAGGAGGGCATAGCAACCCACTCCAGTATTCTTGCCTGGAGAATACCCATGGACAGAGGAGCCAGGCGGACTGCAGTCACTGGGGTCACACAGGGTCAGACATGACTGAAGTGACTACACAGCAGCAGCATTATAGCAGTACACTACCTAAAAAAGATACTATATTGCTTAGTTCTACGATAAGAAGAATTGATCTGATTAAAACTTAGATTGGCCAAAAAGGTCATTTAGGATTTTCAATGTTATCAAAATATCCCAACAAACCTTTTGGCCAACTAAATATAACCTATTAGCATTAATATAAAGAAATACTGGGACATCCCTAGTGGTCCAGTGGCTAAGCCTCCAAGTTCCCAATGCAGGCAGCCCAGATTCCATCCTTGGTCACTGAGCCAGATGCCACATGCTGCAACCTAGACTCAGCACAGCCAAATAAATAAATAAATAAAAATAATAATAAAAAAAAAATATATATATATATAAATACACACATACACACAAACACATCCATAAACAAAAAACAACAACAGAGACTTGCAAAATTTAGCCACACTTACAAGACATATTCTGCCACATGAACTCTAGATGAGTTCAGTTTGAATGACCAAACTGGATTTCTAGGAACAAATGACAGGCAGGATCCAACTAGAAGGACACAGGAGAACAACTAGCCTCCATTATAATTCTACTTGCAACATCAGTTTTCTTCAAAAGTAAATCGGAAGGCATTTTCTTTCAAGGCAATTTTCTTGTTAAGGCCAATGCTGTTACTTCTCTTACACATTTATTCTTTTATTTTCAGGATTGTGTTTTAAGAAAAAGTTCATTACTTCACAGAAAGCTCTTTAACTCAGCAGAATCTGTCAGAATGAGATCTTGTCAACATATGCAGTAGAAATAGTGAGCTGTTATCTTGCTCTCATCTTCTTTATTATTCTAAGTGAGAATGTACTGTATCATATATGTGGTATGAGCTCATGGATACCACAAAGAAAAAAACATTATAAAATATCTGTAAAAATTACCTTATGTAAATATAGCTTTTCCAGTAATGAAAATGAAAAGGAAAAATGGCAGAAAAATGTCTAATTGGGGAATGCTACATTAAGATCTCTGTAGTAAATGGTCACATTAAAGCTGTAAACAACTAAGAGAATGGTTTTTCTTTTTTTTTTTTTTTCTGTCTTTAGATTCCCTGTTTTTTTTTTTTTTTCCTTCCTCCCACTGTTTTTTCTTTCTTTTTTTGCTCTTTTTATTTAATTTCTCAGGAAAATGATGCATGTGTTCAAAGATAAAATTCTGGAAGGAAAAAAATCCACTCCAAATAACAGGAGTATGAAAGATGACCCACTCCTTTGGCTAACTTCTACCTGCTAGTCATTGCCATGTGGAAACAAGATGTCCATCATCTATATGTCTATGCTACTGAAGCTGTACTCAAGTATCTGTAGAAGAATGAATTCTGACACAAAGTACCCAAAGTATGAATCCTACAGCCTTAGGCTTCCTATGCTTTTGTGAACCAATGGAGACAACAGATGTTGATACTCCAAATATTAATATTTGTAGTATCCTCTTTTATTTGACTCGCAGTTGGCCTTCTCTTTTTTGAGTTTTTCCTCTCCAATTTTTCCATTTTCTTTGCTAACCTGCCTCTACAAATCAAGCTGTTCGTTGGACAGAGTTGTCTCCAGTGAGAGAAGCTAGAACTGAGAACTATTTCTCTGGGCCAGATACCTCAGAGGTGGTTCACAAGCAGTTGCTGAAGCCAACTGGATGGTCTTTGCACTAGAAATTCATCATCGGTGCCACCTACCTCAGAGTGAGAAGCAGCACTCTGTCTTTTTGTATTACATTTCATAAAGGACTGTCCCAACAGCAAAAAAAAAAAAAAAAAAAAAAAAAAAAAAAGAGTCTAAAGATCTGTATCCCTTCTAATCCATCGACAAAGCCAATTCCTAAGAGTCTTCGAATGTCAAAGAGATGGCTAAGTCATGAGCTCTGATGACCCCAGCATTCTGGGTAATAGTTCACACTGCACTCAAAGGTAGAGGCCTTGACCCTGGGTGTGTTTTGTCTCTCTCTCAGACACCTTTTACAGTGAGCCCCTTCTCGAGGTCTACATTTCTTCTTTCATTCCTGCTTTCTCTGAGATATCCCAAGTATGTGATACTTTTTTTGTTTTTGGTGGGGGAGGGTGGGGTGGAGAGGGAGGGGGGCAGGCGGGCCACTTCTATTGGTCTTTCATTTATCTGTTTTCATCCATCTTTGTTCTTTGGCCCGTGTGGGCCTCCCATCGTGGTGGCCTCTATTGTCGCAGAGCACTGGCTCTGGGTACATGTGCTCCAGAGCTCCAGCTCGATAATTGGACCCATCGGTCCAGCCGCTCCGCCGCACGTGGGGTCTTCCCAGGCCAGGGATCGAACCGGTGCCCCTTGCACTGCAAGGCGGTGTCCTTACCCACGGGACCACCAGGGAAGCCCCTCTCTGATACTTTTTTTTGAAACATAATTGTGGACAGTGGCATGGTATGACCTAAACTTCTCAAATTCAATTCAATCTCCTCTGTAGCCCTGTGGAAATTACTTACTATCCCAAAGCCTGAGTTTCTATTTATGAGAATAGGAGCATTATTGTTCTCATGACATTACTGCAAAGATCAAATGCAGTGCATTCTGTTTCTAACACCATCTCTAACATATTCTAAATACTAAATTTTACATTTTTTTAATCCTAGAAGCTTCCCAAATGTAAAGGAAAATCAGTGATGCATGATTATGTAAGAAGAAAACAGAGCTGTTTCTGATCTTTTTACCAAAAATTTGGGCTATGTATCCCCAAAGCTAGAATCTTCAAAAAAGCACAAGGATGGTCTTTGCACTAGAAATTCATCATCGGTGCCACCTACCTCAGAGTGAGAAGCAGCACTCTGTCTTTTTGTATTACATTTCATAAAGGACTGTCCCAACAGCAAAAAAAAAAAAAAAAAAACAAAAAAAAAAACAAGAGTCTAAAGATCTGTATCCCTTCTAATCCATCGACAAAGCCAATTCCTAAGAGTCTTCGAATGTCAAAGAGATGGCTAAGTCATGAGCTCTGATGACCCCAGCATTCTGGGTAATAGTTCACACTGCACTCAAAGGTAGAGGCCTTGACCCTGGGTGTGTTTTGTCTCTCTCTCAGACACCTTTTACAGTGAGCCCCTTCTCGAGGTCTACATTTCTTCTTTCATTCCTGCTTTCTCTGAGATATCCCAAGTATGTGATACTTTTTTTGTTTTTGGTGGGGGAGGGTGGGCCACTTCTATTGGTCTTTCATTTATCTGTTTTCATCCATCTTTGTTCTTTGGCCCGTGTGGGCCTCCCATCGTGGTGGCCTCTATTGTCGCAGAGCACTGGCTCTGGGTACATGTGCTCCAGAGCTCCAGCTCGATAATTGGACCCATCGGTCCAGCCGCTCCGCCGCACGTGGGGTCTTCCCAGGCCAGGGATCGAACCGGTGCCCCTTGCACTGCAAGGCGGTGTCCTTCACCACGGGACCACCAGGGAAGCCCCTCTCCGAGACTTTTTGTTAAAACCTAATTGTGGACAGTGGCATGGTATGACCTAAACTTCTCAAATTCAATTCAATCTCCTCTGTAGCCCTGTGGAAATTACTTACTATCCCAAAGCCTGAGTTTCTATTTATGAGAATAGGAGCATTATTGTTCTCATGACATTACTGCAAAGATCAAATGCAGTGCATTCTGTTTCTAACACCATCTCTAACATATTCTAAATACTAAATTTTACATTTTTTTAATCCTAGAAGCTTCCCAAATGTAAAGGAAAATCAGTGATGCATGATTATGTAAGAAGAAAACAGAGCTGTTTCTGATCTTTTTTACCAAAAATTTGGGGGCTATGTATCCGCCTAGAAATATGCCTGAGATATGCTATCATAATAATAAATAGCACAAGTTACAACCTGGTTTCAATGTTTGAGTTTTTCATTCTACTGGTAGACAGTCACTATAGTATTGGATCTATTTAAAGTAGAAATAATAAACCTTTGTTGTTGTTTAATCACTAAGTTGTATCAGAATCTAATGCAACTCCATGGACTGTAACCAGCCAGGATCCTCTGTTCATCTGCAAGAATACTAGAGTGGTGTACCATTTCCTCCTCTTGGGATATTTGAGACCTAGGGATTGAACCCACATCTCCTGCATTGGCAGGTAGATTCTATAGCACTGAGCCACCAGGGAAGCCAACCTTAAATAAACCTTGAATGTGAAAAGTGCAAGTGTTAGTTACTCATTTGAATTCAGCTCTTTGCAACCCCATGAACTATAGCCTGTCAAGCTCCTTGGAATTCCTATGGAATTCTCCAGGTAAGTGCGGGGAGCTGCCCTGTTTCAAGGGGTTTCCTTTAAGGAAACATAGCCCTGGGAGCTGCCCTGGCAACAGGGGCTGATAACAGCATAGCTCTCTGTCCCGCCACCCCAGGTATTGTGAAGACATTCCTGAGCAATCGTAAAGGACACCTGGAGCCTCGGTTCAGATAAAAGGGCTTGAGGGGCATTATGCCCCGGAACCACTGTAATCTAAAGAATTTTGAATATGTTAATGACATCCCAGGAGGTAACACCTAGTTTATGATCTGCCTGCTAGACACTAACAAATGCTAGGTCCGAAAAACCTGGCCTAAAGCACGTATACACAATTGTTTGTTGTGTGTTATCTGATTTTGAGAAGTATAAAATGTATGAGCGAATTCAATAAACTTGTCAGCAACTTGTCAGCAACCTGTAGAGTTGTCTGCCTTCTTGCTGTCCCTCTCAACCCCATCTTTTCTGTCCTTCTTTCTTTTCTTAGCCTATCTGCCACTCTCTTCAGGATCTGTTCGATTGCCGGCTGGCCCGGCAGGTAAGAATATATTGAAGTGGGTTGCCATTTTCTTGTCCCCAAGCATGTCTATAACAGTACATTTATACTTAGCTATTGACTATTGTCTTTAAAAATGTCTATTGAAAGAGTATATACTCACAGAAATAAAGAAAACAATAAGAAATATGTGAAACTACTAAAAAAAGTCTCCATTCCTTTACAACATGTGTATATGTAAACATACACAGACACACACTTGCACTAACCTCCATCACAGACACATGACCTATTCTTTACAGACTGTTTCCCACCAGGTTCCGCTGTCCATGGAATTCTCCAGGCAAGAAAACACCCACTTGCACTAACGCTCCATCACAGACACATGTATTCTTTACAGAGACCTAGGGATTGAACCCACATCTCCTGCATTGGCAGGTAGATTCTATAGCACTGAGCCACCAGGGAAGCCAACCTTAAATAAACCTTGAATGTGAAAAGTGCAAGTGTTAGTTACTCATTTGAATTCAGCTCTTTGCAACCCCATGAACTATAGCCTGTCAAGCTCCTTGGAATTCCTATGGAATTCTCCAGGTAAGTGCGGGGAGCTGCCCTGTTTCAAGGGGTTTCCTTTAAGGAAACATAGCCCTGGGAGCTGCCCTGGCAACAGGGGCTGATAACAGCATAGCTCTCTGTCCCGCCACCCCAGGTATTGTGAAGACATTCCTGAGCAATCGTAAAGGACACCTGGAGCCTCGGTTCAGATAAAAAGGGCTTGAGGGGCATTATGCCCCGGAACCACTGTAATCTAAAGAATTTTGAATATGTTAATGACATCCCAGGAGGTAACACCTAGTTTATGATCTGCCTGCTAGACACTAACAAATGCTAGGTCCGAAAAACCTGGCCTAAAGCACGTATACACAATTGTTTGTTGTGTGTTATCTGATTTTGAGAAGTATAAAATGTATGAGCGAATTCAATAAACTTGTCAGCAACTTGTCAGCAACCTGTAGAGTTGTCTGCCTTCTTGCTGTCCCTCTCAACCCCATCTTTTCTGTCCTTCTTTCTTTTCTTAGCCTATCTGCCACTCTCTTCAGGATCTGTTCGATTGCCGGCTGGCCCGGCAGGTAAGAATATATTGAAGTGGGTTGCCATTTTCTTGTCCCCAAGCATGTCTATAACAGTACATTTATACTTAGCTATTGACTATTGTCTTTAAAAATGTCTATTGAAAGAGTATATACTCACAGAAATAAAGAAAACAATAAGAAATATGTGAAACTACTAAAAAAAGTCTCCATTCCTTTACAACATGTGTATATGTAAACATACACAGACACACACTTGCACTAACCTCCATCACAGACACATGACCTATTCTTTACAGACTGTTTCCCACCAGGTTCCGCTGTCCATGGAATTCTCCAGGCAAGAATACTGGATTGGGTTGCCATTTCCTTCTCCAGGGGATCTTCCTGACACAGAAATTGAACCTAAATGTTCTGCATTGCAGGCAGATCCTTTACCAACTGAGCTATGAGAGAAGTCTATGTATTCTTCAAGGAAGGTTAATCACTTACATTTCTAAGAAAACACGAAACATGTCTTAATAGTTGACTTTATTGGTAACATTACTGTTGCTCATGATTGTGATTGAGAAACCTACTGGAACTTGGAATAAAGCAACTCTGTTCCACCTACAGTTTTTTGTTTGGACATTATCACATATGGAAGATTTGGCTTACATCCACCCATTTAACATGCTTATTTTTGTTTTATCATAAACAATTTTTTTTTAAATTTGGCCTCATTTCATTGATTTTTTATTTATTTATTTTTCAGCCATCTTTATTCTTCTGCCTGTGTGGGCCTCCTATTGCAGTGGCCTCCCACCTTGCAGAGCACCAGCTCTGGGCAGCATGCACTCCAGAGTGCTGGCTCGTAAATGGACACACTGTCCAGCTGCTCTGTGACACATGGGATCCTCCCTGGCCAGGGATTGAACCAGTGCCTCTTGTATTGTAAGGAGGACTGTCTATACACTGGATCATCAAGGAAGACTCATAAATAATTTTTTTTATCACAAATTCTTAATACAAGTAAGACCAAAAATCTAGTAACTCTAGCAACTGAAAATGAAAAGTGACAGAGAAAGAGAATAAATATGCCAAAATATAGGCCACATAGTCCATCACACTGACTGAAAAACTCCTGTGAATATAGAACAATTACGTTGTGAAAACATGCAAAGGATCAGGCAAGTCAGGAAGATCCCAGTGGAAACAACTGCCTTCCTCAGAAAGGGGATAGACCTACTAAACTGTATGGATTTGGCAGCCATTTTATGTTTGGGCCCAGAAGGAGAAAGTCAGTCACTTTCTAACTCAAGCCAAGTCTAAGCCCGCTGTCTATAAATCTTTTTCAAAAAATAAAGTTTTCCAATTTTTAACATAAATGTACTATAAATCTTATTACATATTTTCCTTTAGCTATTTGCTGGCTGATATTTGAATTGCACTGCCCTGATCCTTCAGTACCTTCAAAATAAGTGATAGTTTATCCTTAATAGTGACCAATATTACTTCTGCACAATTTAATCAACTGTTACAAAACACACACTGGTTTCTGCGTTTGACTCTCACTGTGTAATACCTATTTCACTTTAGAAACAAAAGTTTAGGGCTTCCCCTGGTGGTCCAGTGGGTAAGGACACTGCCTTGCAGTGCAAGGGGCACCGGCTCGATTCCTGGTCTGGGAAGATCCCACGTGCCGCAGAGCAGCTGGAGCAATGTGTCCAATTACCGAGCCGGAGCTCTGGGGCGCATGCGCCCAGAGCCGGATCTCTGAGACGACAGTGGCCACTGCGATGGGAGGCCCACAGGATCCAAAGAACAAAGACGGATGGAAATAGATAAATGAAAGACCAATAGAAGTGGCCCGCCCGTCCCCCTCCCTCCCCACCTCACACCCCAAAGAAGATAAATAAATAAAATAAATGTTTAAAAAAAAAAAAAGAAACAAAAGTTTAAGAGATGTGAACTTTGCATTTCCTATCAAGATATTTTGAGCAGTGTTCCAGTGTAATGTTAGCATTCTTCTATCTCAACATCCCGAAAGTAAGCACTCATAATATTTGCCCAGTTAATAATTCTCTATGGAAATACATACTATTTTCCTCCAATACAACCACAGAAACATATTTATGCAGCACTGCATTTTAAAATGCTCTCAAATGATTTCGCCACAGAGCTTGCTTGTCACAGCGCTTTGTTAACTTACCCAGTACAGTACAGTATACCAGACAACTGTGCTTTGCATTGTCAATTAGGAAAAAAAAAATAATAATGAAAATAGTTTGCCTTCCAAATTCTTAGCTGCCCCAACACTGAAAGCCAATGATGTGTAGAAAAGAAAAATCCTCATAACTCCTTGCCTGATAAATGAGTAGGGAGAATTTGACAGATCAGAACGAGATGAAGCAGCCTAAAACATTTGGCACCATGTGTGTCTGGCATACAGAGACTGCCTGTCAAATGCCTATGACTCCATACAGCAGCTAGGGACCCTATGGAGCAGCAGATGGGCCATTAAGGTAGTATTAATGTAGATGCCATCAGTTTTCAGTTCTGACTGGGACATACTCTTTAGAACTATGAGCAGCTGCTGCCATTTATTGTGACAGCTTCCTGCTAACTTTTGCCAACTGGCACAATCTGACTCTTTGTACCTGAGCTATTAAATGTGTGACTTCCACCATTTTATTCCTCCAGAGAATGCTTTTAATAATCCTCTAAAGAATGAATGAAGCATTTATCACCAAAGTGCATATACATACCATGCCGTTCTATTGTATAAGGCTCCTGCCCAGTGTACTTCATAGAGCTCATATTAATACACTTTTATTAAAACCAAACATAGCTCTTTTCATATGTATAGAAATGTTCAATTGAAAATGATCACTCCTATTAAATCTTTAATGTAATATTGATGCACTTAACTATGAAGTAGCTGGAACCTTTTGTCTTTTGAAATATTTTTTTCTCTGATGAGGATATCTTTTAAAAAATATACTGTGACACATGAAACACAGTAATAAATTAACAAACCCGAAATAAATTATTCCGTGGCTATGATAGGTAAATATTTCCATCTCAAAAGGTTCAGACACCTGGTGGCTTATTTAATATGTGTAAAGAAATTTTAGGTGTATAAATGGACTTAAAATAATTTCTCTACTATAGATTGTGTATTTATCACCTGCAGAATGATTTCAACAAAATACGCAACCAAACTATCAGCAGAAACAGCACTCTGCTGCCTTCCTTTAGTCAGTTAGACTTCAAGGGATACAGTGCATCATTTTTTATTATGTCGAACAAGAAAGCTCACAGTACAGCACAGCATACGGTTTGTCAGACAATAAAAACTGCAGCAAGTCATTATAAAAATGGCTGGCAGACATATTCATTATGCTGAGCTAACATCTTTTCTACTTCAAATATCTCTACAATCTGACCAGTAATCTATGTATGAGATTTCTAAACAGCTCTTACCCAGTTAATACTATGTTTCATAGGAAGTTGTTTGTACATTCATACATGCACTCACGTACACGTGTGTGTACACACAGACACACACACACAAACACTAAATCTCAAGGCAGTTAAACTTCCTAAATTCATTTAGATATGTGCAATAATAAAAATGCCTCTTTCAGAAAGCATACTAAAGGAAACCTTCAAAGACACTGACATTAATATAGCTTTTGAAATGCTTAAGATGTATGAAAGACATAACAGAAAGATGCTTTTTAAAATGCTCTGTATTAGCCTGTAAATGAAATATATGAAATAATGACAGTTCATCTAGACCAAAGAATAGTTAGAGGAATAGCATCTAGATGTCAAGGCACTCTCAGTGACTCCAACATTATTTTCTCCTGAACAAACCTGTGACATTTGACAAAAATTCAGAAGTTCCCTTTATTATCTGTGAGTGATGGAGTGAGTGAATGTGTGTTTTCACATACATTCCCTTGTCTTCGTATATTATTTTTAATGGAGTTGAAAGGTATTTACTTCTGGGAAACTCCAAAGAGTGAAACATTATATAATGGAAATGAATGTAAACAATAACATTACTGAAAGTGAGTGTGATTTACAAGAGTTCAAAGAAAACTAAACTTAGGTTAAAATCTAGAACTTGACTATAAAACGAACATTTTAAAGTTTTGACTTATTAGACTAAAGTTAGTAGATGGTATGTTGATCTACTTAAGAGTTATGTGAGTTTTTGTTGTAGTGCTTTTAACATTTTTTAATTCCCAAATGGTATTTCTTCACTTTACCTAATTGTACTGAAATCCTATGATAACAATAAGTTGTTTTAAATGTTTAACTAGTAGTCGTATAAATGATGAAGTTACTGTACAGTAACTACTTTGTATCGGTCAAAGTTAACAAAAGAAACTTTACTTAACTCTTAAAAACTTGACAAATTTTAAAATGATTTTTGAAAATTCCCCATTATTTACTTTGACTTGGTATCAAGTTAATGATGTCAGTATATGGTAAATGCCTTGAAAATAATATAATAATGTACTGAAAAAAATTAACATCCAAACATGAGTATTGCTCACATTTAGCACCTATAGCCATCTCCCCTCAGGGGGGTATTTAACTGAGCTTTTCGGGCTTCAAGTGGAAACCAGAGCCTGAGAAATGAAACTACCATAGTGTCACTGTTGGATGAAAATGAGTAGATCCATGCAGTTAAACTTCCTAAATTCATTTAGATATGTGCAATAATAAAATGCCTCTTTCAGAAAGCATACTAAAGGAAACCTTCAAAGACACTGACATTAATATAGCTTTTGAAATGCTTAAGATGTATGAAAGACATAACAGAAAGATGCTTTTTAAAATGCTCTGTATTAGCCTGTAAATGAAATATATGAAATAATGACAGTTCATCTAGACCAAAGAATAGTTAGAGGAATAGCATCTAGATGTCAAGGCACTCTCAGTGACTCCAACATTATTTTCTCCTGAACAAACCTGTGACATTTGACAAAAATTCAGAAGTTCCCTTTATTATCTGTGAGTGATGGAGTGAGTGAATGTGTGTTTTCACATACATTCCCTTGTCTTCGTATATTATTTTTAATGGAGTTGAAAGGTATTTACTTCTGGGAAACTCCAAAGAGTGAAACATTATATAATGGAAATGAATGTAAACAATAACATTACTGAAAGTGAGTGTGATTTACAAGAGTTCAAAGAAAACTAAACTTAGGTTAAAATCTAGAACTTGACTATAAAACGAACATTTTAAAGTTTTGACTTATTAGACTAAAGTTAGTAGATGGTATGTTGATCTACTTAAGAGTTATGTGAGTTTTTGTTGTAGTGCTTTTAACATTTTTTAATTCCCAAATGGTATTTCTTCACTTTACCTAATTGTACTGAAATCCTATGATAACAATAAGTTGTTTTAAATGTTTAACTAGTAGTCGTATAAATGATGAAGTTACTGTACAGTAACTACTTTGTATCGGTCAAAGTTAACAAAAGAAACTTTACTTAACTCTTAAAAACTTGACAAATTTTAAAATGATTTTTGAAAATTCCCCATTATTTACTTTGACTTGGTATCAAGTTAATGATGTCAGTATATGGTAAATGCCTTGAAAATAATATAATAATGTACTGAAAAAAATTAACATCCAAACATGAGTATTGCTCACATTTAGCACCTATAGCCATCTCCCCTCAGGGGGGTATTTAACTGAGCTTTTGCAGAGAGGAAAAAAGTTTCTTCAAGTGGAAACCAGAGCCTGAGAAATGAAACTACCATAGTGTCACTGTTGGATGAAAATGAGTAGATCCATGCTGACCAGTGAATCTGGAGAGCAAGTCTTATAAGAGGAACTGAGAGTTTTATAATACTGTACTGATATAATAAATCTGGAAATGATCACAGAGAATTATAGTATACTTGTATTTCCAAGGAAAACTAAATTCAGAAAGAGCTTCATGAAGCTTATATTACTGGCATTATTTGAACACTACTGATTTGGAGAGATAATTCTGTATTTTAGAAGGTGTGTTTTATATATGTTATCTTTAAGAAAAAATCTAAGAATATTTTTACAAAAGCAAAGGACAGAAAGGCTATCTATTCCAATAAATTATTACATAATTCTTTGTAAAATAAAATTCTAAATCATAAAATTATGTCTGGATAAGAAATTCTATCTGTTGGGACAAGGGTCAGAAAATATACTGATATTTTCAAGACTCATGATTTAAATGCTTATTAAAGAACTAAGAATAAGCAACATTACCTTTCAGATCTTATCAGCAAGGACAGTTTTGTAAATCATTGCAGAATCCTATGTGGTAAGGCTGTAATATCAATGACTAGATTTTCATCAATGACTAGACATCATCATTGACTAGACAAAGATCTTCATCAATGAAATAATAATTACCAAAATCATTATTTCACACAAAATAATGAAAATGTTTACTATAAAAATCTATGCACAGAATCTAGAATCTGAAAATCTGAGGCCTCTTTCCGTAGAGGAACCACTTCTATTTCTAATCTGGTTCAAACTACTACTGTCACTATTATCTGATGGAAATGTTTTACTGAAATATAAAATCATGTAAAGAGGTAAAAGCCTTAAAGAGAGAATATACGTTAATATTTATCATTTTTATTAGGAATAAATGACTCTCTATTGTGATATTTTTTAAGTTAGCAGATATGAACTTCATTAAGAGTCTTGAAAAAAATGAATTTAGCCCCTTATGTTTTGGATTTATAGCCTAAAGGAACAGGAAAACTTCATTGCTCAGTTTAGATGTTTGTAATCAATTAAGATCATATGATATTTGAATATAAAATATGATGAAGGACCAATAATATTAATAATAATTTCCAAAATCATGGAATACATCCACAGTCCCATCCAATCTATAAATAGGTATTGTTGATTTAAGAAAACATGATCAAACATAGTTTTTTAAAATATCTGTTTTCCTTTATCAGTCCATATAGTTTATGAATTTCAAAAGCATATTAATATCCTCTGTGATATAGTTAAAGGAAACAGAAATAATTGGAACTGTAATAGCTAAATGTTAACGATTTACTTGGCTAAAATAGTACACTCTAAAGTACAAAAGTTTCCACTGGTAGTGATTTCTCAAAAAATTACTAGGGTTACAATGTTTGTATCCTCTTTTGCAGTTTAAGGGCTTTCCTGGTGGATCAGACAGCAAAGAATCTGCCTGTAATGCAGGAGACCTGGGTTCAATCTCTGGATCAGGAAGATTCCGGAGAAGGAAATGGCAACCCACTCCAGTATTCTTGCCTGGAGAATCCCATGGACAGAGGAGCCTGGTAGGCTACAATCCATGGGGTCACAAAGAGTTGAACATGACTGAGCGACTAACACTTTGCCTTTTAAACCTTCATGGGAATAGTTTATCTAGAAAAGTGTTATTAAAAACATACAGGAACTTATTAAAGCAAAATTATACCCATTTGTATGTTCTTACTTAGCTCATTACTCTTATCAGATAACCACAGAAGTAAAATCAGCCTCAACAAACATAAAGTAATTTAAGCTATCATATTGATTTCCCTTGAATTTGAAAACTAAACTCTTGGGCTTTGAGTCATTTTTCTTTTTCATAATCAACCACAAACATATCCAAGCACTATATTTAGATAAAGGGGAAGTAAAGTAAGAACCACCCCAAGCATCTTTCTCCAGTCTTTCTCCAAATTATCTCTTCCCATTGTTTTCATACTTCTACGTACAGCTTTCATTGTCCTGAAAGGTAAAAGCTTTAAAGAGAATATACGTTAATATTTATCATTTATTAGGAATAAATGACTCTCTATTGTGATATTTTTTAAGTTAGCAGATATGAACTTCATTAAGAGTCTTGAAAAAAATGAATTTAGCCCCTTATGTTTTGGATTTATAGCCTAAAGGAACAGGAAAACTTCATTGCTCAGTTTAGATGTTTGTAATCAATTAAGATCATATGATATTTGAATATAAAATATGATGAAGGACCAATAATATTAATAATAATTTCCAAAATCATGGAATACATCCACAGTCCCATCCAATCTATAAATAGGTATTGTTGATTTAAGAAAACATGATCAAACATAGTTTTTTAAAATATCTGTTTTCCTTTATCAGTCCATATAGTTTATGAATTTCAAAAGCATATTAATATCCTCTGTGATATAGTTAAAGGAAACAGAAATAATTGGAACTGTAATAGCTAAATGTTAACGATTTACTTGGCTAAAATAGTACACTCTAAAGTACAAAAGTTTCCACTGGTAGTGATTTCTCAAAAAATTACTAGGGTTACAATGTTTGTATCCTCTTTTGCAGTTTAAGGGCTTTCCTGGTGGATCAGACAGCAAAGAATCTGCCTGTAATGCAGGAGACCTGGGTTCAATCTCTGGATCAGGAAGATTCCGGAGAAGGAAATGGCAACCCACTCCAGTATTCTTGCCTGGAGAATCCCATGGACAGAGGAGCCTGGTAGGCTACAATCCATGGGGTCACAAAGAGTTGAACATGACTGAGCGACTAACACTTTGCCTTTTAAACCTTCATGGGAATAGTTTATCTAGAAAAGTGTTTTTAAAACATACAGGAACTTATTAAAGCAAAATTATACCCATTTGTATGTTCTTACTTAGCTCATTACTCTTATCAGATAACCACAGAAGTAAAATCAGCCTCAACAAACATAAAGTAATTTAAGCTATCATATTGATTTCCCTTGAATTTGAAAACTAAACTCTTGGGCTTTGAGTCATTTTTCTTTTTCATAATCAACCACAAACATATCCAAGCACTATATTTAGATAAAGGGGAAGTAAAGTAAGAACCACCCCAAGCATCTTTCTCCAGTCTTTCTCCAAATTATCTCTTCCCATTGTTTTCATACTTCTACGTACAGCTTTCATTGTCCTGAAACCTTTACAAACCATCTTAACTAGTCTTCATTCAATTTATAATTTGCTTACGTAGAGCAAAACTGTTACTTAGCTAGAATCAATCTAGTCTTCCTCATAACCCAAAAATCAGGGTTATCAGGAAGAAATAAATAAGCAAACAGAAATTTAAAAGGCTTATATATATATATATTATATATGAATATATATTTTAAACTAATGCTATAAATTGTCTATTTGAGAAGTGATTATTGTCTCGAACAACAATTTTCAGTTTCTCTCCACTTCATATTTTCCTTTGTAAGATGAAGTCTAGGTGTGCCAAAGTGTCTGAGACACAGAAGCAAGGGAAAGTCAGGCCTTTAGATAACACGTCCACTGCCTCCTCCCCATTCTAAACATACAAACTGCTTAGACAGCAGGCTGTGGGAGGGGAGCACCCCATGGCACAGTCTAATCTAACCTCTTAGTCTCTTTGAGAAGAGGCAGCATTCCTGCATGTCCAGGCCTCATCTAAATTCATGCTAGCGCTACAGGAATTCTCTCATTTAATCTTAAAGAGGTGAACATGTAGCAATCCTGGAGCAAGATCCTTCTGGTGACGCATATATTGGTCCAGTTTCTTCTGTTACAATGTTGCATAAACAACTCCTCCCCCACACTTCAGTGAATTTACAAATGCAAATTTCTTTTTATTGTACAAATATCTGTGGTTTGGCTTGAGTGACTATGCTTTGGATTGTAGGTCCTGTTCAGGTCTTTTTCATGTATTTTTATTTTGAGAATAGTCACTACTCATACTAGGATCTTTTCATGGAGTTAAAATGTTCTTTTTCAAAATTATACCCATTTGTATGTTCTTACTTAGCTCATTACTCTTATCAGATAACCACAGAAGTAAAATCAGCCTCAACAAACATAAAGTAATTTAAGCTATCATATTGATTTCCCTTGAATTTGAAAACTAAACTCTTGGGCTTTGAGTCATTTTTCTTTTTCATAATCAACCACAAACATATCCAAGCACTATATTTAGATAAAGGGGAAGTAAAGTAAGAACCACCCCAAGCATCTTTCTCCAGTCTTTCTCCAAATTATCTCTTCCCATTGTTTTCATACTTCTACGTACAGCTTTCATTGTCCTGAAACCTTTACAAACCATCTTAACTAGTCTTCATTCAATTTATAATTTGCTTACGTGAGCAAAACTGTTACTTAGCTAGAATCAATCTAGTCTTCCTCATAACCCAAAAATCAGGGTTATCAGGAAGAAATAAATAAGCAAACAGAAATTTAAAAGGCTTATATATATATATATTATATATGAATATATATTTTAAACTAATGCTATAAATTGTCTATTTGAGAAGTGATTATTGTCTCGAACAACAATTTTCAGTTTCTCTCCACTTCATATTTTCCTTTGTAAGATGAAGTCTAGGTGTGCCAAAGTGTCTGAGACACAGAAGCAAGGGAAAGTCAGGCCTTTAGATAACACGTCCACTGCCTCCTCCCCATTCTAAACATACAAACTGCTTAGACAGCAGGCTGTGGGAGGGGAGCACCCCATGGCACAGTCTAATCTAACCTCTTAGTCTCTTTGAGAAGAGGCAGCATTCCTGCATGTCCAGGCCTCATCTAAATTCATGCTAGCGCTACAGGAATTCTCTCATTTAATCTTAAAGAGGTGAACATGTAGCAATCCTGGAGCAAGATCCTTCTGGTGACGCATATATTGGTCCAGTTTCTTCTGTTACAATGTTGCATAAACAACTCCTCCCCCACACTTCAGTGAATTTACAAATGCAAATTTCTTTTTATTGTACAAATATCTGTGGTTTGGCTTGAGTGACTATGCTTTGGATTGTAGGTCCTGTTCAGGTCTTTTTCATGTATTTTTATTTTGAGAATAGTCACTACTCATACTAGGATCTTTTCATGATGAGCAGCAGAACAAGAGGAGCCAATAGAAACATGTTGCTTCTTAAGACCATGGCACAGACTAGCACGTTGTCACTTCTGCCTGGAGAATATTGGCCAAAGAAAATCATATGACCAAGCTGAAATCAATGGACAAGAGATGTATAGTCCACAATTTTTGTCAGAAGCACTGAAAATTTAAATGTTAGAGGGCAAGAATATATTTTTCTATGGCAAAAGCTAGTGGCACGCATTAGGAACTATAATTAAATTCACCACATCTCCTCTGGAAACTCTCTAGGTTGATTACCATGTGCTTCTTGGGGTTGTCTGTGTCCTACTAGCTAAGCGCTGGTTTCTTGTTATCTGACCACAAAAACTGCTGTGCTGTCTGAGCTCCTGCCCTCCCTCTCCAAAGACCTTATTAAGCCCTCTGCTCTCTCTCAATCTAAAACAAGAGACAATCTGACTCATTCCTTTTTTCTCTGTTTCTATACTTCACAGCTTCTAATAATACCATACTGGATGAAAGAAAGAGGAAATTTCTACTTTCTTATTCTCAATCTTTGGTATTTCAACTTCTTGGGAAACATTAAATGGTAAATAAAGATATTTTCTTATGTATTACTAGAATTCCATGATGCAAATCCTCCAGGATCAAAGGCTATACAAGGAAAAAAAAAAAAAAAAAAGAGGGAATTTGGAATATTCTCCCTCAAGGCAATTTCTTTGTTTGCAAAGCTGGATACTGAATTTGTAATTCTACTTTTGCATATCAGAAGCTGAATACCAACTAAGTCTTTCCCATTATATTTCCTTAAACACACACCTATTTCCCTTTAGACTTTGATGGTTAGGGAGAAGCTAATGTTTTCTAGAAAGCAAGAGATAAAAGCACATTAATTTTTTGTGCAATCCTCATTTAATCTAAGGTGAACATAAATTGGTCCAGTTTCTTTTTGTTACAATGTTGCATAAACAACTCCTCCCCCACACTTCAGTGAATTTACAAATGCAAATTTCTTTTTATTGTACAAATATCTGTGGTTTGGCTTGAGTGACTATGCTTTGGATTGTAGGTCCTGTTCAGGTCTTTTTCATGTATTTTTATTTTGAGAATAGTCACTACTCATACTAGGATCTTTTCATGATGAGCAGCAGAACAAGAGGAGCCAATAGAAACATGTTGCTTCTTAAGACCATGGCACAGACTAGCACGTTGTCACTTCTGCCTGGAGAATATTGGCCAAAGAAAATCATATGACCAAGCTGAAATCAATGGACAAGAGATGTATAGTCCACAATTTTTGTCAGAAGCACTGAAAATTTAAATGTTAGAGGGCAAGAATATATTTTTCTATGGCAAAAGCTAGTGGCACGCATTAGGAACTATAATTAAATTCACCACATCTCCTCTGGAAACTCTCTAGGTTGATTACCATGTGCTTCTTGGGGTTGTCTGTGTCCTACTAGCTAAGCGCTGGTTTCTTGTTATCTGACCACAAAAACTGCTGTGCTGTCTGAGCTCCTGCCCTCCCTCTCCAAAGACCTTATTAAGCCCTCTGCTCTCTCTCAATCTAAAACAAGAGACAATCTGACTCATTCCTTTTTTCTCTGTTTCTATACTTCACAGCTTCTAATAATACCATACTGGATGAAAGAAAGAGGAAATTTCTACTTTCTTATTCTCAATCTTTGGTATTTCAACTTCTTGGGAAACATTAAATGGTAAATAAAGATATTTTCTTATGTATTACTAGAATTCCATGATGCAAATCCTCCAGGATCAAAGGCTATACAAGGAAAAAAAAAAAGAGGGAATTTGGAATATTCTCCCTCAAGGCAATTTCTTTGTTTGCAAAGCTGGATACTGAATTTGTAATTCTACTTTTGCATATCAGAAGCTGAATACCAACTAAGTCTTTCCCATTATATTTCCTTAAACACACACCTATTTCCCTTTAGACTTTGATGGTTAGGGAGAAGCTAATGTTTTCTAGAAAGCAAGAGATAAAAGCACATTAATTTTTTTTGTACTGCCATTATACATACAAGGTTGTATCTTCCTTTTCTTTTTCAAGTGTCAACTCCTTGACAGAAGAGTATGTCGTATACAGTTTTTCTTTCCCCTTGGAAATAATTAGAATAACAATTAGGGAAAAATAAATATACAACATAAGCAATCCAGTAAGAATTGTTGTCCTGGGAATTAATTCTTGCTAAAGAAATACTGATTGAAACAGCATTTGAACCCTCATTTGGGAATAAGATGTGCACAGAGAGGAAGGAAAAGGAAGGTGGAGAAATGATTCTAGAAGTTCAGCTAAGGCAATATGTAGGAAAGAAGAGAATCAGTGTGCTCAGAGGAGATATGTTTTTAAAGTGAATAAATAAAAATAAAATGAAACATTTTAATCCATATGTGACTGTGAACGTGCATATATTAAAAAGAGATAGTATAGTGAAAATACACTGTAAGATACTATAATTACGGTGAATACATGCTATTACCCATGTATCTACACCATATTCTGCAGAACCTAAAGAGAACCCTAACGTAAACAATGGATTTTGGATATGTCAGTATAGGTTTGTCCATTGTAATTTAGGTATCACTTTGTTCTAAAAAAGAACATACTCTTGACAAAGAGAGAGAGAGAGAGATAATGTCCTTAAAACAAAGGTCAAAAAAAATCAGTCTTACTCATCCATCTAAGGATGTATAAATGATAGGCTGTGCTTTGTATTCTTCAACATTCAAAATTCGGGGCTTGTTTTGAAGGCAGATAATTATGTAGAGATCTTTAGAGAGCACACCCAATTTCTCTGTTATAAAAAGCATAATTCTGGGAAGCTGTACCAAGAAAGAACAGGCTGATCTGGTTTATAATAATATATATGACTAAAGTACAAAGCAATTTTGTTAGGGGAATATTTTTAAAAGACACCTGATGGAATAACCAAAATATTTCATTATGTCACCTTTTAATCAGTAGGACTTAGTTTTATTCAAAGTATTGGTACTTCAACTCATCTACTTTCATTTCCATTTCCACTGAAGGTTAGGATATAATATATACGTATAATACGTGACACAGGTAACAATTTGCTAATAATTAAGCTCAAAAAGTACTTCTTGGCAAATATCTTTTGATATGATTAATACAAAAGGAACTATTGTAAATTAGGTATAAGTACTACTGATTTCACAACAGAGAATTGTGTTGTTTTCATGATTTGTCATCTGGTGCTCTCTTTTTTTTTTTTTTTTTTAAAGATTTATTTATTTATTTATTTTGGGCGGGGCTCGGGTTGGGGAGGGAGGGGAGCAGGCGGCCACTTCTGTTGGTCTCTCATTTCTCTATTTTCATCCGTCTTTGTTCTTTGGCTCCTGTGGGCCTCCCATCGCGGTGGCGTCTGTTGTCACAGAGCACCGGCTCTGGGCGCATGCACCCCAGAGCTCTGGCTCGGTAACTGGACACATCAGTCCAGCCGCTCCGCGGCACGTGGGATCTTCCCAGGCCAGGGGTCGAACCGACGCCCCTTGCACTGCAAGGTGGTGTCCTTACCCACTGGACCACCAGGGGAAGCCCTGGTGCTCTCTTTTTAGGAGCAAGGAAACAGCACTATTTCCAGCAGACCACAAGACCATTTCAAAGTGTACCTGTGATACACTGGCTGGCAAAAGATTTTCCCTCCAGTAAGGAACACATCTTCTTTTTAAAATGGACTGTTTTGAAATACTCAAAAATACAAGGACAAGGAAACAATCAAGAATCTGAAAAGTTCCTATTTTTTGTTTCCAAGTAAAGTTTTTTTTTTATCATAACCTGCAATATCTTAATTTCAGTGATGCATACTCCATAAAAACGTTCCTGAATTTTATCAGGAAATAAATGGAGGTATGTCTCTAGATAGCCTTTATGATAGAATTTGTTCTTCATGAGGAAGAAGGTTCTTAAATTTTAAGACTTTTTTCTCTCTCCCAACTACTCTACTCTCACTATATAGTGAAAATGTATTATAAATTCTTACAGTATTTTAGTCATATCACTGCTTTGCCAATTAATTAATAACAAAAGACAAAATCCATGCTCTACTATTCATGCTCATTTGTTATATGCAAGACATTCTGATAAATGTTTAATATAGCTTATTTATTGGGTTGGCCAAAAAGTTTACTTAGGTTTATCTGTGAAATGTTATCGAAAAGAACCAAATAAATTTTTTGGTCAACCCAATACTTTAATCCTCACCTGTTCCTTATGGGAGAGGAGCAAAACAAAAACAAAAAAAGATTCCTTATGTCACTGTAGATCTAGCAAATCGTTGCACTATTTTGAACTTTATTCTTTCCAAATGTCTTTGTGATGTTGAAAAGTCATTGTGAGGGTGGTGAAGGAATAGGAAAATGAGAGCAAGTATGGAGGGAGGAGAGGGACAGGCACCAACAAAACTATAATGCTAGCATTTGAAAGCATTTAAAATCAATGTGGTCTTGGTGGCAAAGAAGTCTGCCTTCTCTACTAACACGAACTGTTATATCACCAACAGATAGGGAGCTCAACATCATTATCTAGATTTCCTTCCAGAAAGGCAATGTTATACAAAACATTGCTATCTCCATTTTGCATTGTGTATGTGTGTGTGCATGTAATGAGAAGGTGAAAAATTTTACAGTGTTTTCACTCATCAGAAATTCAATGAGATACAATTCTATCATTAATGGAAAAACAGGATCTCTCCTGATTTAAATCAAAGTCCAACTAAGGAATTTGGCCTTATATATCCAGTATTCTTACCCGGAGAATCCCTTGGGCAGAGGATCCTGGAGGGTTACAGTCCATAAGGCCACAAAGAGTCCTGACTTAGCACACATACAAATCAAAACCTCAACATCCTAGGGACTCAAAATTACAGTCCATGAAAAGTTCCTATTTTTGTTTCCAAGTAAAGTTTTTATCATAACCTGCAATATCTTAATTTCAGTGATGCATACTCCATAAAAACGTTCCTGAATTTTATCAGGAAATAAATGGAGGTATGTCTCTAGATAGCCTTTATGATAGAATTTGTTCTTCATGAGGAAGAAGGTTCTTAAATTTTAAGACTTTTTTCTCTCTCCCAACTACTCTACTCTCAATATATAGTGAAAATGTATTATAAATTCTTACAGTATTTTAGTCATATCACTGCTTTGCCAATTAATTAATAACAAAAGACAAAATCCATGCTCTACTATTCATGCTCATTTGTTATATGCAAGACATTCTGATAAATGTTTAATATAGCTTATTTATTGGGTTGGCCAAAAAGTTTACTTAGGTTTATCTGTGAAATGTTATCGAAAAGAACCAAATAAATTTTTTGGTCAACCCAATACTTTAATCCTCACCTGTTCCTTATGGGAGAGGAGCAAAACAAAAACAAAAAAAGATTCCTTATGTCACTGTAGATCTAGCAAATCGTTGCACTATTTTGAACTTTATTCTTTCCAAATGTCTTTGTGATGTTGAAAAGTCATTGTGAGGGTGGTGAAGGAATAGGAAAATGAGAGCAAGTATGGAGGGAGGAGAGGGACAGGCACCAACAAAACTATAATGCTAGCATTTGAAAGCATTTAAAATCAATGTGGTCTTGGTGGCAAAGAAGTCTGCCTTCTCTACTAACACGAACTGTTATATCACCAACAGATAGGGAGCTCAACATCATTATCTAGATTTCCTTCCAGAAAGGCAATGTTATACAAAACATTGCTATCTCCATTTTGCATTGTGTATGTGTGTGTGCATGTAATGAGAAGGTGAAAAATTTTACAGTGTTTTCACTCATCAGAAATTCAATGAGATACAATTCTATCATTAATGGAAAAACAGGATCTCTCCTGATTTAAATCAAAGTCCAACTAAGGAATTTGGCCTTATATATCCAGTATTCTTACCCGGAGAATCCCTTGGGCAGAGGATCCTGGAGGGTTACAGTCCATAAGGCCACAAAGAGTTGGACACAATTGAAGTGACTTAGCACACATACAAATCAAAACCTCAACATCCTTTCAGGTAGTAATTTCTCAAAATCTAAAATTCTTTAGAAAGATACCAAGTTCATGCAGTTTTATATATCCAAAAAAAATTAGAGTACAGTGAAACACTGGCAAAGGCTAAATGCTCACAGTTACAACATTAAATATATTTATTTATATTTGTATGTGTGCTATGTATGTGATAATAACATGTATAACATGTATGTGAAAATCATATATAAAGATGCTCCAGAGTCATAAATTCCTATAGTATCATATAGTACTAGATGGAAAGCATAGGATTCAATATTGTGTAATAATTCAGATAGTCTTTGTTATATATATATATTAAAAAAGTATGGTAAGAGACTTACACCAACCTCTTTGAGTAGTTATCTCTGAATATTGGATTGTTTTTCCCCTGTGTTCTGTTTTTATTTAGTTACTCTTTTCATTTTCTACAATGAGGATTCACTATGTTTATTTTTGAAAATTAATGCATTTAAAGTTATAAACAGCTTATCTTACTATTCCATGCATACTTAATGAACTAGATTTTTGACTTAAAAAATGGATTTTAAACTCTGAGGTTAGTTATATCTTTTAAAATTATTTCTCAAATTACTTGCTAATGTCAAAGATATTTTTGTATTCTAGAGTCTAATAAATTTTTAAATCATTTAATAAAACAATTGAGTTTATTCAAGATGTAGAAAATAACCTTTGGCAAAGAAGTCTGCCTTCTCTACTAACACGAACTGTTATATCACCAACAGATAGGGAGCTCAACATCATTATCTAGATTTCCTTCCAGAAAGGCAATGTTATACAAAACATTGCTATCTCCATTTTGCATTGTGTATGTGTGTGTGCATGTAATGAGAAGGTGAAAAATTTTACAGTGTTTTCACTCATCAGAAATTCAATGAGATACAATTCTATCATTAATGGAAAAACAGGATCTCTCCTGATTTAAATCAAAGTCCAACTAAGGAATTTGGCCTTATATATCCAGTATTCTTACCCGGAGAATCCCTTGGGCAGAGGATCCTGGAGGGTTACAGTCCATAAGGCCACAAAGAGTTGGACACAATTGAAGTGACTTAGCACACATACAAATCAAAACCTCAACATCCTTTCAGGTAGTAATTTCTCAAAATCTAAAATTCTTTAGAAAGATACCAAGTTCATGCAGTTTTATATATCCAAAAAAAATTAGAGTACAGTGAAACACTGGCAAAGGCTAAATGCTCACAGTTACAACATTAAATATATTTATTTATATTTGTATGTGTGCTATGTATGTGATAATAACATGTATAACATGTATGTGAAAATCATATATAAAGATGCTCCAGAGTCATAAATTCCTATAGTATCATATAGTACTAGATGGAAAGCATAGGATTCAATATTGTGTAATAATTCAGATAGTCTTTGTTATATATATATATTAAAAAAGTATGGTAAGAGACTTACACCAACCTCTTTGAGTAGTTATCTCTGAATATTGGATTGTTTTTCCCCTGTGTTCTGTTTTTATTTAGTTACTCTTTTCATTTTCTACAATGAGGATTCACTATGTTTATTTTTGAAAATTAATGCATTTAAAGTTATAAACAGCTTATCTTACTATTCCATGCATACTTAATGAACTAGATTTTTGACTTAAAAAATGGATTTTAAACTCTGAGGTTAGTTATATCTTTTAAAATTATTTCTCAAATTACTTGCTAATGTCAAAGATATTTTTGTATTCTAGAGTCTAATAAATTTTTAAATCATTTAATAAAACAATTGAGTTTATTCAAGATGTAGAAAATAACCTTTACTTAGCACAATATTAAAGAAGAATAAATGATAGAAATATATTTAAATAATTGCCATAGATCAAAAAATGGCTTAAAGAGTGTACAAAAATTCATAAGTAAGATCTATACTGAGACTTAACATTACTAAGTGCTCTATCATACCATTATAGAAAATTTTGTTAGAATAATGTTTGGCTGGTTTTGGATACTTAATATAAGCTTAAAGTACAGAGAACGGGGGCCTATGAAGGAGTAGGTTTTGAATGGTAGAGTTATGTTGTCTTACCTTTTATACAGTGCGCAATGTTTTCAGAGATCTTGTAATATATTACTATTACAATGCCACTATGAGGTATACAGGTCAAATACTTTACAAAGTTTGAAGGAGTTTGTGGCTTTTTTATAGCCAATAGGCCCAAATCTATAGACAGAAGCTAAATGTCATAGTCCTGTATTATCTAAATGTAATGTTCTTTTCCTTTCTAAAGACAGTTCTTTAAACCCAGGTGAGGGAAAGATTTCAGGCAATAAGATCTCACTGCATGAGTCAAGTAATGTCAGATGAGTGAGTTTTCTTCTGTTTAAATATAGAACAGAAGATTAAAACTGGAATTTAAATGCTTGTTTGTTTCCCTCTAGTTCTCATCTCAGATCACAGGGTTCTCATTACAGTGCAAGGTACCTACAGTGTGTTTCTCAGTTGTCCCTAGTGTGTGAAAACTAACAATAGTTGCCTTGTCATTATACAGCCATAGAAAAATTTTTTCTAATTTTTTAGAAACCAATAATTTGTCTCAGAACTCTCAATCAACATTTTACTCAGGCAATTCTAACACGAAAATTCATTAAAACAATCTAAAAGGAGGGAGCACTATATTTAAACAGTGTGTTACCAAAGCTATTGATGGCCTTTGGAAAAATGCATGTTTTATTCACATGGAAATAGGATACTAAAGTTACTGTAGTCATGCAAAGTAATAAACAGCTTATCTTAATATTCCATGCATACTTAATGAACTAGATTTTTGACTTAAAAAATGGATTTTAAACTCTGAGGTTAGTTATATCTTTTAAAATTATTTCTCAAATTACTTGCTAATGTCAAAGATATTTTTGTATTCTAGAGTCTAATAAATTTTTAAATCATTTAATAAAACAATTGAGTTTATTCAAGATGTAGAAAATAACCTTTACTTAGCACAATATTAAAGAAGAATAAATGATAGAAATATATTTAAATAATTGCCATAGATCAAAAAATGGCTTAAAGAGTGTACAAAAATTCATAAGTAAGATCTATACTGAGACTTAACATTACTAAGTGCTCTATCATACCATTATAGAAAATTTTGTTAGAATAATGTTTGGCTGGTTTTGGATACTTAATATAAGCTTAAAGTACAGAGAACGGGGGCCTATGAAGGAGTAGGTTTTGAATGGTAGAGTTATGTTGTCTTACCTTTTATACAGTGCGCAATGTTTTCAGAGATCTTGTAATATATTACTATTACAATGCCACTATGAGGTATACAGGTCAAATACTTTACAAAGTTTGAAGGAGTTTGTGGCTTTTTTATAGCCAATAGGCCCAAATCTATAGACAGAAGCTAAATGTCATAGTCCTGTATTATCTAAATGTAATGTTCTTTTCCTTTCTAAAGACAGTTCTTTAAACCCAGGTGAGGGAAAGATTTCAGGCAATAAGATCTCACTGCATGAGTCAAGTAATGTCAGATGAGTGAGTTTTCTTCTGTTTAAATATAGAACAGAAGATTAAAACTGGAATTTAAATGCTTGTTTGTTTCCCTCTAGTTCTCATCTCAGATCACAGGGTTCTCATTACAGTGCAAGGTACCTACAGTGTGTTTCTCAGTTGTCCCTAGTGTGTGAAAACTAACAATAGTTGCCTTGTCATTATACAGCCATAGAAAAATTTTTTCTAATTTTTTAGAAACCAATAATTTGTCTCAGAACTCTCAATCAACATTTTACTCAGGCAATTCTAACACGAAAATTCATTAAAACAATCTAAAAGGAGGGAGCACTATATTTAAACAGTGTGTTACCAAAGCTATTGATGGCCTTTGGAAAAATGCATGTTTTATTCACATGGAAATAGGATACTAAAGTTACTGTAGTCATAGTAGCCAGTCTTTTTCCTGATGCAAAGTAATAAATCTGAATTTTGTTTTGTGCATGCCCATTAAAACATTTCAATGAAATACCCACTACATATGTTGTTAAGTAAAATAAACTGAGCCACAGACAAAGCAGACACAAAAACAACAGTACTTCTGAAGTTTGTGAACAAGTAGGAGATGTCATTCTTTGCAAGTGTAGGACTTTATATATCAGTTTAATAAATTTCCAAATGCTTTATGACTCCAGTGATTAGGCATTAGAGCTAATTACTCTGAGTATTTTTTTCTTCAAGGCTTACTTCCTACTTTGACTCATTCAACTGAAACAATTAGATTCACCAAGAGAAATGGGTAATGTCTTTTCAAACCATATTTCCCATAACACTTAGTTTCCTGCAGCAAATCATTAAACAGTCAACAGATGCATTTAGTTTTCAGTCTATACAACTTCAAGTAATTGTTTTGAAGGGCAAAACTAGCTTTTCCCTCCATTTTGCTACCAAATATCTTCTCCTGCCCTAATTAGACAGACAGGTAATTAAAGAAATCACTTTGCTTCTGTGCAACTTGCATACTAGTTTCTGTTTCAATCTTCTGAGCATCAATATAAAAGGCCACAAAAGGTCCTGGGACAAGCAAGAGGATATTTAAAGTTCACTTTGTGAACAAGAAAATGACTGTTGATATATGCAGTAAAGGAACCATTCCTGTGAGTAAGGAGGAGCACCCACTATTTTATCACTGAAAAAACTATATGCTCCAGAACTGACAAATTAATGGGAACCTCCCCCAGCAATTGCCTTTTGTTTCATCCCCCAAATATAAAGCAAGTATACTTTAGTGACATGATTTTTTTTTCTGGCACCTTTCCATAGCCAATTCCATTAGTGCAAGGTACCTACAGTGTGTTTCTCAGTTGTCCCTAGTGTGTGAAAACTAACAATAGTTGCCTTGTCATTATACAGCCATAGAAAAATTTTTTCTAATTTTTTAGAAACCAATAATTTGTCTCAGAACTCTCAATCAACATTTTACTCAGGCAATTCTAACACGAAAATTCATTAAAACAATCTAAAAGGAGGGAGCACTATATTTAAACAGTGTGTTACCAAAGCTATTGATGGCCTTTGGAAAAATGCATGTTTTATTCACATGGAAATAGGATACTAAAGTTACTGTAGTCATAGTAGCCAGTCTTTTTCCTGATGCAAAGTAATAAATCTGAATTTTGTTTTGTGCATGCCCATTAAAACATTTCAATGAAATACCCACTACATATGTTGTTAAGTAAAATAAACTGAGCCACAGACAAAGCAGACACAAAACAACAGTACTTCTGAAGTTTGTGAACAAGTAGGAGATGTCATTCTTTGCAAGTGTAGGACTTTATATATCAGTTTAATAAATTTCCAAATGCTTTATGACTCCAGTGATTAGGCATTAGAGCTAATTACTCTGAGTATTTTTTTCTTCAAGGCTTACTTCCTACTTTGACTCATTCAACTGAAACAATTAGATTCACCAAGAGAAATGGGTAATGTCTTTTCAAACCATATTTCCCATAACACTTAGTTTCCTGCAGCAAATCATTAAACAGTCAACAGATGCATTTAGTTTTCAGTCTATACAACTTCAAGTAATTGTTTTGAAGGGCAAAACTAGCTTTTCCCTCCATTTTGCTACCAAATATCTTCTCCTGCCCTAATTAGACAGACAGGTAATTAAAGAAATCACTTTGCTTCTGTGCAACTTGCATACTAGTTTCTGTTTCAATCTTCTGAGCATCAATATAAAAGGCCACAAAAGGTCCTGGGACAAGCAAGAGAGGATATTTAAAGTTCACTTTGTGAACAAGAAAATGACTGTTGATATATGCAGTAAAGGAACCATTCCTGTGAGTAAGGAGGAGCACCCACTATTTTATCACTGAAAAAACTATATGCTCCAGAACTGACAAATTAATGGGAACCTCCCCCAGCAATTGCCTTTTGTTTCATCCCCCAAATATAAAGCAAGTATACTTTAGTGACATGATTTTTTTTTCTGGCACCTTTCCATAGCCAATTCCATTCATGCAGAAAAAGGATGAAATTCCATCATCTGAGCATGACATCTCAAAATTCAAACTTAATGAGAGCTTTGGCAGCTTCTGTCGAAGGCAGACAGTGATTAACAAAACACTTCAGAGTACAAGGCACAGCAGTGCTCAAAGAAAACAGTGATGATCTCCACTTAATTGTAGAAAAGCCCAAAGCATCTGCCAGCCGAGGAGAGCTGGAGCCATAAGGAGCTATTGCTCAGATAGGCTGTCATCTCCAGAGATCAACAACCATATGCTCAGCTCAAGCACAAACTCCAAAGAAGTTAATTTTCTGACAAAATACAGGGATAAATATGACATTCAAACAAGTGTGCTCACCCATCCTGAACACACATTCATCTGCATGCATCAGATTTATGCATCGTTTAAACACAAGCAAATATAATTTGTTTGGAACACAAACATTGCTGCATGGGCACAGGTATAATTAATCTTTGTCTGCTCCACAGGTTCTTGTGTTCTGCTGGTTAACCACACTTTCAACAAACTTCTGATGAATGAAGTCACTTGTTGCTTCATACCTAACACACACCAAACTTGTTCAAGCTCTTAAAATCAATGCAATTTTTAACAGAAGATGAAAAATAACCCTTATTAATGCTAGAACACAGCCATCTATTCTTACTATCTATTATCTATCTATCTATCTATGAAAGCAAAGCTGAAATCTGGACACTTAGATATACTGCTTTGCGTCTTCCTCTCTGTCTCTTTCTGTCTAAAATCAAATCATTTCTGGGATACCACATTGCAAATAATACCAAGGTTTTCACCTTGAGAGTTAAAAAATAAGCAGTTGCATTCTAAGATGGAAAAATCCCCATACTCTCCCATTATTGAGAGATGGAGACTCCTCTTGAGGTTATACTTTCTCAAAAAATGCACATGTAGCATCAGATAGACGAGATTCAGCAGACTATCATACAGGCACTAATGCCCTCTCCCCGCCTCAAAAAAGAATTCAATTTCCTGTCTGTGTGTATCATCAGCATTTTCCAAGGCTACACACTGAAACTAAAGTGTTAGCTTTTTTTTCTTAATCTCATGTTGAGGTTATAGTGGAAAAATGTTGCATTGTCATGTCCACATATAAGCTATGTTAGAGTTTGAGTTATCTTGCTATCTTGTGATTTTGATGTTACTGTGTGTTCATCATTTTAAAATATTTTTTCTGATTTTAGAAGTAACCAGTGTAACCTATAAAATGCAAGCAGGTACGGAGAGGGAAGTTTAAATCATCTTTAAAGCCACAGTCAGTAAAAACAGAACAAAAATTGGTTAATTTTGATAAATTTTTCTCAAATTTACATACATATATACGTGTCTCTAAAAATGCTGAGCCATTTAACTCGTATTAAAATACATTTATATGTTAATTTTCCCCCATACACTATACTCTGAACTTTAAGCATTACTCAAATATAATTATATTGTAAAGATTTGAAAACACTTTTAAACTGTTAATTAACATCCTACTGCATAGTTGGGCTTACTTTATTTACTATATTTAAGCACTCCCCTCTTCGGAGTTTTTCTAATTTTTTATGACTATAAATGGAACTATGGTAAAATTCATTATAAAAATATTCTTAATTATTTCAACTGGAATTTTAAGATCAATTGATATGATTATTTTCAAGACTCTGGATATGTACTATTAAATTTTCCTAAAGAATGTTAATGAAAATTACATTTGTACCAGATATACAGGAAGATTATTACCATTTAATGGCATCTTCATTGAGAGACATTCCTTTTAATTGACCTATATTCTTGATTACTGTATCAAAAAAAAAAGAGAAAAGGATTTATGGTCTGGGGATTGAAATTGAATATGATAAAACTGATTAAAATGTTTCTAAATTAAGGTGATTTGGGTAGAAGGAATATTTACAAAAAAATTTAAGTGAAAAATATAAAAATATTCATACTTTCAATTAGAATTGAAATGTCATAGATCTGCAGTGAAAAATACAGTCTTTACATTATGAATTAGATAGTAGAGGAAATTGAAGTCTACAAATAAAAAATAGAAAAGGCAACAAAAATATTTCAAAGACAATCCAGTAAAAGAAATACTTTTGACCCGTAAGGGCAGTTTATCCTCAGGTCAAGACAAATATTATCCCCCCAAAGTCACTGTGTGTATCATCAGCATTTTCCAAGGCTACACACTGAAACTAAAGTGTTAGCTTTTTTTTCTTAATCTCATGTTGAGGTTATAGTGGAAAAATGTTGCATTGTCATGTCCACATATAAGCTATGTTAGAGTTTGAGTTATCTTGATATCTTGTGATTTTGATGTTACTGTGTGTTCATCATTTTAAAATATTTTTTCTGATTTTAGAAGTAACCAGTGTAACCTATAAAATGCAAGCAGGTACGGAGAGGGAAGTTTAAATCATCTTTAAAGCCACAGTCAGTAAAAACAGAACAAAAATTGGTTAATTTTGATAAATTTTTCTCAAATTTACATACATATATACGTGTCTCTAAAAATGCTGAGCCATTTAACTCGTATTAAAATACATTTATATGTTAATTTTCCCCCATACACTATACTCTGAACTTTAAGCATTACTCAAATATAATTATATTGTAAAGATTTGAAAACACTTTTAAACTGTTAATTAACATCCTACTGCATAGTTGGACTTACTTTATTTACTATATTTAAGCACTCCCCTCTTCGGAGTTTTTCTAATTTTTTATGACTATAAATGGAACTATGGTAAAATTCATTATAAAAATATTCTTAATTATTTCAACTGGAATTTTAAGATCAATTGATATGATTATTTTCAAGACTCTGGATATGTACTATTAAATTTTCCTAAAGAATGTTAATGAAAATTACATTTGTACCAGATATACAGGAAGATTATTACCATTTAATGGCATCTTCATTGAGAGACATTCCTTTTAATTGACCTATATTCTTGATTACTGTATCAAAAAAAAAAGAGAAAAGGATTTATGGTCTGGGGATTGAAATTGAATATGATAAAACTGATTAAAATGTTTCTAAATTAAGGTGATTTGGGTAGAAGGAATATTTACAAAAAAATTTAAGTGAAAAATATAAAAATATTCATACTTTCAATTAGAATTGAAATGTCATAGATCTGCAGTGAAAAATACAGTCTTTACATTATGAATTAGATAGTAGAGGAAATTGAAGTCTACAAATAAAAAATAGAAAAGGCAACAAAAAATATTTCAAAGACAATCCAGTAAAAGAAATACTTTTGACCCGTAAGGGCAGTTTATCCTCAGGTCAAGACTATATATTGATTTAAGATTTTTATACACTTTTCAAGTCTGTCTTCAAGCATGCACATTCCGCTCTTGAATAACTTTGCTTGAACATTCTGAATGCTTGATCTACTCCAGTATCTTTTCTATCAAACTTCATAGAATAGTCTGCCCTCTATTGCTTCAATTCTCTCAGCACCCTCATCCTGATGAGATGATTTGACTTCCATCCGCACTATACCCAAAAAACACTTTTCTAACCACACCATTAATTGTCTTGCTTAGTATCTCTGGCTTATTTCTCTCCCCCTCCCTTTTTTTTTTTTTGTATTTTCTCCTTCCTGAAACTGTTTACTACTATGTCAAACATATTCTACCCCCATTGTTTGGCCCTTTTTTTCCTTCCTCTGAGAATGACTTCTCTCTCCCTCCTCTGCATTCAAACTACTTTCATCTTTAGACATAGAAAAATCAATACTTGCTCCAAAAAGCCTTCTGTCATGGTTGTGACTCTAAAGAATTCACAGCACACATTTGGCATTGATAACATATCACCTACTAGTACTGTTTTATGAACATGCTTTAACTCTTACAGTAAATTTAAAACCGCTTGAAAGGAGAATGCCTGAGGATCTTATATTTATGCATTTATTTGTCTGTTATTTCATCCTTGTCAAAGAAGCCATACTACTGGCAGAGCCCAGCAATCTTACAAGGACCATTTGTACCAGATATACAGGAAGATTATTACCATTTAATGGCACCATAAATCCTTTTAATTGACCTATATTCTTGATTACTGTATCAAAAAAAGAGAAAAGGATTTATGGTCTGGGGATTGAAATTGAATATGATAAAACTGATTAAAATGTTTCTAAATTAAGGTGATTTGGGTAGAAGGAATATTTACAAAAAAATTTAAGTGAAAAATATAAAAATATTCATACTTTCAATTAGAATTGAAATGTCATAGATCTGCAGTGAAAAATACAGTCTTTACATTATGAATTAGATAGTAGAGGAAATTGAAGTCTACAAATAAAAAATAGAAAAGGCAACAAAAAATATTTCAAAGACAATCCAGTAAAAGAAATACTTTTGACCCGTAAGGGCAGTTTATCCTCAGGTCAAGACTATATATTGATTTAAGATTTTTATACACTTTTCAAGTCTGTCTTCAAGCATGCACATTCCGCTCTTGAATAACTTTGCTTGAACATTCTGAATGCTTGATCTACTCCAGTATCTTTTCTATCAAACTTCATAGAATAGTCTGCCCTCTATTGCTTCAATTCTCTCAGCACCCTCATCCTGATGAGATGATTTGACTTCCATCCGCACTATACCCAAAAAACACTTTTCTAACCACACCATTAATTGTCTTGCTTAGTATCTCTGGCTTATTTCTCTCCCCCTCCCTTTTTTTTTTTTTGTATTTTCTCCTTCCTGAAACTGTTTACTACTATGTCAAACATATTCTACCCCCATTGTTTGGCCCTTTTTTTCCTTCCTCTGAGAATGACTTCTCTCTCCCTCCTCTGCATTCAAACTACTTTCATCTTTAGACATAGAAAAATCAATACTTGCTCCAAAAAGCCTTCTGTCATGGTTGTGACTCTAAAGAATTCACAGCACACATTTGGCATTGATAACATATCACCTACTAGTACTGTTTTATGAACATGCTTTAACTCTTACAGTAAATTTAAAACCGCTTGAAAGGAGAATGCCTGAGGATCTTATATTTATGCATTTATTTGTCTGTTATTTCATCCTTGTCAAAGAAGCCATACTACTGGCAGAGCCCAGCAATCTTACAAGGACCAGATGACTCTACTATCTCTCAGGGTCTATAATTAAAACTGTCTCCTCTAGTCATCCGTACTCCCTTCCATGTCATATAATGTTTATTCTATCATTCTGACATTACCATGAGCATTCTCCCATGAAATATTGAATTTTAAAATAACATGCTGTCTGGAATACAACGAATACACCACACACTGACACTGCATCCTCTCTCTTGCGTCAATTCTCAGTCCTTATTATTTCATTTTCTGTAGAAAACTGCCATTTTTTTGGCCTGTAAATTTACCTTCTTGTTTGTGGGAATCTCTCTCCTACATTGGATTGCTCTAAGAGGCATATATGTTCCTAAAAATTACCATGCTATACAAAATTATACAATAAAATTACTTGACTTATGGGGAAAGTAGGGCTAGGGCCACAACGTCATCAAGATATACTTGTAAATGTTTAAACCTAACGAAAATAATAGCACAGTTTTACATATGTCAAGTTACTAAGAAATTCATAAATACTTCAATAAATATGGTACTTGACCTTGGTAAACACCTGACATTTGTTCATGAGTGAATGATAGTGGTGCTACAGTGGGTGAGTTAGCATGAAGTGGTGGGAGGAAGGGTATCTGAAACTAGATAGAACATTGTAACACCAGATGTGGATGACCGTGACTCAAGATACACACAGTGAACTCAGGGCTCTAGTAGACATTTGTTTATAGGTGGGTAGAGAGACTCAGGTCAACTGAGTTGTTTCCTGCATTCACCATCCTCCTCACAACCATAATTAAAGAAACATGAAATTTGAATTATGCTCAAACTGTGCTCTAATCTATCAACTGAAGTGTATGATTTCAAAGTAAGGGTTATATCAGAAACACAGGCATATACCACATTTATACGTTCTTTTCTATCCAGGTTCCTGAATGCCCCAAACGTTACCAGCTCTGTGTAAAACTCAGAACAAGAACAGTCTCTTCAAATGTTCTACTTCAATATAAATGTTTCTGTCATTCAGTTCTTATGAACCAGTGGGTAGGCTGCCGTTTAGAGATAATTACATACAAAAGATAATTGCAACATCATTTAGAGCTTATAGCAACATCAAGTCTTCTTCTGCAAATAGCTGTTTTCTTTTTGAGAAATAATTTAACCTTTTTTACCCTTCACTGGTAACAACCGATAACCATATGCCCTGACCTACTTAGTGTTATTTAAAGCTATAAACTCAGCAGTACTCAGCATCCATTGATTGTCAAGTGAAAGTTTTACTTACCGTAAAGTCCAAATGAGCCTGAAGATGCAAATTTCACAAAAACTTGACTTACACTCTTAACATCGCATAAATTTATCAGTTTCTTAATTCATATTTACTTATGGAATCATAGCTATGATTAGTCACCTGAGGAGGAAAAAACTGAACTTGGTTCAGTTTTCCTAAGGACAAGTTAGGAAAACTAGAAAAGAAAAATTTTCTATAGGGTAGAACTCTGTATGACACATCTCACTGTCCTCTTTACCTAGAAGGAGAAACAGCTTGAAATATAATATATGAATATATATAATATATGAATATATATGAATATATAAATATAATATATGAATATGCAATACATGAATAGTAGCTAAGGTCTGGTCAGATGGTCAGGTATCCAATGGATTGGGAGACTGGGATTGATATATATACACTACTGATACTATGTATAAAAGAGATACTAAGGTGAACCTACTACATAGCACATAGGACTCTTCTACTCAGTGCTCCATGGTGACTGAAATGGGAAGGAAATTCAAAACAGAGGGGATATATGTACACATAAAACTTATTCATTTTGCTGAACAGAAGAAACTAATGCAACGTTGTAAAGCAACTATCTCCCCCCCAATTTTTTTTTTAATTTGAAGATTAAAACAAACTGTAAGAGGAGGTATTGGGTAGATCTACTGAAATAGTTTCAGCGTGAAAAGATGTTTGCATCCTTGAATGCTCACCTCCATTGTCACAGAGGTTCTCAATAATTAAGCAGACAAGATACTACCTCCTGCGAATGCCATTTAGCCTCTGCTTCCCACAGTTAATAACCAACAATTAAAGATTACTCAGAACAAGAACAGTCTCTTCAAATGGTTTCTGTCATTCAGTTCTTATGAACCAGTGGGTAGGCTGCCGTTTAGAGATAATTACATACAAAAGATAATTGCAACATCATTTAGAGCTTATAGCAACATCAAGTCTTCTTCTGCAAATAGCTGTTTTCTTTTTGAGAAATAATTTAACCTTTTTTACCCTTCACTGGTAACAACCGATAACCATATGCCCTGACCTACTTAGTGTTATTTAAAGCTATAAACTCAGCAGTACTCAGCATCCATTGATTGTCAAGTGAAAGTTTTACTTACCGTAAAGTCCAAATGAGCCTGAAGATGCAAATTTCACAAAAACTTGACTTACACTCTTAACATCGCATAAATTTATCAGTTTCTTAATTCATATTTACTTATGGAATCATAGCTATGATTAGTCACCTGAGGAGGAAAAAACTGAACTTGGTTCAGTTTTCCTAAGGACAAGTTAGGAAAACTAGAAAAGAAAAATTTTCTATAGGGTAGAACTCTGTATGACACATCTCACTGTCCTCTTTACCTAGAAGGAGAAACAGCTTGAAATATAATATATGAATATATATAATATATGAATATATATGAATATATAAATATAATATATGAATATGCAATACATGAATAGTAGCTAAGGTCTGGTCAGATGGTCAGGTATCCAATGGATTGGGAGACTGGGATTGATATATATACACTACTGATACTATGTATAAAAGAGATACTAAGGTGAACCTACTACATAGCACATAGGACTCTTCTACTCAGTGCTCCATGGTGACTGAAATGGGAAGGAAATTCAAAACAGAGGGGATATATGTACACATAAAACTTATTCATTTTGCTGAACAGAAGAAACTAATGCAACGTTGTAAAGCAACTATCTCCCCCCCAATTTTTTTTTTAATTTGAAGATTAAAACAAACTGTAAGAGGAGGTATTGGGTAGATCTACTGAAATAGTTTCAGCGTGAAAAGATGTTTGCATCCTTGAATGCTCACCTCCATTGTCACAGAGGTTCTCAATAATTAAGCAGACAAGATACTACCTCCTGCGAATGCCATTTAGCCTCTGCTTCACAGTATCCCACTTAAGCCAGTACTCTCACAATGGGCTAACCAACAAAGTTCTAGTATGGTAAAGATAGATGCTAGATATGAACCCAATAAAACAGACTCCCCTTCACCCAAGTTGATAAGGCTACTATCACAGTTAAGTGTCAGGAGGCCAACACGATAGATCAATATAAAACCTATATATATCTGGAATCAATCTACTGATCTATTTGATGGTTTGCTCATTACACTAAATGATTTCCAGCAGAGATTTATCTCGTCAGAGTAAAAAACAACAACTGTTTTTCAGATTTGGCATTTTCTTATCTACCTACCATGCTTCTGCCAGCAAAATCATCTGGTTACTTACTGGATGTCTCATTTACCATCATTAGGGAATCATAATCAAGGAAGGTGGTAAAGGACTGATGCCTACAACTTTCATTGTTCTTAACACAGCAGTTACAGAAATAGATGAACTTACAGAACTGAAAGATAGTCTAGCAAATGCAATGGTGTCAGCTGGCAATGACTTGAGTCATTGAACTGCTTGTCCTACATTATGAAGTGTTTGAAAAAAATGGAGTTGCTATTTACTGAGATGAGACAGACTGCAGAAGAAGGCAGTACAATAGAGTTTCAGGTTTTCTGTTTTGATACTTGGAAGTGTTTTTAAATATTAGTGTGGAAAATTTATGAACTTTGACAAGTCACAGGGCTATATTAAAGTCATAAAGTGTATTATAACTGAACTATATTATGTTTATCACCACAATAAAAACAACTACTGTAATGAAATTATAAAAAAAAAAAAACAAAAAAAAAACAGTGAGACCTATAGAAAAGGGGGTTTAGGAAAGATTTATATGAAATTCAACCAACAAAGAGATAATATTTAAAGCTAGTAGACTAGATGAGCTCACCTGGGTAGTGGAAGTTAAATAAACAAGAAGCGATCCAGTGATCTCATGACTCTCTGGAACCAACCAAGCAGAATAAAAGAAGCAGCCTCTAGGCAGGGCAACCAAGAGACTGGTGTCTTGAAACCCAACTAGAAAAGCTTTCAATTACGTTAAAAATACTATTGCAGGGCTTCCCTGGTGGTCCAGTGGGAAAAGAGTCTGCCTTGCAATGCAAGTGGCATTGGTTCGATCCCTGACCCGGGAAGATCCCACATGCTGAGGAACAGCTTGGCCAGTGTGTCCAGTTGTGAGCCAGTGCTCTGGATGCATGCGCCCAGAGCCAGAGCTCTGCAACAAGAGAGGCCACTGCGATGGGAGACCCACCCATGCCAAAGAATAAAGACAGATGAAAAATAAATGATAACTTACAGGCAAAAAAAAAATCTTAAAAAAAAAATGCTATTGCAGTTTACCTGAAAAGTGATCACTACATTTTGTAACATGGAGATCACTGTTGCCTACAAGAGCTGTTTTAGTGAACCAATAGGAGCAAAAGCCTGACTGAAATGGGTTCAAGAGAGTTCAAGAGGAACATTCTTCATATAAATACATATGTAATTTCTGGATGTCTCATTTACCATCATTAGGGAATCATAATCAAGGAAGGTGGTAAAGGACTGATGCCTACAACTTTCATTGTTCTTAACACAGCAGTTACAGAAATAGATGAACTTACAGAACTGAAAGATAGTCTAGCAAATGCAATGGTGTCAGCTGGCAATGACTTGAGTCATTGAACTGCTTGTCCTACATTATGAAGTGTTTGAAAAAAATGGAGTTGCTATTTACTGAGATGAGACAGACTGCAGAAGAAGGCAGTACAATAGAGTTTCAGGTTTTCTGTTTTGATACTTGGAAGTGTTTTTAAATATTAGTGTGGAAAATTTATGAACTTTGACAAGTCACAGGGCTATATTAAAGTCATAAAGTGTATTATAACTGAACTATATTATGTTTATCACCACAATAAAAACAACTACTGTAATGAAATTATAAAAAAACAAAAAAAAAACAGTGAGACCTATAGAAAAGGGGGTTTAGGAAAGATTTATATGAAATTCAACCAACAAAGAGATAATATTTAAAGCTAGTAGACTAGATGAGCTCACCTGGGTAGTGGAAGTTAAATAAACAAGAAGCGATCCAGTGATCTCATGACTCTCTGGAACCAACCAAGCAGAATAAAAGAAGCAGCCTCTAGGCAGGGCAACCAAGAGACTGGTGTCTTGAAACCCAACTAGAAAAGCTTTCAATTACGTTAAAATACTATTGCAGGGTTTCCCCTGGTGGTCCAGTGGGAAAAGAGTCTGCCTTGCAATGCAAGTGGCATTGGTTCGATCCTGACCCGGGAAGATCCCACATGCTGAGGAACAGCTTGGCCAGTGTGTCCAGTTGTGAGCCAGTGCTCTGGATGCATGCGCCCAGAGCCAGAGCTCTGCAACAAGAGAGGCCACTGCGATGGGAGACCCACCCATGCCAAAGAATAAAGACAGATGAAAAATAAATGATAACTTACAGGCAAAAAAAAAATCTTAAAAAAAAAGTGCTATTGCAGTTTACCTGAAAAGTGATCACTACATTTTGTAACATGGAGATCACTGTTGCCTACAAGAGCTGTTTTAGTGAACCAATAGGAGCAAAAGCCTGACTGAAATGGGTTCAAGAGAGTTCAAGAGGAACATTCTTCATAATAAATACATATGTAATTTCTGAGAAACATAATGGAAAGAAGTTGGTTACACAAATAAGGATAAACTTATTCCATGGTGATCAAGGGAAGGTGGAACACAGACAACAAACATGCAAATGCATTAATACACATCAGGACCTGTGGAAGTACTTCATACCTTATGTTGTTGTTGTTCAGTCACTAAGCTGTATCTGACTATTTGTGAGCCTATGGATTGCACCATGCCAGGCCTCCCTGTCCCTCATTATCTCTTGGAGCTTGCCTAAGTTCATGCCCATTAACTTGGTGATGCTCTCCAACCAACTCTCTGCCACCCTCTCCTCCTGTCCTCAATCTCTCCCGGCATCAGGGTCTTTTCCAGTGTTCTCACCAGGTGGCCAAAGTCTTGGAGCTTCAGCTTCAGCATCAGTCCTTCAATGAATATTCAGGGTTGATTTTTCTTAGAATTCACCTGTTTGGTCTACTTATATCCCAAAGGACTCTCAAGAGTCTTCTCTAGCACCACAATTTGAAAGCATCAATTCTTTGGCTTTCTTATTTATGGTCCAACTCTTACATCCATACACGACTACTGGAAAAAACATTACTGACTATATGGACCTTTGTCAACAAAGTGATCTCTTTGCTTTTCAGTATGCTGCTAGGTTTGCCATAAACTTACTTAGATGAAGCAAACATGGTCTAATTTTATGTCTGCAATTATTTTGTAGCCCAAAAAGAGAACTATGTCACCTTTCCACTGTTTTCCCCTCCCGTTTGCCATGAAGTGATGGGAATGGATGCCATGATCTTAGTTTTTTGAATGCTTAGTTTTAAGCCAGCTTTTTCACTCTCCTCCTTTGTGCTCCAACAAGAGGCTCTGTAGTTTCTGTTCACTTTCTGCCATTAGAGTGGTATAATCTGCATAGAGAGGCCACTGCGATGGGAGACCCACCCATGCCAAAGAATAAAGACAGATGAAAAATAAATGATAACTTACAGGCAAAAAAAAAATCTTAAAAAAAATGCTATTGCAGTTTACCTGAAAAGTGATCACTACATTTTGTAACATGGAGATCACTGTTGCCTACAAGAGCTGTTTTAGTGAACCAATAGGAGCAAAAGCCTGACTGAAATGGGTTCAAGAGAGTTCAAGAGGAACATTCTTCATAATAAATACATATGTAATTTCTGAGAAACATAATGGAAAGAAGTTGGTTACACAAATAAGGATAAACTTATTCCATGGTGATCAAGGGAAGGTGGAACACAGACAACAAACATGCAAATGCATTAATACACATCAGGACCTGTGGAAGTACTTCATACCTTATGTTGTTGTTGTTCAGTCACTAAGCTGTATCTGACTATTTGTGAGCCTATGGATTGCACCATGCCAGGCCTCCCTGTCCCTCATTATCTCTTGGAGCTTGCCTAAGTTCATGCCCATTAACTTGGTGATGCTCTCCAACCAACTCTCTGCCACCCTCTCCTCCTGTCCTCAATCTCTCCCGGCATCAGGGTCTTTTCCAGTGTTCTCACCAGGTGGCCAAAGTCTTGGAGCTTCAGCTTCAGCATCAGTCCTTCCAATGAATATTCAGGGTTGATTTTTCTTAGAATTCACCTGTTTGGTCTACTTATATCCCAAAGGACTCTCAAGAGTCTTCTCTAGCACCACAATTTGAAAGCATCAATTCTTTGGCTTTCTTATTTATGGTCCAACTCTTACATCCATACACGACTACTGGAAAAAACATTACTGACTATATGGACCTTTGTCAACAAAGTGATCTCTTTGCTTTTCAGTATGCTGCTAGGTTTGCCATAAACTTACTTAGATGAAGCAAACATGGTCTAATTTTATGTCTGCAATTATTTTGTAGCCCAAAAAGAGAACTATGTCACCTTTCCACTGTTTTCCCCTCCCGTTTGCCATGAAGTGATGGGAATGGATGCCATGATCTTAGTTTTTTGAATGCTTAGTTTTAAGCCAGCTTTTTCACTCTCCTCCTTTGTGCTCCAACAAGAGGCTCTGTAGTTTCTGTTCACTTTCTGCCATTAGAGTGGTATAATCTGCATATCTGAGGTTGTTGATATTTCTCCCAGCAATCTTGGTTGTAAGTCATCCAGCTCAGAATTTTGCATGATGTTCTCTGCATATAAGTTAAATAAACAGGACACAGCCTTGTTGTACTTCTTTCCAAACTTTCAACCAGTCAGTTGTTCCACATAAATTTCTAACTGTTGTTCATTGACTTACATAATGATTTCTCAGGAGACAGGTAAGATTTGGTATTCCCATCTCTTTAAGAATTTTCCACAATTTGTTGTGATCCTCACAAAGACTTTTGTGTAGTCCATGAAACAGAAGTAGAAGTTTTTCTGGAATTCCCTTGCTTTCGCTATGGTCCAATAAATATTGTCAATTTGATCTCTGGCTCCTCTCTTCTTTTCTGAAACTCAACTTGTACATCTGGCAGTTCTTGATACAAGTACTGTTGAAGTCTAGCTTGAAGGAGTTTGTGTATAACTCTACTAGGGAACTGGGACTTAAGTGCAATTGTCCAGTAGTTTGAACATTCTTTAGCACTGTCCTTCTTTGGAATTGGGGTGAAAACTGACCTTTTCCAGTCCTGAGGCCACTGCTGGGTTTTCCAGTCTACTGAGATACTGACTGCAACACTTTAGCAGAATTATCTTTTAGGATTTTTAAATAGCTCAGCTGTAATTCTATCACTGCTGCTAGCTTTACTGGCCTAAGCTAGCATTACTGCTAGCTTTACTACTTCCTATGACCCAATTGACTTCACAGTCCAGGATGTCCAGCTCTAGGTGAATGACCACACCATCATGGTCATCTGGGTCATCAAAACCTTTTTTGCATAGTTCTGTGTATCCTTGCCACCTCTTCTTAATCTATTATGCCTTTGTTAGGTCGTTATCATTTCTGTCCTTTATCATGCCCATCCATGGATGAAATGTTCCTTTGACATATCTAGTTTCTTCAAAGAGATCTCTAGTCTCTCTCATTCTATTGTTTTCCTCTATTTCTTTTCATTGTTTATTAAAGAAGGCTTCCTTGTCTTACAGATGGGTTATTTTTTAAATGTTGCTACTCTTTTGCACCATCACTTGATACATCTAACTTGGGTTACCCAAAATGCAACTTTCTCTGGGTACTGTATACTAAAGTGACTCCAAGGTAAATACATTTTAAAATGCTCTGTCAAACAAGGGTAAACAATTTTCTTGATTGTAGAACTTCACAGAGATTTTGATAGGCTAATATGCTTGTAAAATTTGAGAGAGGGTTATAACATGCAAAGTATCCCATAGGTACTTGACAGAAGAATCTATTCCATTTTTTCCCAAATATTTAAATGGCCTACTGCTTTACAAGATGCACTATTGGGAGAAACTGTTTTAGACATTTCTCTGGCTGAATTTCTACTCTGAAAAGTTATTCAAGGATAGCCAAGCTCTACATAGTCTATTTGGCAGAGCTAATGGCATTTTCAAAGGCCATGCCATACTTTTAAAGACCTAGCATAGTTATTTTTCAGTGGCAAAAACTTCTACAGCCACTTGAGGAATCAAATTAGGAATCTAATTTTAAGTAGAGCCTTCTTTTCCTTAGCTACATCCTCTGTATTTCAAGTTCAGTCAGCTTCTTCTTACTGAATATAATTTTGTTACTGTTAAGTATTTGTCACACACATAAAATTTGAAAGTTGGAATACAAATCATTTAATAGCTTCAGTTTTTACTATATCAATGAGTATCCATACAATATAGTCTATTAAACTATTTATGTTTGATAATAAATTAGCTAAATTGTTGCAATCAAAGTATATAATCTCTTACACAGAAAAAAAAAAAAACAAGTTAGCTACTACCTGGATATATAGCTGTTGGAGGAGATTATTTTTTAATCTTCCAGACAGAGAATAGTTATAGAATTATATTGGGAAAAGAATACAAGTGCCTTGTCCTTTTTCATCAAAATAATGTCATTCATTAAGCAAGAATATGACAAACCTTATTTTTAAAAATGGAAAGTATCCTTGCCACCTCTTCTTAATCTATTATGCCTTTGTTAGGTCGTTATCATTTCTGTCCTTTATCATGCCCATCCATGGATGAAATGTTCCTTTGACATATCTAGTTTCTTCAAAGAGATCTCTAGTCTCTCTCATTCTATTGTTTTCCTCTATTTCTTTTCATTGTTTATTAAAGAAGGCTTCCTTGTCTTACAGATGGGTTATTTTTTAAATGTTGCTACTCTTTTGCACCATCACTTGATACATCTAACTTGGGTTACCCAAAATGCAACTTTCTCTGGGTACTGTATACTAAAGTGACTCCAAGGTAAATACATTTTAAAATGCTCTGTCAAACAAGGGTAAACAATTTTCTTGATTGTAGAACTTCACAGAGATTTTGATAGGCTAATATGCTTGTAAAATTTGAGAGAGGGTTATAACATGCAAAGTATCCCATAGGTACTTGACAGAAGAATCTATTCCATTTTTTCCCAAATATTTAAATGGCCTACTGCTTTACAAGATGCACTATTGGGAGAAACTGTTTTAGACATTTCTCTGGCTGAATTTCTACTCTGAAAAGTTATTCAAGGATAGCCAAGCTCTACATAGTCTATTTGGCAGAGCTAATGGCATTTTCAAAGGCCATGCCATACTTTTAAAGACCTAGCATAGTTATTTTTCAGTGGCAAAAACTTCTACAGCCACTTGAGGAATCAAATTAGGAATCTAATTTTAAGTAGAGCCTTCTTTTCCTTAGCTACATCCTCTGTATTTCAAGTTCAGTCAGCTTCTTCTTACTGAATATAATTTTGTTACTGTTAAGTATTTGTCACACACATAAAATTTGAAAGTTGGAATACAAATCATTTAATAGCTTCAGTTTTTACTATATCAATGAGTATCCATACAATATAGTCTATTAAACTATTTATGTTTGATAATAAATTAGCTAAATTGTTGCAATCAAAGTATATAATCTCTTACACAGAAAAAAAAAAAAACAAGTTAGCTACTACCTGGATATATAGCTGTTGGAGGAGATTATTTTTTAATCTTCCAGACAGAGAATAGTTATAGAATTATATTGGGAAAAGAATACAAGTGCCTTGTCCTTTTTCATCAAAATAATGTCATTCATTAAGCAAGAATATGACAAACCTTATTTTTAAAAATGGAAAGTCATTTTTGTGTTTCTCTTATTTCCTCCTAGAATTTATCTTATTGTACCAGTAAAGAGCACAAAGTTACTCTGCCTGTGTCCCCTTGATCTTTTATACAGATGACAAAGAAGTGAAAAAATAGCAAATAAAAGATCATCACTTTTTACATAATCATTTTTTCCCTAGAATTATACACACATCTGTGGTCTGCCTCACTGAAAATTGACATTTCCCATATCCTCGGGTTAGTGTGACATTAACTGGAGCATCACATTCTGCTAGTATTTCTTTCCCTCATTATTTTTATGCATTTTATGCTATTTTTAAAGTCATGCTGTTGAACATGTCATGACTGAATATGAGTAAATCCAAATATCAGACCTTTTAACATGAATACAAATGTCAGATTCCAGGCGAGGCCCCAGCCCATGTTAAATATGATAACAGAGTACAGGCCCTATGTCCAGGTAATGCTACAATGATAGCATTTATCCTTATAAAGGCATAAGCATAATGCCATAAGCATAATTTTATACAGGCTCAGGAAAACATAAATGTTCCAAGTTAATTTTGAGAACAAACTAAAGCTTCAAATCTATAAGATCTGGTATCGATTTAAATATGATATGAAGGAAAAATTTAACTTTCTTAACTAATTATATATAATTACCTGGATATCCCCAGGTAATTTAACTATCTGTTTCAGATTGTTAGTGATTAGTTTGAATAGGATAGCTTGAAAATAAAATAGCATTCATTCCTTCTTTTCTGGTGTTTGGTTTTACATTCATTCTCCTCACTGGGTAGTGTGTACGTGCTCAGTCACCCAATCATGTCTGACTCTTTGCGGCCCCGTGGACTGTAGTCTGATAGGCTCCTCTGTCCATGGAGTTTTCCAGTCAAAAAAATTGGAGTAGTTTGCCATTTCCTACTCCAGGGACTCTTCCCAACCCAGGGATCAAACCTGACGTCTCTTGTGTCTCATGTTGTTGGCAGCCAGGATCTTTAACCCTAGGGCCACCTGGGAAGCCCTAGAGTGGAGTGTACAGCCATGTCATTTAGATTTTCAATAATCCATTTCAAAAAGTGACCACCAGTGACAGAGAGCCTTTTGACACTCATTGCTTAAAATTTTGATCTGAATAGTTGTTGAAGGAACTAACTGAAAGCTAGGTGACCCAGGGTCCGGGGGCCTTTGACACAACATATTCAGGGCATCAAACATGGGTGCATGCCAACCTGATGCTAATTACCTTGACTGTTAGAAAGAAATATATTTTTACTTCATTTCAGGCTAACCTCCATTTTGCTATTCAACAGAAAATGCAACTACTTAATGTGAGCTATATTAAGACTTATTTTCCCTGTGCAGTATCCTCTGTTCTGAGCTATGTCAATCCATACTTCTTTTATTTGGGCGAATCACTTTCTCTTTGAGTCTGTGGAAGAACCCCAGCAGAGGGAAGGATACTTAGCAGAGTCGTAGTATATAAATAGCTCTGCGGAGAGCATTACAAAGGCTCTGTTGTGCTATCACACAGCAGAGCCAATAATATACAATATGAAAAATCCCTGCCAAGTGCACAGAGAATACAGACAATGTTTGCCATTTCTCTGATCGGCTGTTTGTTATGTGTTGCAAGAGTTTATAGCCAGAGAGCAAGAAAAATCTACCACACCTCAAAGTCTTTCTATTAGAACAATAACAACAACAACAACATATGCCATAAACACACACACAAACACATGTACAATCTGAAAGACATCAGAACAGCATCAACATCAACACAAAAACAGTGGGTGGGAATGGAATTGAACCTCAAACATTTCTATAGAAGCAGAGATGGAATTTTCACGAAGCAACAAAGCCTTGTATAACTACTCCCTGGAACATGTCTTCTGTTTTCTGAAAGTGCATCAGTCCACAGACTTGTAAGAATTAGAACATAAGGCTTTTTAAGGGAAAATCATAATCTAAAAAGAGCACATATGAATTGACTACCTTCTTGAAAATACTAAAACAAAGCCATTTATTCACCATGTAAAAGTTAAAGTTAAAGTAAAAATTAGTAAAAGTTAAAATTTTACTTTTGGAAAATGGACTCCAAAATCAGAACCACAGACTTTTGATTTCAAAATAACACTCAGATACACAGCAAGAAAATAAGATACTTGGAAACTACAACTTAAGATTCTCTTTGACTTTATCTGCTATATTTGAACATGTGGTAATAAAATATTCATTCTGAGCATTCTTGATTTTTGCTACTTTCAACAAACATTTTCCATTTTTATAAGAAAATGTTTCACAAAAATCATAGTATTATATTTTACTATAATAGCCTTAAATAATAATGCAGTCAGATATTCTAAAATGTCTCTTGCCTTCTCACCCAGATCTCTCCATCTCCTTTACTATGACTCTTTCCTCTTTTATTTCCTAGAATCCTGTTTCTTTCTTCTTCTATTTCTATCTTTACTTTTTCCAATTACTTCTAAAATCAGTAGTAACCCCTGTTTTGATTTTATCTGCATTTTGTATAAACCTACTTCTGAACTTCTGTCTTATTCCTGGAGCCTCCCAAAAGCAAGAGGCAACAGTAGAAATTTTTTGAAATAATACTTTATAAATTCTCTCAAGTTGTAGAAAACAAAAAGTTCAAGCTAAACTTTCTTAGCATATGCAAAGTATCTTATAAGTTCAAAATTCACCTGTTTCTCTGATCGGCTGTTTGTTATGTGTTGCAAGAGTTTATAGCCAGAGAGCAAGAAAAATCTACCACACCTCAAAGTCTTTCTATTAGAACAATAACAACAACAACAACATATGCCATAAACACACACACAAACACATGTACAATCTGAAAGACATCAGAACAGCATCAACATCAACACAAAAACAGTGGGTGGGAATGGAATTGAACCTCAAACATTTCTATAGAAGCAGAGATGGAATTTTCACGAAGCAACAAAGCCTTGTATAACTACTCCCTGGAACATGTCTTCTGTTTTCTGAAAGTGCATCAGTCCACAGACTTGTAAGAATTAGAACATAAGGCTTTTTAAGGGAAAATCATAATCTAAAAAGAGCACATATGAATTGACTACCTTCTTGAAAATACTAAAACAAAGCCATTTATTCACCATGTAAAAGTTAAAGTTAAAGTAAAAATTAGTAAAAGTTAAAATTTTACTTTTGGAAAATGGACTCCAAAATCAGAACCACAGACTTTTGATTTCAAAATAACACTCAGATACACAGCAAGAAAATAAGATACTTGGAAACTACAACTTAAGATTCTCTTTGACTTTATCTGCTATATTTGAACATGTGGTAATAAAATATTCATTCTGAGCATTCTTGATTTTTGCTACTTTCAACAAACATTTTCCATTTTTATAAGAAAATGTTTCACAAAAATCATAGTATTATATTTTACTATAATAGCCTTAAATAATAATGCAGTCAGATATTCTAAAATGTCTCTTGCCTTCTCACCCAGATCTCTCCATCTCCTTTACTATGACTCTTTCCTCTTTTATTTCCTAGAATCCTGTTTCTTTCTTCTTCTATTTCTATCTTTACTTTTTCCAATTACTTCTAAAATCAGTAGTAACCCCTGTTTTGATTTTATCTGCATTTTGTATAAACCTACTTCTGAACTTCTGTCTTATTCCTGGAGCCTCCCAAAAGCAAGAGGCAACAGTAGAAATTTTTTGAAATAATACTTTATAAATTCTCTCAAGTTGTAGAAAACAAAAAGTTCAAGCTAAACTTTCTTAGCATATGCAAAGTTCCTTTAGTGGAATCCTGTCATACATTATATTCCAGTTCAAAATTCACCTGTACTGTGAAATTTGTCTCTCCTCAGGAAAATATGCTTGCATTCCTATCTTCTCACTCAAGGAACTGTACACATGATTCTACCTTAGAACCTGTCATGTTATCTTATGGAAGGTGGTTTACATATTTATCTAGCCTACTAAAGTCTGAATTGCTTCATTGGAAGATATATGGCTTATATACCTTCTTATTTCTTGTACACAGAATGATATCCTAAACCCAACAGATCCTCAATAAACAATGTTTGAAGAAACCTATACACTCAAATTGTTCTGAGTTCATATTACTGCTTTCTATTTATTAGGTAAGTCACTTAATCTATATAAACTCAGATTCCTAATTTGTAAATTACAATTACTTCCAGAGGTGTTGAAATAATGCATTTAAAGCGCATATTGCCTGGCACATAGTAATTGTTCAATTTGTGTGAGGCATTTGCTCCTCAGGAACATGGACCTTTCCTAATATCAAGAGGTTTGGTAAGATTATGTCTCTTAAAATTATAAAACTGCTAGAACTCTCCCAAACACTTTTATGGCTAACATCATCCTATAAATGTGATGCTGGACATTTTTCATTAAATGGTATATAGATTCCCTAAAGGTGAAGTTGAGGACTTGAAACTTTTCTGTAACAGGGATCACGAGGGAGGCGGAACAACAGATGGCTCATGGCAGCGCCAGCTGTCCAGGGAGCACAGCTTGATAAGAGTGCTGGACCAGGAGGACAGTGAAAGGTAAGGGCCCATCTGAAAGTCTGGCTTAGTGGCCTAGGATAGGACTGCATGCACATCAGATATGAGAGCTGTCATATCGTCAACATGAGTCACTCTTACTACTTCATTCAGTGTATTGCATGACTGTAAATTCTACTCTACTACGTTAAAGAACAAACTAGCTAAAGCTTGCTCTGTATATTATTGTTGAATTCTGGGGAAATATTATTTTCTTTTTAATACTTCTAACAAAACAAAAAAGTCACTATCTAACTATACCAAGAACATTATATTCCTGGTGTTCTGCCTAAAATAAATACATCTATCTATACTACAAATGATTTCTTGGCAGATTGCTCCTGAAAGGCTGTTGTTTGTACCATGGGCAGAGATGAGAGAAAGCCTCAGAGATTTCCTTTCTGGTAATTAAAATTTTCACTTTTACTCTTTGCTTCTCATATCCAACTACCTTTTCAAAAAAAGACCTCCAAATTTCCATAAATCCTCAAATTTCTAAAACTGCTCAAAAGAAAAGGATTTAGTTTCTTTCCCCTTAACTGCGTTAAATGCATGAGCCTTGCGTTAGATATTACATCAATCTATTCTAAGTTTTTGCCCCCAAAGAATGCCACTTGACACTCATAGCAATTGAAGCTCATTCTGATTTGTTTTGTTGGATCATTTTTCCAGTAACCCAAAGATCCTCAATAAACAATGTTTGAAGAAACCTATACACTCAAATTGTTCTGAGTTCATATTACTGCTTTCTATTTATTAGGTAAGTCACTTAATCTATATAAACTCAGATTCCTAATTTGTAAATTACAATTACTTCCAGAGGTGTTGAAATAATGCATTTAAAGCGCATATTGCCTGGCACATAGTAATTGTTCAATTTGTGTGAGGCATTTGCTCCTCAGGAACATGGACCTTTCCTAATATCAAGAGGTTTGGTAAGATTATGTCTCTTAAAATTATAAAACTGCTAGAACTCTCCCAAACACTTTTATGGCTAACATCATCCTATAAATGTGATGCTGGACATTTTTCATTAAATGGTATATAGATTCCCTAAAGGTGAAGTTGAGGACTTGAAACTTTTCTGTAACAGGGATCACGAGGGAGGCGGAACAACAGATGGCTCATGGCAGCGCCAGCTGTCCAGGGAGCACAGCTTGATAAGAGTGCTGGACCAGGAGGACAGTGAAAGGTAAGGGCCCATCTGAAAGTCTGGCTTAGTGGCCTAGGATAGGACTGCATGCACATCAGATATGAGAGCTGTCATATCGTCAACATGAGTCACTCTTACTACTTCATTCAGTGTATTGCATGACTGTAAATTCTACTCTACTACGTTAAAGAACAAACTAGCTAAAGCTTGCTCTGTATATTATTGTTGAATTCTGGGGAAATATTATTTTCTTTTTAATACTTCTAACAAAACAAAAAAGTCACTATCTAACTATACCAAGAACATTATATTCCTGGTGTTCTGCCTAAAATAAATACATCTATCTATACTACAAATGATTTCTTGGCAGATTGCTCCTGAAAGGCTGTTGTTTGTACCATGGGCAGAGATGAGAGAAAGCCTCAGAGATTTCCTTTCTGGTAATTAAAATTTTCACTTTTACTCTTTGCTTCTCATATCCAACTACCTTTTCAAAAAAAGACCTCCAAATTTCCATAAATCCTCAAATTTCTAAAACTGCTCAAAAGAAAAGGATTTAGTTTCTTTCCCCTTAACTGCGTTAAATGCATGAGCCTTGCGTTAGATATTACATCAATCTATTCTAAGTTTTTGCCCCCAAAGAATGCCACTTGACACTCATAGCAATTGAAGCTCATTCTGATTTGTTTTGTTGGATCATTTTCCTGTTTCCTCAAGCCTGTTTTTATTTTCACTGTTACTTCTCTGGATCAAGGGATTCCCTTATAGTTCAGTTGGTAAAGAATCCACCTGCAATGCAGATGACCCCAGTTCACTAATTAGTCCTTACATCTGCATCTGAAGTATGCAGTTCCCTAAACTCTTGAAAAAAGTTCTTGATTCTTTCCCCCAAATATCCAAGTTTCCAGGAATACCATGCAACCCCCTTGTGATTTTCCATGTCTCTAAATGGGGTTTCTTGTGGCTTTACATCCTCTTTACCTAGCCTAGGATCCTTAGACAATGTCTTAACTCTCTCTCTCTTGCTAGCATCTCAAGTTCTTTAGGCTCATACCTCCTGTGTCTCTGTCCTACAAATATTAAGTCCTCAGTAAGCCCACTCATCCACTCTCTACATTTCTATATACTCACTGGGAGGTGTTAGAAAAAATCACAGAAGCATGTCATTTGGTAAATTTACAAATATAGGGCTTCTGATTTTAGCAATGCCCTCTAGATTGATACATAATTCTAAATGACTTTTATTATTTCTCTTTTCTATTTCTAGAGTATTTGTCTGAAGTTTTATTATTCCTTTGAAACCAGTATTAAAATTTACCTACTTTATTCCCAATATATATCTGAAAACCGAGGTCATCTGGAATTTATCTCCTCAAATTCCTACCTCTTAGCTTAAGAAAATAAATATTCACTCCTAAAACTTTACAACCATGCTGCTTCCAGAAAAAAAAAAAAAAAAAAAAAACTTATTTGTATTCAGGAACAGATCTCTGCCTCTTATCTTAATTAATGGTGCTGCTAAATGATCTTTACTGATCAAAAACATAATAGAAAAGAAATGGGAGTTTTTCACAAAGTGTTTAATATCAATGATCATGTTTATTCTGGTGAATCCACTTCTACCTCACTCATCTTCCTTAAAAACAAATAAAGAAAATAGTAAGATTTTAAAAATGAATATTTCTGGCACACTCTTTAGATCACATCTTTTTCTTTTTTCTTTGTTTCTTTTCTAATCAAGCTTCTAAAGTAATATATACCTACTGTTCAACCTCCACAATTTCCAGTCACTACTTAACCACTAGCATTTGATTCCTATTCAATGAAAACGTTTTTGTTGAATAAGTAACCACTTCCTTAATCATCAAAGCCAAGGGTCACATTTAAGTGCTTATTTTCTTTGATCCCAAAGATGTCTTTTGTAACCACTGACCAGTTCCACAGCTTTGAAAGCCTTTCCTCCCTTTGATAATGCAACATTCTTTTGTTTCTCTAATTTCTTTTTATTTTTCTCTCCATGTATGATCCCATAGGCACACAGCACATTGACAATAGTTCTCTCTTTTACATAAGATAGTATAGGGTTCCATGTTGCTCTTTCCAACTGTTTCTCTACTTTCTGACAATACTATCTGTCCTCCTTTTGGAGGTCTGCTGTGTCCATAAACATCTTAAATGTTTATGTCCCTCTTATACCCTCTTCTTGGTTTATTCCAGTCCCATATGACTCATCTCCTATATAATCTCATTCCTATTTCTGACAACTTCAAATAATCTGTTCTTGACAGATCTCTTTACAGAGCTATAAATCTGTTATTAAATTAAGTTCCCTTTTTCCATTTTTATCCACAGATCTAGTTAACCTTCAGTTAAATGCGCTTATTACAGATCCTTTTACTCTTAGGTTCTCTCTCTCCATACATTCCTTCAAAATAGTACCACCCTTGAATTAGCTGTCCAAGTCAGAAACTGCTTCTCCCTTCCTCTCATTCTCCAGCAAGTCAGTTATCTAAACCAACTTGCAAATTCCTCTTGTATTCTGGATCCTAATGAACACCGTCTTAGCCAGTTTCCCTTCATTTCATCATTATGGCCTTCATTAAATCCATATCATTCCAACTCCAAGCTCTTTGAAAATGCACCTAGAGTGATCTTTCTAAAATTATGGTTTTCTACAATTGTATGGTTCATACAGTCTACAGAATGAAGCCTATGCTCCTGCCCATGCTTTTCCAAGCCCCTTCCTCTCTGTACACTTCTCTGCACTCTTCGGTATCCTTCTCATCCTGCCTTACCAGACACCTTAGGACACCCAGCATGCCTGCTCCTGGGAACACAGTTCCCTCTTGCTGAAATGTCCTTCTTTTTCTCCCAAATACTGGAGCAACATTCAAGCTAGAGCAGAAAAGTTCTCTCTGAGATACATCTTTGGTTTTTTGTAAAATACCTATTAAAGGGTTGCTTACATGCTTTGTTTAGCACAAGATTATAAACTTCTTGAATAGAAGGAATTTGCTTTTTTCATCTGGTATAGAAACTGGTTTGTTGCAGCCAATTAACAGAGGTGTACTGGTAAATCGTATGGTCTTCTCTCAGCATTAAATCTAATTTCTCTCCTTCATTTGACCAAACTATTAAAATCTCCAGCTCATCACTAGGAGTTTCATAATTCTTTAAGTCATGAGCATTATAACTTGTTTGTTAATGGCAGTGTTAAGCCTTTTCATTTAAAAACAATCGTAAGGCTTAGTTCGCAAAATCTTTGGGGGCAAGTTGAAGCATGTTGGTGCAAAAATAAACTAATGATGACTTTAGAGGTTTGTCTTGGGCTAAAACTATTGAAAATGTCTAACACTATTTAGAACAAACAGCTCACTGAATAGCCTGATGTTGGCAACCCTACATGTTCACATCATTATGTGCTCTGTAGAAAGTTGGTAACTGACTCACAAATTTAACCGGAAATATTTTTTGAAATTAAAGACCTTTATGTCAAAGGAAGAACTTAGCAGTACTTTTTTCTCTCAAATATTGTGTCTTCCCAGTAAGTGTAAGTGGCAATGAAAACTCATTTATTTCAAAAATACTTTTCATTCTTAATCTTAGGAAGGCTACTCAATATTCCTCTTGTATTCTGGATCCTAATGAACACCGTCTTAGCCAGTTTCCTTCATTTCATCATTATGGCCTTCATTAAATCCATATCATTCCAACTCCAAGCTCTTTGAAAATGCACCTAGAGTGATCTTTCTAAAATTATGGTTTTCTACAATTGTATGGTTCATACAGTCTACAGAATGAAGCCTATGCTCCTGCCCATGCTTTTCCAAGCCCCTTCCTCTCTGTACACTTCTCTGCACTCTTCGGTATCCTTCTCATCCTGCCTTACCAGACACCTTAGGACACCCAGCATGCCTGCTCCTGGGAACACAGTTCCCTCTTGCTGAAATGTCCTTCTTTTTCTCCCAAATACTGGAGCAACATTCAAGCTAGAGCAGAAAAGTTCTCTCTGAGATACATCTTTGGTTTTTTGTAAAATACCTATTAAAGGGTTGCTTACATGCTTTGTTTAGCACAAGATTATAAACTTCTTGAATAGAAGGAATTTGCTTTTTTCATCTGGTATAGAAACTGGTTTGTTGCAGCCAATTAACAGAGGTGTACTGGTAAATCGTATGGTCTTCTCTCAGCATTAAATCTAATTTCTCTCCTTCATTTGACCAAACTATTAAAATCTCCAGCTCATCACTAGGAGTTTCATAATTCTTTAAGTCATGAGCATTATAACTTGTTTGTTAATGGCAGTGTTAAGCCTTTTCATTTAAAAACAATCGTAAGGCTTAGTTCGCAAAATCTTTGGGGGCAAGTTGAAGCATGTTGGTGCAAAAATAAACTAATGATGACTTTAGAGGTTTGTCTTGGGCTAAAACTATTGAAAATGTCTAACACTATTTAGAACAAACAGCTCACTGAATAGCCTGATGTTGGCAACCCTACATGTTCACATCATTATGTGCTCTGTAGAAAGTTGGTAACTGACTCACAAATTTAACCGGAAATATTTTTTGAAATTAAAGACCTTTATGTCAAAGGAAGAACTTAGCAGTACTTTTTTTTTTTCTCTCAAATATTCTGTCTTCCCAGTAAGTGTAAGTGGCAATGAAAACTCATTTAATTCAAAAATACTTTTCATTCTTAATCTTAGGATTATAACTATATTTGATAAGGCTACTCACATATCTAAATCTTTTTTTCACATGGATGGTTGAAAAGTGTAGAATACATGACTTGGTCTTTGGCATTCTCATAGTCCCTACTGCAGTGTCTTCCACCTCTCTAACAACACTCCCTTATAAAGCACCCAGACACTCTCCCCCACCTCTCCATGCACCCAGATGATATTTCTGAAGAGTGATAATGTAATAAAGATTGAAGAGTGATAGCAGAGTGGAATCAGTAATAAACACAGAGGTTATACTCTTACATGATAACTTTGGTTTAAAAGACCAAAAATTTTTCAGAACGTAAAGGCATTATACTCAAATGTATATTTTTTGATTCTGACTAACCACTTGTGGAACTGTTTTTGTCTGGGGGAATAGGGTGAGAAGAGAAAGCTATTTAATGCTGCCTAAATTATAACAACTACTCATAAGACCAGATGTATTGTTAATTTCCTGGAATACGTATTAGAACTGGTTTGAAGATAGGCCTTAAGCTTGCTTTTTTACAACTACAGTGACTTTTTTTCAACACTGAGGAAATTAGGATTCAATCACATACTGCTGGACCAGAAAATATCACTCAGGAACCAACCAACAAACACACGAGGTGGCCTAGCATAGTAATCTTAAAGGACTTTAGAAGGAAAACCAAAAAAGAAGTGTTCTTAAGAATACGTGGTCTCCCAAGAAGGCCTAGCTGGTGTTTACCTGAGCATATGCTTAGTGTGAAGGACAGGGCTAGAGTAGCAGGAGTAGTTTTTGGAAGCTTTTATACAGGTTATTTTAAGTCATAAACCACACTTACTGCCTCCTCAACTCACAAGAAAGAAATGCACAGATGAATAACATTTGAAGTAAGATAAATGAAAAGAGGGAAGTATCTTGAATCTAGTTCCTATGTGTGTAAACCAGATTTTGGAGTAGAAGTATAATTATTAGAAGATTTTTATGTTCCTTTCATTGAGCTGAGGATCAATAGCATATGAGCTGAGGGGAGAATTTTCCCAGAGTTAGAGAGTTTTAGTAAATAGCAATTTCCTAAGCCTTGATAGAAAGCTACTTTTCAAAAGTGTCTGAATGCTGGATATTCAATAATGAATTCCAGTTGGATTCAAAATTATTTGAATGATGACTATATCTTTAAACTCTGGTATCAAGAAATAGTTTTAAAAGCATATCTGAATTCTATTAATCACTGTAACCTCAATCTCCAGAAAAATATGTAACATGGTACTCAGCAATTTTTTTAAAATAAATGGTTGAATTCATAAATTGCCTTAATTTGGGCTGCTAGTATTAATAAGATCTAAATATTTGTCGAGTGCTGACTATGTACCAGGCCTTGGAACAAGGCTTTTCTGTGTAATACCTTTCTTAATCATCATGGCAAAATTATAAAGTGGAATGGTGATCCTCATTTTAAATATAAGATAAACGAGGTACTGAGAGTTGTAGAGATTTTCCCAACTAGTGAATGATGGAATCACATAGGCAGATGAATTTTAGAATCCCTGCAGTTAACCACTAAGCTATATCTCTTCCGCATCTTCTCCTATATTTTTTTACATTCAGTCATTTAACAAGCATTTATTGAGTGGCTTTTAAGTCCTAGGCACTTTTCTAGAACTGACGTTATGAGAATGAGCTGAGTAGTAAGTATCCACATTCTCCTTAACCTTATTATATCGATGACAGGGATGGAGAAGAAACACAAATTAAATTGAAAAAGAAGAGACAAAAATAAAATAAACACAGAAGAAACAAGACAGAATATAACAGTTGAGATTGCTATTTTAGATAGGAGTCAACTGAAGCCATCTTCCTATGGTGACACGTGCTCCGAAACATGAATGAAAGAGGAAACAAGTTATGCAAATACCTGAGGGGAACCTGTCCTTGCTGTGGCCGGGGGCACGGCATCTCCAGAGGTGATCAGTGTAGACAAGAGCAGGTGAGACAGGTGAATGAGGGAGATAGTGAGAATGAAGGTGAACAATGGGGAGGGAGAAGACAGGATAGGCCATGAAATAAAGACTTTGACTTTTATTGTGAGTGTTTTAGGAGGTCATTTGAGGGCTCTGAAAAGCAAAATGATTTAAAAAATAATAAACACACACATGCGTACATCTTGCTATTGTATAGACACTAGACTGCTCAGAATTGATTACAGAGAAATGAGAAATTATATGTTTAGAAATGCAATAGAATTAACTATTTTCCTTCTGTAACTCAGTGACTCTTATGTCAAATGGCCTAACTTGAGAAAATCTGCCTATAAACTGTAACATGGTACTCAGCAATTTTTTTAAAATAAATGGTTGAATTCATAAATTGCCTTAATTTGGGCTGCTAGTATTAATAAGATCTAAATATTTGTCGAGTGCTGACTATGTACCAGGCCTTGGAACAAGGCTTTTCTGTGTAATACCTTTCTTAATCATCATGGCAAAATTATAAAGTGGAATGGTGATCCTCATTTTAAATATAAGATAAACGAGGTACTGAGAGTTGTAGAGATTTTCCCAACTAGTGAATGATGGAATCACATAGGCAGATGAATTTTAGAATCCCTGCAGTTAACCACTAAGCTATATCTCTTCCGCATCTTCTCCTATATTTTTTTACATTCAGTCATTTAACAAGCATTTATTGAGTGGCTTTTAAGTCCTAGGCACTTTTCTAGAACTGACGTTATGAGAATGAGCTGAGTAGTAAGTATCCACATTCTCCTTAACCTTATTATATCGATGACAGGGATGGAGAAGAAACACAAATTAAATTGAAAAAGAAGAGACAAAAATAAAATAAACACAGAAGAAACAAGACAGAATATAACAGTTGAGATTGCTATTTTAGATAGGAGTCAACTGAAGCCATCTTCCTATGGTGACACGTGCTCCGAAACATGAATGAAAGAGGAAACAAGTTATGCAAATACCTGAGGGGAACCTGTCCTTGCTGTGGCCGGGGGCACGGCATCTCCAGAGGTGATCAGTGTAGACAAGAGCAGGTGAGACAGGTGAATGAGGGAGATAGTGAGAATGAAGGTGAACAATGGGGAGGGAGAAGACAGGATAGGCCATGAAATAAAGACTTTGACTTTTATTGTGAGTGTTTTAGGAGGTCATTTGAGGGCTCTGAAAAGCAAAATGATTTAAAAAATAATAAACACACACATGCGTACATCTTGCTATTGTATAGACACTAGACTGCTCAGAATTGATTACAGAGAAATGAGAAATTATATGTTTAGAAATGCAATAGAATTAACTATTTTCCTTCTGTAACTCAGTGACTCTTATGTCAAATGGCCTAACTTGAGAAAATCTGCCTAAAATGAGAAAAGTGCTGAACTAAACTAGATCACTGCCAGTTGCATCCGTGTATGGTCCTTTTGTTCAGACTACATACACTCTCTGAATCATCCCATATACTTCCAACATACTGATAATTTATAGGTCAATAATTCCAACTGATACTGCTCTCCTCAGTTTCAGCTCCTCGTATCAAGCATCCTACCATCCCTCCTCTTGAATACCTGATTCAAAAGCATTTTGAACAGCATGTATCCAGAATTAAACTCTTCATCTTCTATGAACTCTCTTCTCTCTTAAACTTCCTATATTGCTAAGCGGTATAATCATTCACTTATACAATGTCATTGCCCTGAGTCTGCTTGTCCTTTTATGCAAGAATATAGATTAAGATGCTACTGTATATCAGAAATAATACTGAGACTAGGGGATGCAAGTGTGTACAAACAGGCATGGAGTCAACACATGAATCTTTGAGTCCAGTGAAGCATGTGGCCAAGAAATAATAGCACAAATGACTAGAGAAATGCAGAGAATGTGAAGAGATTAGATAATTTGGATGGAGAAATTGGAGATCACCCAGGGTAATTTCACTCAATCTGAAACACACAGAGTTAAATGAGTGCTAAAATCAGTGAGGATTGGTTGACTGTGGAGTAGAGAAAGAGGAGGGTGAGAAAGACAGAGGGAAGAAAGGAAAGAGAAAAAGAAACACAGATTTAAAGACAGAGTTTGCGAGGAGAGGGAAGAGTGTATTTTAGGTTTTAGGCAGAAGGACTCATTTATACAAAAGCCCTGGGTATACAGTGGCTGGGGGGCGACTAAGAGATAGTGACAGGAGTAGGCCATGAAATAAAGACTTTGACTTTTATTGTGAGTGTTTTAGGAGGTCATTTGAGGGCTCTGAAAAGCAAAATGATTTAAAAAATAATAAACACACACATGCGTACATCTTGCTATTGTATAGACACTAGACTGCTCAGAATTGATTACAGAGAAATGAGAAATTATATGTTTAGAAATGCAATAGAATTAACTATTTTCCTTCTGTAACTCAGTGACTCTTATGTCAAATGGCCTAACTTGAGAAAATCTGCCTAAAATGAGAAAAGTGCTGAACTAAACTAGATCACTGCCAGTTGCATCCGTGTATGGTCCTTTTGTTCAGACTACATACACTCTCTGAATCATCCCATATACTTCCAACATACTGATAATTTATAGGTCAATAATTCCAACTGATACTGCTCTCCTCAGTTTCAGCTCCTCGTATCAAGCATCCTACCATCCCTCCTCTTGAATACCTGATTCAAAAGCATTTTGAACAGCATGTATCCAGAATTAAACTCTTCATCTTCTATGAACTCTCTTCTCTCTTAAACTTCCTATATTGCTAAGCGGTATAATCATTCACTTATACAATGTCATTGCCCTGAGTCTGCTTGTCCTTTTATGCAAGAATATAGATTAAGATGCTACTGTATATCAGAAATAATACTGAGACTAGGGGATGCAAGTGTGTACAAACAGGCATGGAGTCAACACATGAATCTTTGAGTCCAGTGAAGCATGTGGCCAAGAAATAATAGCACAAATGACTAGAGAAATGCAGAGAATGTGAAGAGATTAGATAATTTGGATGGAGAAATTGGAGATCACCCAGGGTAATTTCACTCAATCTGAAACACACAGAGTTAAATGAGTGCTAAAATCAGTGAGGATTGGTTGACTGTGGAGTAGAGAAAGAGGAGGGTGAGAAAGACAGAGGGAAGAAAGGAAAGAGAAAAAGAAACACAGATTTAAAGACAGAGTTTGCCGAGGAGAGGGAAGAGAGTGTATTTTAGGTTTTAGGCAGAAGGACTCATTTATACAAAAGCCCTGGGTATACAGTGGCTAGCGACAAGAGAAGGGAGTTCAGGATGGTAATCTGAAGAACCCTAGTTAATAGTAGTCTAGTTTATTGAAACTGGTTTGAAAAATAAAGAATAGAAAAAAAGCAGGGAAAGACTGAAGGAAGATAGAGTAGAAAAAAAATCAAGAGAGTGTAATGTCAATAGGAAAAGGAGTTTTAAAATACAACTGAAAAAAATTTAAAAATCAAGTAAAATGAAGACTTAAAATAGTCCAATGGACTTGTTAACATTTAGTTCAGAATTGATCTCAACTGGAGATGACATTAGTAGTAACTATAATCGGATGTTTTGGAGAGTGATCACAATTCCTAGAATTCTATGTTATAAAAATAGAAACCTAAACAGAAATTGTCAAATATCTTGAACACATGATTCACACTTAGGAAACTTGATTGGCCAACAAAATATAGGAAAAGCAGCTTGACCTTTTCTCAGCAATCAAGAATCAGTAATCGAAAAAATTCCATGTTATTTCACATACCAGTACACCAGTTTAACGAAAATTTTCCATTTTAGCAACATCAAATACTGCCAATACAATAACATCAAACCACAGGCATACTTTATAGCCTGCTGGTTATGTTACACACCTTGGAAACAATTTGCCTTTACCTAGAAAAGTCAAAGATGCACATATTCCAGGACACAAAAATACCTTATAGGAATGTGTACACATGTAGAGTCTATGTAAATACACCAGAATGTGCCATATAAAGCACAAAAACTGGAAGGAAATGTCTATGTATTATTTTTCAATATGATGGAGCACAATACAATGGATTGGTAAAACTAAATGTGAAGAGATTAGATAATTTGGATGGAGAAATTGGAGATCACCCAGGGTAATTTCACTCAATCTGAAACACACAGAGTTAAATGAGTGCTAAAATCAGTGAGGATTGGTTGACTGTGGAGTAGAGAAAGAGGAGGGTGAGAAAGACAGAGGAAGAAAGGAAAGAGAAAAAGAAACACAGATTTAAAGACAGAGTTTGCCGAGGAGAGGGAAGAGAGTGTATTTTAGGTTTTAGGCAGAAGGACTCATTTATACAAAAGCCCTGGGTATACAGTGGCTAGCGACAAGAGAAGGGAGTTCAGGATGGTAATCTGAAGAACCCTAGTTAATAGTAGTCTAGTTTATTGAAACTGGTTTGAAAAATAAAGAATAGAAAAAAAGCAGGGAAAGACTGAAGGAAGATAGAGTAGAAAAAAAATCAAGAGAGTGTAATGTCAATAGGAAAAGGAGTTTTAAAATACAACTGAAAAAAATTTAAAAATCAAGTAAAATGAAGACTTAAAATAGTCCAATGGACTTGTTAACATTTAGTTCAGAATTGATCTCAACTGGAGATGACATTAGTAGTAACTATAATCGGATGTTTTGGAGAGTGATCACAATTCCTAGAATTCTATGTTATAAAAATAGAAACCTAAACAGAAATTGTCAAATATCTTGAACACATGATTCACACTTAGGAAACTTGATTGGCCAACAAAATATAGGAAAAGCAGCTTGACCTTTTCTCAGTAATCAAGAATCAGTAATCGAAAAAATTCTATGTTATTTCACATACCAGTACACCAGTTTAACGAAAATTTTCCATTTTAGCAACATCAAATACTGCCAATACAATAACATCAAACCACAGGCATACTTTATAGCCTGCTGGTTATGTTACACACCTTGGAAACAATTTGCCTTTACCTAGAAAAGTCAAAGATGCACATATTCCAGGACACAAAAATACCTTATAGGAATGTGTACACATGTAGAGTCTATGTAAATACACCAGAATGTGCATATACACGGTATTATTTTTTTAAAGCACAAAAAACTGGAAGGAAATGTCTATGAACAATAAAATATATAAATATATGTAGTACAAGAATATGATGGAGCACAATACAATGGATTGGTAAAACTAAATGAGCTGTAGATACTCATATCAACTTGGATGAATCTCAAAAGCATAACATATAAGAATACTATAGAATGATCCAATATGTAAGATGTTATCAGGCAGATGAGTGAAAAATAGTGTTTAGTAAATATATAGATGGTGAAAAAGCAGTAAAGAACACAGGAAAAAATAACTCAAGGAGGCTTCCCTGGTTGTCCAGTGGGCAAAGAGTCTGCCTTGCAGTGCAAGGGGAACCGGTTCCATCCCTGGCTTGGGAAGATCCCACATGCCATGGAGCAGCTGGACCCATGTGTCCAATTACTGAGCCAGAGCTCTAGAGTGCATGCACCCAGAGCCTGTGCTCTGCCACTGCCATGGGAGGCCCACACAGGCCAAAGAACAAAAATGAATGAAAATAAACAAATGAAAGATCAATAAAGGTGGCCAATAATTACACACACACACACACACAAACTCAACATAATGTCTATCTTATTGCATCATATATAATGTGATATAAGGGAGATATGAGTAAGGAGAGCTATACTGGTAATTTAAGTTATGGGTAATACTCTAATCATAGGTAATTTACACATGGGCATTCATTTCATTGTTCTTTGCTTCTTGGAATCCGTATTTTTTCGCTAATTGTTTTAAAAGAATGAGTAAGGACAAGAAATGAATAAGAAAAGTAGATAATCATATGAAGAATTTATGAAAATAAGAGAGAAACTGATGAAAAGAGGATGTGAAGACCAAGATAATTTTATAAGATGAAAGAGACTTTCAACACCACTAAATAGCATCTAGAAGAGAAAACATGATCACAGATTCAGGAGAGACAGAATAAGCTCTGGAGCAGCTAAGAGAGGTGATCAGTGAAGAGAAGCTTGCATAGCTTCCTTTTTCTTATTTATTAATTGAGGAAATAGCTTTCTTTCACAAAGATGTATCTTTTGTTTTAAAAATATTTTATGGCAGAACACTTCCAATGGACACAAGAGTAAACAGAATAATTACTATAAACTCCCATATATCCAGATCCAAAAATCATCAACACATGGAGATTTTATTTTATCTGTCCCCCATTCATTTCTCCTTTGTTATTTTAAAGCAAATCTTGGATATTATATCATTTAATCTATAAATGAACCTTCCTTGGTGGCTCAGATGGTAACGAATCTGTCTCCAATACAGGAGACCTGGGCCCAATCCCTAGGTTGGGAAGATCCCCTGGAGAAGGGAATGGCAACCCACTCCACTATTCTTGCTTGGAGAATCCCATGAACAGAGGAGCCTGGTGGTCTACAATGCATGGGCTCACAAAGAGCCAGACGCGACTGAGTGACTAACACAATCTGTAAACATTTTCATAGATATTTCTAAAACATGACCCTTAAAAAACCATATCTGTTATGCTGTTGTCATGCCATAAATCATAGTTTTAATATCATCAAATAGCTATAATTGATTTCCTTCTGACATACATTCTAGAAAACTCACACCTTCCACCACCTCCCTAGCATGTACCTATTATCAGTAACATTTTAACATAATTTAAAATAGAGCCACTGTATAAGACCTCATCAACTTCCAGCACCAAACATATTGATCTTCCCAAATTTATACCACTTGTCTCCAAGTTGCCTTTTTTTTAACTGAAGAACATGGTGAACCAAGTCTCCTACTTGTGTTCTGAATTACAACTTATGTAAGGTAACTTATACTCCAAGTAATTAGTCCTGGACCCACTTATCAGTTAGAATTTTATCACAATAATGTTTCATAGGAAGGGTTAAAAGAAAGTTGTAAAGAAAATAGAGATCAAAAAATGTCAAGTCTATAAAAAATTCACAGCAGTGATCAAATTTGGAGTTTTCACTGTGTATTTGGTGTGGAAAAAGAACTCAGTACATGCACTGAGAAGCATGTCAAAACGGTTCAGTTTGTTCCCAGAGCTCTGACACCAGCTGACTTCGATTAAATAGCAGTGAGTTGGAAAAGCATTCTGGGTATTGGTATGCAAATGAATTCACCAAGCATTTCTTCCTATGGTTTTGGAATTCCCACAGCCACAACTACAAGGACACATATATTTTAAAGTTGAATTTTAAGCAAGTAAATGTAAGACTAAAACTATCCTTTAATCCTAAGGGAATTAACATTTTTTTTTTAGAGGAAAAAAAGTATTTCTTTAATATAAGATTATTTTAAGTGTTTTCAAAGATACATGGTGACAAACATATGGAGCAAAATTTTTCATTTAATCTATAAATGAACCTTCCTTGGTGGCTCAGATGGTAACGAATCTGTCTCCAATCCCCTGGGCCCAATCCCTAGGTTGGGAAGATCCCCTGGAGAAGGGAATGGCAACCCACTCCACTATTCTTGCTTGGAGAATCCCATGAACAGAGGAGCCTGGTGGTCTACAATGCATGGGCTCACAAAGAGCCAGACGCGACTGAGTGACTAACACAATCTGTAAACATTTTCATAGATATTTCTAAAACATGACCCTTAAAAAACCATATCTGTTATGCTGTTGTCATGCCATAAATCATAGTTTTAATATCATCAAATGGCTATAATTGATTTCCTTCTGACATACATTCTAGAAAACTCACACCTTCCACCACCTCCCTAGCATGTACCTATTATCAGTAACATTTTAACATAATTTAAAATAGAGCCACTGTATAAGACCTCATCAACTTCCAGCACCAAACATATTGATCTTCCCAAATTTATACCACTTGTCTCCAAGTTGCCTTTTTTTTAACTGAAGAACATGGTGAACCAAGTCTCCTACTTGTGTTCTGAATTACAACTTATGTAAGGTAACTTATACTCCAAGTAATTAGTCCTGGACCCACTTATCAGTTAGAATTTTATCACAATAATGTTTCATAGGAAGGGTTAAAAGAAAGTTGTAAAGAAAATAGAGATCAAAAAATGTCAAGTCTATAAAAAATTCACAGCAGTGATCAAATTTGGAGTTTTCACTGTGTATTTGGTGTGGAAAAAGAACTCAGTACATGCACTGAGAAGCATGTCAAAACGGTTCAGTTTGTTCCCAGAGCTCTGACACCAGCTGACTTCGATTAAATAGCAGTGAGTTGGAAAAGCATTCTGGGTATTGGTATGCAAATGAATTCACCAAGCATTTCTTCCTATGGTTTTGGAATTCCCACAGCCACAACTACAAGGACACATATATTTTAAAGTTGAATTTTAAGCAAGTAAATGTAAGACTAAAACTATCCTTTAATCCTAAGGGAATTAACATTTTTTTTTTAGAGGAAAAAAAGTATTTCTTTAATATAAGATTATTTTTAAGTGTTTTCAAAGATACATGGTGACAAACATATGGAGCATAATCTTTAACCCATAATTTCACCCCCAAGATGCTGTAAGGTCTTTCTTTGAATTAAGACAATTCTATTTGGGATTTTTAAAGGAAGGTCATAATGCACATGTGAGCAATTAAAGATCAATGGTTGGACAGTAAAACATTGCTGGTATAGGCTCTAGAGCTTCAGTTTGGCTTTTAAAATAAACACTGTCTCAGTTACTTAATTTTATCAGAAACTAACAGCATTCTGAAGCAACAACTACTTGGTTAAAAAGGGAAAGAAAAAATCGTTCTCTCACCCATACAGAAATTCACATAGAGAATTTAAAACTATATTTACATGTGGCACCTCGACTGTCAATTCCCTTATTCTAAAGAGAGGGAATTACCATAAAGGCATCCCTGGCTCAGAGAAAAGATTCTGGTAGCAGTGCTTTAGTCATGTAACACAGCATCTTGATTTCTTAGTCTGTAGCTCCACCCCCTCCCCATTCTGTGCCCCCCACCTTAAATAAAGTAGTATTCAATTCTAAAATTATAAACTGAAATACAAAGTGCATAATGCAATCCATCCTTCTGTGTAAGCCAAGATCACCCTGCAGGGGACCTAACAGGGAATTTCCAAAAACATTAATGTATTCAGAAGAAATGTCAAAATAAAGAAAGCCTGTAAACATTGTCTGTGGGAAGCTTTTTTGTGCCCCTTCTCGAATGCAAAACGAACTTTCCTTTTCCCACAGAAGTAGGATCTGTTTCTGCCATCTAGTGACAATAAGGCCAATGGGTGCTTAAAAAAAGAAAAACATTTTCTAAACAGGCTCAACAAATCCATCTGAAGCAACCAGGATTTTACACACATATTATAGACATGCATGCACGTGCACATACACACACAACACACACACAGAGATTCTATAGAAAGGAATCTTTAACAGGGTACCCTGAGGGTCGGTGGTGTCCAGATGTTCCTAATTGATGTCTGAAATAAGAAAGAAAAGGATAGTAGTGTCTATATATATATATATATATATATATATGCAGAATGCTTTTAAAGTTGCAGAATGCTTTTAAAGTTGCCGAATCACTTTCACATGTATTATCTTCATAAGGTTCTAAGACAGAGTTCACCTACTGGTTGGGAGTATGAGCGCTAGAGTCAGTCTGTCTGGATGGAAAGTTTATCTACTCCTGAATTTGAAATCTTGTTCATGACTCACCTAAGCATAAGATTCCACTCTCCTGATTATGAGGCTTTTGTTCACTTCCTGTATCTTACATCCTTCTGTCCCTTAAGTTCCCTTATACAGCTGCATTATGATGAAAGCACTGAAGTAAAAAATCAACTTTATTTAAACATTCTGACTATTGAACTTTATAGGGATATTCATGTCCACAAGTAGATAAAGAATTATTTGGTGGCAGACATATCTGTGGTTAAGGAAAGTGAGGCAGGAGATTATGACCTGAATAACTTACTATAAGCACTCCTCATTTTATTGCCCTTCTCAGATACTGCAGTTTTAAAAATTAAAGGTTCATAGTAACCCTGTGTCTAGCAGGTCTACTGGCACCATTTTTCCAATGGCATTTACTTATTTCCTTTTCTGACTAGATGTCACACTTTAGTAGTTCTTGCAATATTTATACTTTTTCAATATTATCAAGTTTTTATGCAGTTCGGTGATCTCTGATGTTCCCACTACAATTTACTGAAGTCTCAGATGATGGTTACCATTTTTGGCAATCAGATATATTTCAATTAAAATATGTACATTGCTGTTTTTTTGAAATAATGCTACTGCATATTTAATATACTATAATATAGTGTAAATAACTTTTATATGCATTGGGAAACCAAATTATACATGTGGTTCACTTTATTGTGATATTCACTGTATTGCAGGGGTCTGGGAACAAACCCATAATACCTCTGAGATAAGGATTTTAGTTCCCCAGACACCCCTTGGAAGTTGGATTTGAAGGCTTCAAGAGAAAAAAAATAAAGGCAGTCATTCCTTGCTGATTTTTCCATAGTACTGTTTATTTCTTTCCTGACTTTACATATTAAATAAAGCAAAACCTCTATCTTAAGTTCAAACTTTCTTTGTCCATTAGAGAGAATGAGAAAATACAGAAAAGAGAAGGATGACCTTTTCCTGGAATATGTGAGCTCCATCCAGGATACTAAACAGAAGGTTGATCAGTAAGGCATAGACACAGGTTGGTGGAGGGGTCCTGTGAATGTCTCTCTCTTTTATTCTTTGCACATTTTATATTTACATATCTCTGCTTCCAATGCCACATTTTCCTGATTTTTATGCTGTATCTATGGATGCTCATCTTCATATTCTTTACTGATTTTCTCTTATCTCCCTTAACTTTACATGTTAGAATCTCAAGAAATCATCCCTTGGACCTTTACACTTTTCTGTCTCTTCTCAAAACTATAGCAATCTTCTTCAGCTTCACAGCTTTACGTACTAGCTATATAAGCACTAACACCCCACAAATGTGCATCTAAAGCCATTTCACTAATTTATATAGCCAACTGTCCTACTGACATACCCATCTGACAATACAACTAACATCTCAAAATGAGTCTGTCCCAAAATTGAGCTCCTGAAATTCTCTTGGAAACTTCTGGGCCCAACTCACCCTCCATAGTCTGTACAATGAGACAATTTGAGCTTCTGGATATAGCTGGGACTGAAGTTACCACTTGCACTTCCTGGTTACAGCAATCAATAATTACTTTCATTTACCATGAAAAAAAAAAAAGTGTCCTGACCATCATATGCTACCTAATCATTTTGATCTCAGACTCAAAACTGAGTTAGGCACCCTTCTCATACAATGCTACACATGATATATTTGTATACTAACATTGTGCTGTAATGCAAAATTGTCTCATGACTGATTGAACTGCAAAATCCAAAGACAGAGATTACATCTGTGTTCTTCATCACGTACTCTCTTCTGCAAAGCTATGTCAACAAAACCCTTTAAAATAAATACCTCTGAGATAAGGATTTTAGTTCCCCAGACACCCCTTGGAAGTTGGATTTGAAGGCTTCAAGAGAAAAAAAATAAAGGCAGTCATTCCTTGCTGATTTTTCCATAGTACTGTTTATTTCTTTCCTGACTTTACATATTAAATAAAGCAAAACCTCTATCTTAAGTTCAAACTTTCTTTGTCCATTAGAGAGAATGAGAAAATAGAGAAAGAGAAGGATGACCTTTTCCTGGAATATGTGAGCTCCATCCAGGATACTAAACAGAAGGTTGATCAGTAAGGCATAGACACAGGTTGGTGGAGGGGTCCTGTGAATGTCTCTCTCTTTTATTCTTTGCACATTTTATATTTACATATCTCTGCTTCCAATGCCACATTTTCCTGATTTTTATGCTGTATCTATGGATGCTCATCTTCATATTCTTTACTGATTTTCTCTTATCTCCCTTAACTTTACATGTTAGAATCTCAAGAAATCATCCCTTGGACCTTTACACTTTTCTGTCTCTTCTCAAAACTATAGCAATCTTCTTCAGCTTCACAGCTTTACGTACTAGCTATATAAGCACTAACACCCCACAAATGTGCATCTAAAGCCATTTCACTAATTTATATAGCCAACTGTCCTACTGACATACCTATCTGACAATACAACTAACATCTCAAAATGAGTCTGTCCCAAAATTGAGCTCCTGAAATTCTCTTGGAAACTTCTGGGCCCAACTCACCCTCCATAGTCTGTACAATGAGACAATTTGAGCTTCTGGATATAGCTGGGACTGAAGTTACCACTTGCACTTCCTGGTTACAGCAATCAATAATTACTTTCATTTACCATGAAAAAAAAAAAAAGTGTCCTGACCATCATATGCTACCTAATCATTTTGATCTCAGACTCAAAACTGAGTTAGGCACCCTTCTCATACAATGCTACACATGATATATTTGTATACTAACATTGTGCTGTAATGCAAAATTGTCTCATGACTGATTGAACTGCAAAATCCAAAGACAGAGATTACATCTGTGTTCTTCATCACGTACTCTCTTCTGCAAAGCTATGTCACAAACCTAATAAATACTCTTCAAAGTCTTGAATAATTACAAAGCATATCCCTAATTCAACTCTTAAACCATATATCAATTTAAAAGTCTTAGGCTACCATAATAAAATAACCAACTCAAATTTCTTAATTTAAAAATATTACCATACAAAATATGAGGTCTCTAGCAACACAATTCCAGGATTGATACAATCAGAATTTTAACCTCATCATCAAAGATCTATCTCAGTGTGTCAGATCTGTCCCCCAAATTGTAACTTCATGGTCATAAGGTGACTACAGTCCCTCCAGACATCATGTCCAGACATGACAACATTTAGATGAAAGAAGACATTATTCTCTTTTGTGAGCCTCTCTTTAAGATTGAGGAAGTGAGGAAACCTTTGTCAGAATTGTATTCTAGACAATCTTTAATGTATCAATGACTCAGAGTTGTCCATCCCTAAACAAACCCCTGGTAAGGGAGATATTTTAAATATTAACTGTCATATCATAACTTGGTGAGTTTGTAAAAGGGGTGAATAGGCAGATTTGGTAAGGAGACTAGTGGTTTCCGTGATTGAGGAAGAGGAGGGGGAACAAACATTTTCTAGTCTAAAATATTTGCCATGATAAAGATCTACTCTGAAACTAACTTTATTATCTTATGGAGGCAAACTATTTTGCATTGGAATGTCTCTTCCAATCCTGAAGCCCAGAGACCACTCTCTGGCTAATTTTATGTTAACATTGTAAGAGAGAGACTAGGGAGACCTTTACATACAGCCTAAAAATGTTCTTTTGATCTATTGTTAATAAGCAACTGAAAAAGTACAAAATGCCTTGCCTACACTAGCTTCTGGGAGTACTCTTCTATCCCTCTCCCAGTACTTGTTGTTGGAAGCTTTCTCTATCCCTTTTTTCTTTAATAAAACTTTTGCTACAAGAAGCTTTGAGTGACCAAAGTCAAGTCTTTTGATCCCAAAGTGAAATTTTCTCCTTTGGAGGTCACAAACCCAACATTGTTCTCTGTAGGCTATTTATCATCATCTATCATCTGCATTGCTCCAACCTGTCTAAACAGATCATACTTTTCAAAACTGTAACTGGAAACTAAGTTACTAAGCACTTCCATCCCAGCCATCAGAACCAGCATGAATACGCAGCTCAATATATCAAGATGGCAGCTCCCCTATCCCATTGCTCCACTGTCTAGTATGTGAATAAATTATATCTGTGAACCTATTTCAATTTTCCAGAAAGCATAAGTATGAGTGCTTTATTGGCCTGTGTTTCTACTCATAAAATGTCAAGTGTAGGACATTCAAGCCAAAGTGCACGTGGCCAAGTCTCCTGCTATTTGCTCTTATCTCTCTTACTAGTTGCTGTCTTGGAATAGAAGTAGAGTCGGGAGATTGAGGAACAATATTGAGTCTGTCTGAGAGGCTAATATCTGTGAGGTAGAAAATGATGGGACATGGGTTCTGAACAGCAGAGAATAATGTATTTCAATAAATTTAAGATAGAAAATGAACTAGAGAGCTTCCCTGATGGTCCAGTGGGTAAAGACACCGCCTTGCAGTGCAGGAGGCGCCCGGGTTTCCATTTCTCGCCTGGGAAGATCTCACATGCCACAGAGCCACTGTACTGGTGTGTCCAATTATGAGCCAGCATTCTGGAGCGTATGCGTCCAGAGCCAGTGCTCTGCAAGGAGAGAGGCCACTGTGATGGGAGGTCCACACAGGCCAAAGAATTAAGATGGATGAAAATAAATAAATGAAGGACAAATACAAGAGGCCAAAATTAAAAAAGAAAGAAAGAATGAACTAGGTGTTAGTCAATATGTATATATTAGAGGTGAGAGAAAACTTTAGCTTTTTCTCCTATGATGGAATAAATATCATAAACCCAATTAAACAATGAAAAGTCCAAAGGATACATACTCTTTCAACATTATTCCAGAATCTTAAAGAACAGCTAAGCAAATTGGGGAACCGAGCTAAGCCAAATTGGGGAACCGGGGAATTCCTGTTTCAACATACTGCTTCTGGAGTACTCTCCCCCAGTCTGTTCTTTTTTTTTTTTGCTACAAGAAGCTTTGAGTGACCAAAGTCAAGTCTTTTGACCCAAAGTGAAATTTTCTCCTTTGGAGGTCACAAACCCAACATTGTTCTCTGTAGGCTATTTATCATCATCTATCATCTGCATTGCTCCAACCTGTCTAAACAGATCATACTTTTCAAAACTGTAACTGGAAACTAAGTTACTAAGCACTTCCATCCCAGCCATCAGAACCAGCATGAATCGCAGCTCAATATATCAAGATGGCAGCTCCCCTATCCCATTGCTCCACTGTCTAGTATGTGAATAAATTATATCTGTGAACCTATTTCAATTTTCCAGAAAGCATAAGTATGAGTGCTTTATTGGCCTGTGTTTCTACTCATAAAATGTCAAGTGTAGGACATTCAAGCCAAAGTGCACGTGGCCAAGTCTCCTGCTATTTGCTCTTATCTCTCTTACTAGTTGCTGTCTTGGAATAGAAGTAGAGTCGGGAGATTGAGGAACAATATTGAGTCTGTCTGAGAGGCTAATATCTGTGAGGTAGAAAATGATGGGACATGGGTTCTGAACAGCAGAGAATAATGTATTTCAATAAATTTAAGATAGAAAATGAACTAGAGAGCTTCCCTGATGGTCCAGTGGGTAAAGACACCGCCTTGCAGTGCAGGAGGCGCCGGTTCCATTTCTCGCCTGGGAAGATCTCACATGCCACAGAGCCACTGTACTGGTGTGTCCAATTATGAGCCAGCATTCTGGAGCGTATGCGCCCAGAGCCAGTGCTCTGCAAGGAGAGAGGCCACTGTGATGGGAGGTCCACACAGGCCAAAGAATTAAGATGGATGAAAATAAATAAATGAAGGACAAATACAAGAGGCCAAAATTAAAAAAGAAAGAAAGAATGAACTAGGTGTTAGTCAATATGTATATATTAGAGGTGAGAGAAAACTTTAGCTTTTTCTCCTATGATGGAATAAATATCATAAACCCAATTAAACAATGAAAAGTCCAAAGGATACATACTCTTTCAACATTATTCCAGAATCTTAAAGGGAACAGCTAAGCAAATTGGGGGAACCGGGAATTCCTGTTTCCAATAACAGCTTTCATTCTTTTATCTTAATGTTTTCTCTTTCTTCTTTCTCAAGTCCACTCAGAATATCTTCACAAGGATCTACCAAAGAGGTGGCTAACAGTTATTGAACATACTCTACAAACAGAACACTGGGGGTCTCATACTTTGTTGAGTTCATAGAACCACCTGATATAACAATGTCTACTTTCATCTCACTGATATAAACTGACACCCAGAGAAGTAGTTTGTACAATAGTACCGAGTAAATACCCGAGTTGAGATATGAATCTAGATCAGTCTGATGACACAGCCCACTAGGTAAGAGATTAAATTTCACATAATTATAAAATTATTTTATCTCATATACAATTCTAAGAGGTTGTGTCTTCTATATACAAAAACTCTGACCACACCTAAGAGCCTAAGAGCATAAGATCCAAGTATTACACAGACAACTAACTGAAGGTTTTTTTCAGTAACTGTTGTCAATCCGGCATGACAGTTTATGTCACAGTAATAAACAATGACAACAACAAAAGCTGTATTACTTGTTCACTGGAAATAATCCACACTCTTTTGGCTCACATGTCACTGACCAGAGAAAGCTCATGCCCATGTCTAAATTTTTTGCATGTCCAGAAGAAATAGAGACCAGAAGTGCTGGTGAGCGTGAGGGACACCTATGGGATTTCCATGTGGATATCCAAGCTCTCTGTTTCTTTGAAGGAGAATTTATAAAAGAGAAGAGCTACCTCTGCCTCGTGACATGATACAGTGAGAACTTATTTGGAAATCTTTGCACAGTTAGTTCTAATGTGAGGGTCAAACACAGGCCAAAGAAATTAAGATGGATGAAAATAAATAAATGAAGGACAAATACAAGAGGCCAAAATTAAAAAAGAAAGAAAGAATGAACTAGGTGTTAGTCAATATGTATATATTAGAGGTGAGAGAAAACTTTAGCTTTTTCTCCTATGATGGAATAAATATCATAAACCCAATTAAACAATGAAAAGTCCAAAGGATACATACTCTTTCAACATTATTCCAGAATCTTAAAGGGAACAGCTAAGCAAATTGGGGGAACCGGGAATTCCTGTTTCCAATAACAGCTTTCATTCTTTTATCTTAATGTTTTCCTTTCTTCTTTCTCAAGTCCACTCAGAATATCTTCACAAGGATCTACCAAAGAGGTGGCTAACAGTTATTGAACATACTCTACAAACAGAACACTGGGGGTCTCATACTTTGTTGAGTTCATAGAACCACCTGATATAACAATGTCTACTTTCATCTCACTGATATAAACTGACACCCAGAGAAGTAGTTTGTACAATAGTACCGAGTAAATACCCGAGTTGAGATATGAATCTAGATCAGTCTGATGACACAGCCCACTAGGTAAGAGATTAAATTTCACATAATTATAAAATTATTTTATCTCATATACAATTCTAAGAGGTTGTGTCTTCTATATACAAAAACTCTGACCACACCTAAGAGCCTAAGAGCATAAGATCCAAGTATTACACAGACAACTAACTGAAGGTTTTTTTCAGTAACTGTTGTCAATCCGGCATGACAGTTTATGTCACAGTAATAAACAATGACAACAACAAAAGCTGTATTACTTGTTCACTGGAAATAATCCACACTCTTTTGGCTCACATGTCACTGACCAGAGAAAGCTCATGCCCATGTCTAAATTTTTTGCATGTCCAGAAGAAATAGAGACCAGAAGTGCTGGTGAGCATGAGGGACACCTATGGGATTTCCATGTGGATATCCAAGCTCTCTGTTTCTTTGAAGGAGAATTTATAAAAGAGAAGAGCTACCTCTGCCTAGTGACATGATACAATGAGAACTTATTTGGAAATCTTTGCACAGTTAGTTCTCTCTTTCTATACCACATACCACAGTTATAGATACTGCATACAAATAAGGTCTGAAATGATTCTGCTTATATACTCCAAAAGAAATCTGGTGTCAAACGCCAAAAGGAGAAACCCTTAGAGAAAAAACAGAAATGCTTACCTAGAAGAAAATAATGCTAATGACAATGAACGTGTTTCCTAAATAACAGAGGCAGACACTTTTATTTTTATCTCTCAATTATTCTTTAGAAAACTTTGTCAACTTTATCATTTTTCAAAATTACAAAAGAAATGCGTAGCTTCTATACCATGCTGAATAATACAGAAGCATTAAAATGTTATTAGCTAACATACTTTCCCCAGCTATGCTGCCCCTGGGTTAAATGTTAAATTTTTAGTATCTATTCTTTGAGGCTTGACCCTATGCTCATACCAATACAGAGAGATTTTTCACTTTAGAGAAACTGATTCATACAATACCTGTTTTCTTACAACTGCACCTTCACAAATCAAGAGCATCTATTCACATCAGGATATATTAGTTTAACTCATTTATATTAATAGCTTCAAAATAGTCTCTATTAGAACTGTACCTTCACTTATATAACTATTCATTTATTTTTTAGATATTCAGAGTAATTCCAGGCCTTGGAAGTGATAAACAAGGGTAAAATAAAGCCCACTGTATATAAAATGGAATTTTACATACTCTTATTTTGTACATTGCATTCCTGAAAACAAATAGACTAAGTCAAAAGTTACAGATACGTTAAAATTTAATAGATAGTGGAATTTTATTTTCCAAATGTTTACATCATTTATTGTTTAACTCTGGCTCTATCTCAGAGGATAATAACGACGACTTTTCATAAAAAGCTCACATGTCACTGACCAGAGAAAGCTCATGCCCATGTCTAAATTTTTTGCATGTCCAGAAGAAATAGAGACCAGAAGTGCTGGTGAGCGTGAGGGACACCTATGGGATTTCCATGTGGATATCCAAGCTCTCTGTTTCTTTGAAGGAGAATTTATAAAAGAGAAGAGCTACCTCTGCCTAGTGACATGATACAATGAGAACTTATTTGGAAATCTTTGCACAGTTAGTTCTCTCTTTCTATACCACATACCACAGTTATAGATACTGCATACAAATAAGGTCTGAAATGATTCTGCTTATATACTCCAAAAGAAATCTGGTGTCAAACGCCAAAAGGAGAAACCCTTAGAGAAAAAACAGAAATGCTTACCTAGAAGAAAATAATGCTAATGACAATGAACGTGTTTCCTAAATAACAGAGGCAGACACTTTTATTTTTATCTCTCAATTATTCTTTAGAAAACTTTGTCAACTTTATCATTTTTCAAAATTACAAAAGAAATGCGTAGCTTCTATACCATGCTGAATAATACAGAAGCATTAAAATGTTATTAGCTAACATACTTTCCCCAGCTATGCTGCCCCTGGGTTAAATGTTAAATTTTTAGTATCTATTCTTTGAGGCTTGACCCTATGCTCATACCAATACAGAGAGATTTTTCACTTTAGAGAAACTGATTCATACAATACCTGTTTTCTTACAACTGCACCTTCACAAATCAAGAGCATCTATTCACATCAGGATATATTAGTTTAACTCATTTATATTAATAGCTTCAAAATAGTCTCTATTAGAACTGTACCTTCACTTATATAACTATTCATTTATTTTTTAGATATTCAGAGTAATTCCAGGCCTTGGAAGTGATAAACAAGGGTAAAATAAAGCCCACTGTATATAAAATGGAATTTTACATACTCTTATTTTTGTACATTGCATTCCTGAAAACAAATAGACTAAGTCAAAAGTTACAGATACGTTAAAATTTAATAGATAGTGGAATTTTATTTTCCAAATGTTTACATCATTTATTGTTTAACTCTGGCTCTATCTCAGAGGCCTATAGAAAAGACAGATGGGTTTCACCTGCATCCTTATAAAATGTATGGCACCTAAAGATTTTTTTGTCAATTTTGGCTTTATTTGCTAGATATAAATAAAAGTTATCTCATGAAATGATGTTAGGAGGAAAAACTAGAACAACTGATAAAAAGATAAAGGACAATTAAATTTGTAGGGATTCAGTTTCACGAACCATAATATATGTGAGTTCTCAACCACATCTTCCTCCCTTGACCAACAAAATAAAGTTCAAAGATCCTTACATCAACAAGAGACATTTTCCAAGAAAGGAAATGCATGATTTTTTCAAAGGCTGATACACATCCAAACAGAGGATACTGTGTTCTGTTTTCAGATTGTTTGTCAGCATGAATCCTGTTACTTAGAAATTGACGTAGTCAAGGGTCTATGCCATTTCAGCAGGTTAGTTTGGATGGTCTGTTTTCCACTTGGCTTTTCCTCATATGACCTAAAAGTATGTAAGAACTGGGTTTCACTGGTGGTTCAGTGGGTAAGGACACCACCTTGCAGTGCAAGGGGCACCGGTTCAATCCCTGGCCTAGGAGGATCCCATGTGCTGCGTAACGGCTGGACTGATGTGTCCAATTACCGAGTCAGAGCTCTGGAGCGCATGTACCCAGAGCCGGTGCTCTGCAACAACAGAGGCCACTGAGATGGGAGGCCCACACGGGCCAAAGAACAAAAATGGATGAAAACAGATAAATGAAAGACCAATAGAAGTGGTCCACCCACCCCTCTGCCTTCCCAACTGCTGCCTCCCCCACCCCAAAAAAAACACCACTTGTTTGGGTTTGATATAATATCAAAGAATAGGCATAATCATCTGATTATTACTCATAATAAAAGGGCTATTATATTTAAAAAAAAAAAAGTAGGTAAGAATCCTTTAACATAAATTCCAGAGTCAAAAATTGCTAAGGTATTGTATCTTTTAAACAAACATATGATTATAAGTATCAATATCCTTTCAGAAGTTAAATAAAGCAAGTAGAAAATCACTCAAAATTGTACACCAAAGGGGATAGCATGTAAAATATCTTGGCTAAAAGGGTAAATCCTATTAATAACATTTAACAGTCCACACATAAAGGCAGCAATAGAAGAAAGAAGTAAAGGGGTTTTTACCTTTATAGGCCATTATGAACAATGGCCAGTTACAACAGTTTATGAAAGCACTACAACAATGAGAGGAGGGCTTCCCTGGTGGTCCAGTGGGTAAGGACACTGCTTTGCAGTGCAAGGGACGTCAGTTCAATCCCTGGCCTGGGAAGACCCCACGTGCTGCGGAGCAGCTGGACTGATGTGTCCAACTATCAAACCGGAGCTCTGGAGCTTATGCGCCCAGAGCTGGTGCTCTGCAGCGAGAGAGGCCACTGCGATGGAAGGCCCACACGGGCCAAAGAACAAAGATGGATAAAAATAGATAAATGAAAGACCAATAGAAGTGGCCCGGGTGCCCTCTCGCTCCCCAACCCGCCCTCCCCCCAGCAAAAAAAATTATAATAATAATGAGAGGATATTGGTCAAGTTTCCCTGTATGTGGTCAGTAAGTTCTGCTGTTATGTGATCGCAAGCTTTGTCCCAATCACGAATGTATCTCATAATGTGAGCTGAGCTCTGAAGATGTTTGAGGACTATAAACAGAGAAAATGATTACAAGCCCACCACCCAAAGAGAAGAAATGATATAATGATGATATCAAGACTTACTAACAAAAAATAAAGCAGAAATATTGTTTAAGATCTGATAAAGAACAGAACACTAAAGATGACAAAATTCCTGGTTTAAATGGCTTGAAGCTAAAAAGAAAAAAAACCTTCTAACTTAAACACTGTTAGGAAACTACATATTCTATAATTTATCTCCAATTTTAGGTAGGGTTTCAAAGAAACAGGATTTTTTTTTAAATTTTGGCCTCTTTTATTGGTTATTTATTTATTTTCCCATCTTTGTTCTTTGGCCTGTGTGGGCCTCCCATTGCAGTGGCCTCTCTCCTTGCAGAGCACTGGCTCTGAGCACAGGAGCTTGCAGAACACTGGCTCATAGTTGAACACACTGGTCCAGCTGCTCCACAGCACATGGGATCTTCCCAGGCCAGGGATGGAACCAGTGCCCCTTGCACTGTAAGGTAGGCTTTTTACCCACTGGACCACCAGGGAAGCTCAGAAACAGATTTTTAACATGAGTCACAAGAGACTTATTTGAGAGAATTCCCAGGACAAACTTATAAAGGAGCAAAGAAAGCAGAAGATAGAATGGGGAAGTAGTGTAAGAAAGGGTGAGATTTTTTGGAAGTTCCCACAGAAGTCATTTCAGACTGATCCTGACAAGGAATTCGGCAGTGTATGTTTATCTCAAACTTGTTCTCTCTGCTGGTAAGGAAGCTGGGATTTCATGAACCAGTCAACCACTGGTGTGTAGGCTCCCAAGATTAAGTGACTCCAATAGCTTGAGGACAGGTTTTTGAAGAGAATCTCAAGTGCATGCTATGAGATGTAAAGACACAGAGAAGGTGGCGAAATGGCATAGACTGTTACCAGGATTTGCAGGGTTCTGAGAGGAGCACTGCAAATTTCCAACTTTATCAGCATCATCCAGAAAAAGTCAAACCAAATACAACCTGTTCCAGTTTATCTAGACTAGGTTATGCTATAGCTTCAAAGTGTGTTAGTTGTTCAGTCATGTCCAACTCTTTACAGACCCAATGGTCTGAAGCCCTCCTTTGCTCATGATAAATGTCAATCATAAGCCAACAGTGGGCTCTCATCATTGAATGGACTCAACAATCTAGGTGTTGACAGATTAGTCAACATCTTATTCCTTGTAGCTCAGCTGGTAACGAATCCCACCTGCAATGCACGAGACCATGGTTCGATCCCTTTGGGAAGACCCTCTGGAGAAGCGATGGGCTACCCACTCCAGTATTCTTGGGTTTCACCAGTAGCTCAAATGCTAAAGAATCTGCTTGCAAAGCAGGAGACCTGGGTTTGAGCCCAGGGTTGGGAAGATACCCTGTAGAAAGAAACGGCAACCCACTTCAATATTCTTACATGGAGTATTGCATTGTTTGGTCATGGGTTGCAAAGAGTTGAACATGACAGAGTGACTTTTACCCACTTGAACAACATAAGTGTTGTCAGTCACTGTACATGCAGTAAGATAGCTACAGAAAAGCCTGTACTGAGAAGGAAATAGTTTGATCCAGAAGTGACGTACATGACTGTTGCTCAGAATTCAATAGACAGAACCAGTCCCATGGCCCCCTCTTCACAACCACAACAGGGCCTAAAAGTTACATATCATCATATGTCTAAAAGATGAAAACTAGAAATAGTTGGCAAACTAATAACCACCATAATGCTCAAACAAGTGAATATCTAAACCATCGCTTTTAAACAAAGTAAGACTATAATTAAATTCTAAATTTTGAAATCACAAAGTCAGGAAATACCCAGATAGCTCAAAAAGACCAAATTATTTCTTTATTTTAATGAATTAAATTCTGTTAGCATAAACAATAGATTGGAAAGTAACAGATTAGAAATCATATTTAAATATATTATAGAATTTTAGATAATAAAAGTAAAAATGTAAATGTCTGGAATAAACTTGCATTAATATTAATAAGAAGAGAACAGAGGATCTAGAAGGTATACATTTCTCAAGGATAAGACCAAACTTTCAAAACTGCAGGAAAGGTAGATCAAGGAAAACAAAAAACAGCAAAAAAAGTTTGTACTTTTGCATGGGTGAAAATTTACCTAAATATACAATGCAATATTATTAAACATATACATATACCTTATCTCCTAAAAGGTAGAAATATCAGACAAAAATTACTTCCAAAATGGCATTGTTTTTCCTTTGTTCAATTCTATACAACTTTTATGTTCAAATAAATACAACAGTGGCATAAAGGAAGAGTTCCTAGTCAAGGGTAGTTTTCATAATGTCTGTTATTATGCCTCTTAACACTCAAGAAAGAGTTTCCAATAAAATGTTATTTTGAAAGGCTTTTGAAATAAAATGTTATTTTAAGTCAAACTGTGGCCAGTTCAGAAATCTATTACTCAACATTACAATATACAATATAAGAGAATCTAAGAACAAATACTGGAGATAGGATTTTGAAGACTGAAATGAATAAAATTGTATTGTTTGAACAGAGAAAAATGCATTATTTTATGGACAGGTCATACATGAGTAAATACTAAAATGCCAGAAGTGACGTACATGACTGTTGCTCAGAATTCAATAGACAGAACCAGTCCCATGGCCCCCTCTTCACAACCACAACAGGGCCTAAAAGTTACATATCATCATATGTCTAAAAGATGAAAACTAGAAATAGTTGGCAAACTAATAACCACCATAATGCTCAAACAAGTGAATATCTAAACCATCGCTTTTAAACAAAGTAAGACTATAATTAAATTCTAAATTTTGAAATCACAAAGTCAGGAAATACCCAGATAGCTCAAAAAGACCAAATTATTTCTTTATTTTAATGAATTAAATTCTGTTAGCATAAACAATAGATTGGAAAGTAACAGATTAGAAATCATATTTAAATATATTATAGAATTTTAGATAATAAAAGTAAAAATGTAAATGTCTGGAATAAACTTGCATTAATATTAATAAGAAGAGAACAGAGGATCTAGAAGGTATACATTTCTCAAGGATAAGACCAAACTTTCAAAACTGCAGGAAAGGTAGATCAAGGAAAACAAAAAACAGCAAAAAAAGTTTGTACTTTTGCATGGGTGAAAATTTACCTAAATATACAATGCAATATTATTAAACATATACATATACCTTATCTCCTAAAAGGTAGAAATATCAGACAAAAATTACTTCCAAAATGGCATTGTTTTTCCTTTGTTCAATTCTATACAACTTTTATGTTCAAATAAATACAACAGTGGCATAAAGGAAGAGTTCCTAGTCAAGGGTAGTTTTCATAATGTCTGTTATTATGCCTCTTAACACTCAAGAAAGAGTTTCCAATAAAATGTTATTTTGAAAGGCTTTTGAAATAAAATGTTATTTTAAGTCAAACTGTGGCCAGTTCAGAAATCTATTACTCAACATTACAATATACAATATAAGAGAATCTAAGAACAAATACTGGAGATAGGATTTTGAAGACTGAAATGAATAAAATTGTATTGTTTGAACAGAGAAAAATGCATTATTTTATGGACAGGTCATACATGGAGAAGCTTAAATTATTTACTAATAAACATGACAATATGGTAACAAGATTAGGCTAGAAAATATATTTAGAAACCAAGAATTTGTCCACTATTCAACTTACTGTCACTTAATCAGTAAAACTTGGAATCTGCTAAATCAGGTAATACGATCTGAAACTTTCTGTGGTACTTTGGTACCACATAGTACCAAAGTATCAACACAGAGAAAAATAAATATTTAGGGAAAATCATCAAGATTATTGTAGTCCATTCATGTTACAATTTAGGTCAATTTCTTGAAAGAAAGCTAATGGGGAAAAAGGCAATCTTATAATTTAATTATTTATCAAAGTAGTATCAGTAAGAACATTAGCAGATATTTTGCCACTAAAATATTTATTATTGAAGTACTTAGATAATCCACAAATTTCTCATGTCTTATACTGTATGGTGTTATAGAGTTCAGTGGTTGATTCAGCCAATATTTGCCAAGCACTGTTTGTTGGCCAATGTGTCCCTGCATCTTAATTTATCTTGTCCTGGACACATCCCATTGAGTTTAGTATCATTATCTCTCCTTAAAAAGCAAACGTATATGCTTACATTAAAATGGCAACTTACGGCTTCCCTGGTGGTCGAGTGGGAAAAGAATCCACCTTTCAGTGCAAAGGACAATGGTTTGATCTCTGTCCCAGGAAGACCTCACTTTCCGCAGAGCAGCTGAGCCGGTGTATCCAATTAGGAGCCAGCGCTCTGAAGTGCATGTGCCCAGAGCTGGGGCTCTGCAGTGAAAGGCCCCTGCAATGTGAGGGCCACGCATGCCAAAGAATAAAAGGTGGATGAAAATAAATATAAAAATAAAAAGGGATGATGGGGAAAAGGGAAAAAAAATGATGAGTTAATTTTTGAGCTTGGGAGAGGAATAACCTCCACAGAAAGCAACAACTATCTGACTCCTACAAGCATTCCACCAGCAGGTCCTGGGTGTGAAGATGAGTGAGAAACAGTCTCTTCCCCCACCCCAAAAGCAGGGTTTTATTACTCTTGGCTCTAGAACTTCTTTGCTAAAGCTGGTGAAGTAGCAGGGAACATTTTACTCAGAGCATCAAGTGCCACAAGTTTCCAGGAAGGATCAGGGACACATGAGGAAAGTTGGTATTTTATTATAAAATGGTTTAAGTTGAAGTTTTGGAGGCATTTCTAGACCTGACATTGCTCCTCATGTCTGATATTCTAAAATCTCTCCTTGCACCAGCTAGATCATCAAAGGGTGGTATGACTGGATCATGCAACATAGCCAATCTTCTCCCATAAAAATGATTTTTATTGCATTATACCATGGTGAGGTCAAATCTCCCAATATTTAGGAATTTATACAAAACAGACCTTATTCTGTGATAAATATGTTTCATGTTTTCTTCCTTACAATATACAAAAATATAAAATTTTGCTACCTAATCTTGGTTCCATGAATAGTTAATAAGCTTCTTCAGAGTGATTCATTTCCTTTTTCCTTAGAGATAGAGATCACACTTCTGTTTTCTGATCAGTTTCTAAAAGCTTAGAGTCATATTTGTGATCTATCTTTAGTAAATGTGGGTTTTGCTGGTGGTTCAGATGGTAAAGAATCTGTTCTCAATGTAGGAGACACAGGTTCATTCCCTGGGTTGGGAAGATGCACCGAAGAAAAGAAAGCTTACCCACTCCAGCATTCTTTCTTGGTGTAATTGATGGACAGAGGAGCCCGGTGGGCTACAGTCCACAGGAGTCACAAAAAGTCAGATACAACTGAGCGACTTACACTTTCACTTTCTAACAAGTGTATAGAACTTGAAGGCAAATGTTTTATATACCAACCTCACTCCCAGTTCAATTTTTTATTCTTATTTTCTCTTAATGTTGGCTTTTTCACACATTTTAAATTAATTTGATCTTGCATGAGTGTTTATAAATTCTGATAAATAATTTTTGGCATAATTCAGCATACTGGTAAATAAACTACTGAAAACTAATCACTTAGGAATTTATTTGTAAGGAAACATATTCCAGAGCTCATAGAACTTTTTTGTTGAAAAGGTAGAAGATAGCAGTAGCACCACAACATTTCAATAAACTCTTGGAAATAAGATGTTTGAGTAATATTGATAAAGAGGATAAAGCTATAAGAGTTACAAGCAGAAATACAAATTATACATATAGAATGAAAAACAACACAGCCAAGTTTCCTGGGTTCACAAGTACTAGGCTGAGCTACTGGCAGAACCAGTTTCCAGTCTCCTTTGCCCCCATGCTGAGGCACATGACTATTAGTATATTAAAGGAGTACACTGGAAAACTTGAACAAGCAAGCATGTTGATATTTATGCATGGTACCAATGGAAGATGACAGACACCGGTAGTCTAATGACCATATACGTATTTATAAGGCACAGGTTAAGATCCTCTGAGCCCATTTACTCTAGGTCTTAAGAAATAAACTAAGAGTCCCATAACAACAGCAATACATAGAGCTCCTGGGTTTGAGTTTAAGTGCAAAAGTAATCATGTTCAACATATACAGGGCTTCCCTGGTGACTCAGGCAGTAAAGAATCTGCCTGCTATATAGGAGGCCTGGGTTCAAGCCCTGGGTTGGGAAGATCCCCTGGAGAAGGAAATGGCAACCCACTCCAGTATTCTTGCCTGGAGAATTCTATGGACAGAGAAACCTGGTGGGCTACAGTTCATAGGGTTGTGAAGAGTTAGACGTGACAGAATAACTCTTTTACTTTTAATTACTATATACACACACACACCAAGAATTAAAAAGGCTGTCATTAGTTAAGCCCATTGACCTTCAATTCCTGATGAATGGGTATGCTGCAATCAGCTACTTAATGGGGTGCAGAAACCTTTCTTACAGAAGTGTCATGAAAATACAAACATTACCAGGTCAGGAGAGTCAGGTATGCACATCTTTCCCCATTCACTCCCATTCTCTAACCTAGAGATCTCAATTACAAACAAACTGTCTCTGTATTTTAAATTTTCAGTTGGAAACGAGAGGAATAAACACGTCAGAAATAACACTGACCAATGAACGTGTGGAGAAATGACCCATTTATAACCTAACACATCAGCATTATGTTTAACCTGTGTAAAACATGAAAAAAAGAGACATTTTCCCCAGGGAACAGATACATCAAAAAAAAGGTATTTCCCATTTTACAGTTTCTCAAGTCATGTTTGTAATAATATAGTTTGGATAAATAAATATGGCTGGGAAACACCACAGCCTGTAATTCAAGGACTGGGGTGCCCAGAGAGAAGCTAGTAGTGCTGCTTTTCTTTATAACCCTCTCACTGCAGAGCAGGATAGGCAGGAGGCTTGGGCTTCAGTTCAGAGCAGTGAGGAAGTGCCTGTAGCTTGAGGGCCCATTGCCTAATCTGAGATTCCTTCTCCAGAAATCTACTCAAAGGTTACATAACTTTTGAGTTTCAATTTAATTACAGGTAAAATAATACAAACCCAGAAGAATAGGATTATAAAAAGATGAAATGAGATAGTGTGTATGATGAACCCAATAACCAAATAAGAATTTGACAACATCTAAATAAAAATGCTTTGCATGTTGTTTCTAAGTAAGAAATTTTAAGCAAATTTGCTTGTTTCTTGTCATGCCAGCTTTATTTAAATTACTTGACATAAGCAATACCTCCACACAGTTTATGGAAGAGTTTTATCATAGTTCCTTCAGTTAGCTTAGATTTAAAATAATAGAATTAAGATCATGAATTCATCAAATATTTTTAAGCAAGCAGAATTATTCACAGTTCAATTTCAAAATTAAAGAGAACACAAAAAGGATTGATGGAAAAAAAAGGGGAAAAAAAGTTCATGGGTTGAGGAACGTGACAGAATAACTCTTTTACTTTTAATTACTATATACACACACACACCAAGAATTAAAAAGGCTGTCATTAGTTAAGCCCATTGACCTTCAATTCCTGATGAATGGGTATGCTGCAATCAGCTACTTAATGGGGTGCAGAAACCTTTCTTACAGAAGTGTCATGAAAATACAAACATTACCAGGTCAGGAGAGTCAGGTATGCACATCTTTCCCCATTCACTCCCATTCTCTAACCTAGAGATCTCAATTACAAACAAACTGTCTCTGTATTTTAAATTTTCAGTTGGAAACGAGAGGAATAAACACGTCAGAAATAACACTGACCAATGAACGTGTGGAGAAATGACCCATTTATAACCTAACACATCAGCATTATGTTTAACCTGTGTAAAACATGAAAAAAAGAGACATTTTCCCCAGGGAACAGATACATCAAAAAAAAGGTATTTCCCATTTTACAGTTTCTCAAGTCATGTTTGTAATAATATAGTTTGGATAAATAAATATGGCTGGGAAACACCACAGCCTGTAATTCAAGGACTGGGGTGCCCAGAGAGAAGCTAGTAGTGCTGCTTTTCTTTATAACCCTCTCACTGCAGAGCAGGATAGGCAGGAGGCTTGGGCTTCAGTTCAGAGCAGTGAGGAAGTGCCTGTAGCTTGAGGGCCCATTGCCTAATCTGAGATTCCTTCTCCAGAAATCTACTCAAAGGTTACATAACTTTTGAGTTTCAATTTAATTACAGGTAAAATAATACAAACCCAGAAGAATAGGATTATAAAAAGATGAAATGAGATAGTGTGTATGATGAACCCAATAACCAAATAAGAATTTGACAACATCTAAATAAAAATGCTTTGCATGTTGTTTCTAAGTAAGAAATTTTAAGCAAATTTGCTTGTTTCTTGTCATGCCAGCTTTATTTAAATTACTTGACATAAGCAATACCTCCACACAGTTTATGGAAGAGTTTTATCATAGTTCCTTCAGTTAGCTTAGATTTAAAATAATAGAATTAAGATCATGAATTCATCAAATATTTTTAAGCAAGCAGAATTATGTTCACAGTTCAATTTCAAAATTAAAGAGAACACAAAAAGGATTGATGGAAAATAAATGTCTGACATCTTTTAAAACTCCTCTTTATTGAAAACTGTATCATTCAATCCATAAAAGGGGCTTTAGAAAACCACTTTCTCAAGTTAAACCTGTTCAAATGGGAGGTTTTACTTACATTAATAAATTGAATGAACAGTTTTAATTAAAAACTCATGCTATTTTCAAAATAATGCTGAAGAGTAGATTTCTGATCAATTGTAACTGCCAGATGAGAGGTTTTCATAAGCTGTTTTTAATATTTCACTTTCATGAGCACATCACTTAAATATGCTGCCTACCAATCTCAAATACAAATGCTATTCAATCACGGTATTAAAATAATGCAATAACTTAAGTACTTTTCTGTAATTTTTGTTTATAGACTCTAAATATAAGACATAGAATTCAATAATTGAATTAACAAAGCTTTTCATCAAATTACTTTAATTTCCCAAGCAAGCACATCAATGAGGAATTACAGCATACCTGGTCCCTAAATTAACACTGTGCCAAGAAGACAATTTGACAAATGTTGCTGATGATTGCAATAAAAAGTACTGTATATGTATGTGTTCCATAAGATTTTATTTATATTCAGCTTTATGAAATTAAGTTGCATTGGATATTTATAATTTAATGCATTAGAATTAGTAGAAAATGGGGGGGGAGCATCACTCCTTTGGGATATTTTACATGTGTTTTAAAAATGGTATTTTGGTTTTACAAAAGATTTTGACATTTATCACTTTATCTGATTCTCAAAATAACCCCATGATGTAAGGAAGCCATTATTTACCTGCTTAAATAAGTAAGAAAACTGAGATACAGAATTGGAGGGTCTTCCCTCCAATGGTAGGGCAAGGATAGTAAAGAATACACCTGCACTGTGGGAGACCTGGGTTCAGTCCCTGCACTGGGATGATCCCCTGGAGAAGGGAACAGCTACCCGCTCCAGTCATTCTGGCCTGGAGAATCCCATGGCTCATCCATGGGGTCTCAAAGAGTAGGACACAACTGAGCAACTTTTCACTTTCTTTTCAAAGATATAACACTGATTAAAGAGCCCAAGTCTGGAGCTCCCCTGATGATCTTTTTTCACTGTTCAATCCACATTTAGGTAGAAGTCAAAGGGCTAAATCTAATTCATATTATCTAAATGTGAAAAGAATTAGAGCCTAAAAAAGATGTAAGAAGAACTCATTTTTAAGTTTCTCTTAAAGTTCCTCAAGAAATCATAGCATACAGCTATTTTTTGCTTTTCTCTTCACAAGAAAAACACTATTTTAAAAAAAAGTTTCTCAATCTAAAAAAATGGTAACCTTGCCAGATGAGAGGTTTTCATAAGCTGTTTTTAATATTTCACTTTCATGAGCACATCACTTAAATATGCTGCCTACCAATCTCAAATACAAATGCTATTCAATCACGGTATTAAAATAATGCAATAACTTAAGTACTTTTCTGTAATTTTTGTTTATAGACTCTAAATATAAGACATAGAATTCAATAATTGAATTAACAAAGCTTTTCATCAAATTACTTTAATTTCCCAAGCAAGCACATCAATGAGGAATTACAGCATACCTGGTCCCTAAATTAACACTGTGCCAAGAAGACAATTTGACAAATGTTGCTGATGATTGCAATAAAAAGTACTGTATATGTATGTGTTCCATAAGATTTTATTTATATTCAGCTTTATGAAATTAAGTTGCATTGGATATTTATAATTTAATGCATTAGAATTAGTAGAAAATGGGGGGGGAGCATCACTCCTTTGGGATATTTTACATGTGTTTTAAAAATGGTATTTTGGTTTTACAAAAGATTTTGACATTTATCACTTTATCTGATTCTCAAAATAACCCCATGATGTAAGGAAGCCATTATTTACCTGCTTAAATAAGTAAGAAAACTGAGATACAGAATTGGAGGGTCTTCCCTCCAATGGTAGGGCAAGGATAGTAAAGAATACACCTGCACTGTGGGAGACCTGGGTTCAGTCCCTGCACTGGGATGATCCCCTGGAGAAGGGAACAGCTACCCGCTCCAGTCATTCTGGCCTGGAGAATCCCATGGCTCATCCATGGGGTCTCAAAGAGTAGGACACAACTGAGCAACTTTTCACTTTCTTTTCAAAGATATAACACTGATTAAAGAGCCCAAGTCTGGAGCTCCCCTGATGATCTTTTTTCACTGTTCAATCCACATTTAGGTAGAAGTCAAAGGGCTAAATCTAATTCATATTATCTAAATGTGAAAAGAATTAGAGCCTAAAAAAGATGTAAGAAGAACTCATTTTTAAGTTTCTCTTAAAGTTCCTCAAGAAATCATAGCATACAGCTATTTTTTGCTTTTCTCCTCACAAGAAAAAACACATAAGAACACTAGTTTTTGCAACTAGAGCACTAGTCGCAAAGTGATTTTTAAAAAAGCAGTCTTTATAGACTGACAAAATCAGGTAAGCCACCAACAAACCAAATTAATGGTAACCTTGCTCTTCTCTAGCTTATACGTGGATGGCGTTATTTCCTTTTTTATTTTAGCTTCATTATTATTTATGCTCTCACTTTTTTGAACAAAGTTGTTTTCAAATTCCCTTGCCAGATTCAGAAAAGGGTTGGAAGACTTTCATAATGAGCTGTACTAGAAATTTTAGAATTTAGCAGCCACAATTAAGCCAAGGATCAAATAGAGATTAGGCTATAATACACGGCCACAGTGAAGAAGTCATTTACAGATGAGACCATCTTCAAAGACATGGGCAAGTGTCCATAAAGAGGGCCTACATTTATAATTATCAAGAGCAAAATTAGAGTATGATGTTACTTCTGTACATTAAGACCAAGGATAAATAAAATATCCTGAAACCAATTCTCAGGGAAGGCTAGATACAATAAATGCCAAGTTTAAATAGTGTTAACAAGAGGTTCAATTAGAATCAACAAGATTAAACCCTGAATGCCATTTCAGTATTTTTAAGGCAAAATATCGTGCACTATCGTGTATGTTATCTGTCTTTCTGTAATATACTTATGAAAATGTAATGATATTTCCATTTTAGAGATGAATAAATTAAGATGCAATTATTTGAATTCATTTTCCTAACTGTTAAAAGACATATGCAGGGGCTTCCCTGGTGGTCCGGTGGGTAAGGGCACTGCCTTGCAGTGCAAGGGGCACAGGTTCGATCCCTGGCCTGAGGGGATCCCACGTGCTGCGGAGCGGCTGGACCAATGTGTCCAATTACCGAGGCGGAGCTCTGGAGCGCATGCGCCCAGAGCCAGTGCTCTGCGACAACAGAGGCCAATGCGATGGGAGGCCCACACGGCCAAAGAGCAAAGATGGATGAAAATAGATAAATGAAAGACCAATAGAAGTGGCCAACCCGCCCCCCCCCCCCCCCCACAAAAGACATAGCATACAGCTATTTTTGCTTTTCTCCTCACAAGAAAAACACATAAGAACACTAGTTTTTGCAACTAGAGCACTAGTCGCAAAGTGATTTTTAAAAAAGCAGTCTTTATAGACTGACAAAATCAGGTAAGCCACCAACAAACCAAATTAATGGTAACCTTGCTCTTCTCTAGCTTATACGTGGATGGCGTTATTTCCTTTTTTATTTTAGCTTCATTATTATTTATGCTCTCACTTTTTTGAACAAAGTTGTTTTCAAATTCCCTTGCCAGATTCAGAAAAGGGTTGGAAGACTTTCATAATGAGCTGTACTAGAAATTTTAGAATTTAGCAGCCACAATTAAGCCAAGGATCAAATAGAGATTAGGCTATAATACACGGCCACAGTGAAGAAGTCATTTACAGATGAGACCATCTTCAAAGACATGGGCAAGTGTCCATAAAGAGGGCCTACATTTATAATTATCAAGAGCAAAATTAGAGTATGATGTTACTTCTGTACATTAAGACCAAGGATAAATAAAATATCCTGAAACCAATTCTCAGGGAAGGCTAGATACAATAAATGCCAAGTTTAAATAGTGTTAACAAGAGGTTCAATTAGAATCAACAAGATTAAACCCTGAATGCCATTTCAGTATTTTTAAGGCAAAATATCGTGCACTATCGTGTATGTTATCTGTCTTTCTGTAATATACTTATGAAAATGTAATGATATTTCCATTTTAGAGATGAATAAATTAAGATGCAATTATTTGAATTCATTTTCCTAACTGTTAAAAGACATATGCAGGGGCTTCCCTGGTGGTCCGGTGGGTAAGGGCACTGCCTTGCAGTGCAAGGGGCACAGGTTCGATCCCTGGCCTGAGGGGATCCCACGTGCTGCGGAGCGGCTGGACCAATGTGTCCAATTACCGAGGCGGAGCTCTGGAGCGCATGCGCCCAGAGCCAGTGCTCTGCGACAACAGAGGCCAATGCGATGGGAGGCCCACACGGCCAAAGAGCAAAGATGGATGAAAATAGATAAATGAAAGACCAATAGAAGTGGCCAACCCGCCCCCCCCCCACCCCCACAAAAGACATATGCAGGATAAATCCAAGACTTTTGGAAATCAATGTATTTGCACTGAACTCTTGAATATACACCTACAATAGGACAAAATTTTAATACGAGACACATCAGCATATTCTGCAAATACCATAAAGCTTCTTTTTGAGAACTAGTGCCAAGCTCTATGGTGTCTCAGAGCAGAAAGAAGCCATCTATTGATTCTGTCTGAGGTGACAGCTCTGGCTTCCTCATTCCCATTTCATTCATGTTATAAACAACCCACCTTGAATTCAATGATCTTCTTTTCTGTTTCAAAAAGACAACTTGATGACTATTTGCTGACTCACATTCCAGGACTATTATACTACTAACTAGGTTTTTAGTTGCGTATTTGTATTCTCATAGTTTTTATACTTTTATGGCCAAAACACCCTTACTTGTGATTATTTCAATTAATCCCAGACTTGGCAATTGTTTTGTAGGTAGCTGTCATATCAGGATTCTGTTAATAGAGAAATTAAAGAGAACATTATTAATCAAATCAGAACTATTTTCCAGCTAATCTTTACAGGCACTGATGATGGGTTAAGAATAATAATTCCTTACGGAAAGCCAGTAAGTTGTCTTTTTATTGGCAGAGAAGTTGGGGATAAAATAATCAAAGACTTATGGCTGGAAAGGCTTAGACTAAGGCATAACCTATATACAGTCTGCTATACTGTACTGCCTTGCAAGGGTTGTAAGTCTAACTAAGGGAAAAAAGTCCTGGAATCCCAGGCTTCTCAGGTGGCTCAGTCATATAGAAGTTGCCTGCCAATGCAAGCAACTGCATGGATTCAGTCACTGACGTGAATTCAGTCCCTGGCCAGGAAGATCTCTGGAAAAGGAAATGACAACACACTCCAACATTCACAAAATTCTATGGACAGAGGAGAGTGATGGGCTACAGTCCATGGGGTGGCAAAGAGTTGGACATGACTGAGTGACTGAGCACTCATGCAAGGAAAAGTGGTAGTCTTATTTGAAAAGCCCAGCTTCTGTGAGTCTAGAGGGCTAAATCAATAATGTTTATATGACATCAGAATATTGTCAAATAAACTCCCTAGCCAAGACTAAGATTTGCTTTGGTATTTAGTGTAGAATTGATTCTCAGGTTAATTACTCTTCCCTGAGAAAATAAGAACGAAGATGATGTTGCAGAAATATTCAGTTTCAAACATATGCAAAATGTGATGTGGAGGGCTAAAAAGTAACATCCAATTAAAATGGCTCATGACTGCATTATTTGAATATATTAGAGGTCAATTTACACCTAGTAAAGAATATCCATGTGCAATAGAAACTTGATAGAACATGGTCAGGATAGGCAATAAAGACTGTTAAGTATTCACAGAATTTCTTCTTTTTTCCTTCTGGGCACACCAGTCGAGTACATTCCCTAGTCTCGCTTACAGTCAGCTACATGGGGCCATGTGAGGGTTCACAAATAAAGCACAAGTAAGTTCTCCCCGTAGCCTACCACAGTGTCATTCCTTTCCTCACCTAGCAACCAGATGAAGTTTCCAGTAGAGGAATCTGAGATCCTAAGGATCCTGGGGATGGGAGAGCCACTAGCTCTCAACCCATATTGACAGAAATAAAGTTCTTGGTGATTTAAGTCACTGTAATTTGGCATTTGTTTTGCATAGAGCAATTCCTGGCCTGACCAATACAGCATCATTTTCATCACGCAACAACTGACAGCTTTCAAGGTTCCTAAGCACTTTATTTTCTAATTCTCTTTGTTGATGCTCAGTTGCTAATTCGTGTCCTACTCTTTGTGACTGCATGGACTGCAGCACGCCAGGCTTCCCTGTCCTTCACCATCTCCTGGAGCTTGCTCAAACTCATATCCATTGAGTCAGTGATGTTCTCTTATGTTCAAAGAAACACAGTTTGTGTACCTTCTCAAATAATCTTTTTTTTTCTTTCTTTTGGTCAGATCCCAATCATATCAGATCACTTCTCCTTTCTTGTACTTGATTGAAATTGCACTCTTGACTATAAGGGATCTCTCTTCAGAGTGGCATCAAGGGGTCTGGTGATGCAACCCAATGGTATAAAGGGAAAACACTTACATGGAATCTGACCAATAGATACTGTGAGCTGAGAGAAAAACTTCTCCTTTCTATCTCCTAGGTGTGCTTTGTTCTTTTCATACCTCCAGAGAAGGTCTGTGTTGAGTAATCATCTGCTAAGTAACCAGCATCTCTCATCATGCAATGGAGACCTGTGCTGTAAGGTAATGCATTAAATCACCTTGCAATTTTTCTTGCCTCATTTCCATTTCTTTCTTATTTCAGATGGTTTGCATCTTATTAAAAAAACAAAACTTACTTATTCTCTACCTCTCTCTACTTATTTTTGCTCAGCGTAAGTCCTCAACTGAGTAGACAAACCCTTTGAAGCCCAAATACTTATCATTTCTGTCCTAGGGTGGATTCAAAATGAGATAGCTTTCTTAGAATATAGTTGAATACAGAAAAAAATTAAAAGAGCCATAGTTGGATATTAGTGATATAATTTCATTATGTTGTTTTAATTTCCTAAAGATCAAAAATAACTATATTCAAAATCCAGAAAGTGAAAGTCACTCAGTCATGTCGGACTCTTTGCAACCCATGGCCAAGCCATGGAATTCTCCAGGCAAGAATACTGGAGTGGGTAGTTTTTCCATTTTCCAAGGGAATCTTCCCAACCGAAGTACTGAACCCAGGTCTCCCACATTACAGGCAGATTCTTTACAGTCTGAGCCACCAGGGAAGCTCCATACTCAAAATTTAAAGGAGACATGTTTCAAAGTCAAATACTGGCCATGTTAAGTAGGAAGTTAGCCATGAGCAACCAGGGGTGGCCTAGCTGAAAAGGAGGCAAGCTAGTCTCTAAACTCCATTGCAGACACAGCCAGGAGAGCTCACAGATACGCTACAAAATAACCCCAGAGACTTTTCCAACTCCTGCACATGTTGCCTAGGCACACAGTGCTACAAACTAACCACAGGGGCTTCTAGTAACATTAGGTAGCTAGGAATGCACTAAGGGTTCAAAAATACTGCACATGAATATACTCCTGGTTATTACAGACTAAATCATGGGAAGACATATGTAACAGAGCCTGCTGCTATTTAACTTCTAATTGTCAATCGGCCTTGAATGTATGCCCATTTGCATTCCCTGTCATTGACTGGTGGTAGGTACAAGCCCTATTTTGCACAGGACACAACCAAAAGGAGGAAATGGGAAGGATAAAGAGAGGGAAGCCAAGAGAGACCAGGTGGACAACTCCTCTAGGGTTGGCCTGCCTCCCTATCTTGGGAGTGGTCTGTGCAATAAAAGATCTGTCTGCTTGAGCGGAACTGAGCTGTAACTTGCCTGCTGTTTTAAGCCCTTTATTCCATCTTTTCAAGTTTTGCAAGGAGACAAGAACTGAGGAAGAGAAACTGGCCTGATGCTATGTGCACTTTACCAGGAATATTTGTTTTTTTCTACCAATTCAGATGGTCAATAGTTTGTACCATACGGAAAAGAAAATAATGAATTCATATCTTTCTATCAGACCACCTAACAGGCATTTTACATATTTCCTCTCTTAATCTCTACTATTGTCCTGTAAGGTAGGTGTGATTAAACACATTTTCTACAGAGAAAACAGGGCTCAAAAGTTAGGGGAAAAAAGTTAGAAAACTCTGCAGAAAACCACTCAAACAATCAGTTGAGCTATAATTCAAACTCAAATTTGACATCCAAGTCCATCTAGAAGATGAAAAAGATACACTACCATTTCTAGCTAAAGTACTTTGGAAAAAACCAGAAAGAAGTATCTACATTTTGTTAATATGTACTCTTGTAATAAAAACGGTACCATAAAAAATAACAAGATAATAAGTTATATCCTTCCCATCTGAAAGAATTAATTCAGCTTTTTAAACATAACTTTCAACTAAGGCATAGTTTCCTCAGTAAAAAATCCTGGCATACTTAATAAAGTAACAGATGCTATCTCAACGAACACAAAATATAAGGCATTTTCAGGCATTGGCATGTTAAGTAGGAAGTTAGCCATGAGCACGGGGGCCTAGCTGAAAAGGAGGCAAGCTAGTCTCTAAACTCCATTGCAGACACAGCCAGGAGAGCTCACAGATACGCTACAAAATAACCCCAGAGACTTTTCCAACTCCTGCACATGTTGCCTAGGCACACAGTGCTACAAACTAACCACAGGGGCTTCTAGTAACATTAGGTAGCTAGGAATGCACTAAGGGTTCAAAAATACTGCACATGAATATACTCCTGGTTATTACAGACTAAATCATGGGAAGACATATGTAACAGAGCCTGCTGCTATTTAACTTCTAATTGTCAATCGGCCTTGAATGTATGCCCATTTGCATTCCCTGTCATTGACTGGTGGTAGGTACAAGCCCTATTTTGCACAGGACACAACCAAAAGGAGGAAATGGGAAGGATAAAGAGAGGGAAGCCAAGAGAGACCAGGTGGACAACTCCTCTAGGGTTGGCCTGCCTCCCTATCTTGGGAGTGGTCTGTGCAATAAAAGATCTGTCTGCTTGAGCGGAACTGAGCTGTAACTTGCCTGCTGTTTTAAGCCCTTTATTCCATCTTTTCAAGTTTTGCAAGGAGACAAGAACTGAGGAAGAGAAACTGGCCTGATGCTATGTGCACTTTACCAGGAATATTTGTTTTTTTCTACCAATTCAGATGGTCAATAGTTTGTACCATACGGAAAAGAAAATAATGAATTCATATCTTTCTATCAGACCACCTAACAGGCATTTTACATATTTCCTCTCTTAATCTCTACTATTGTCCTGTAAGGTAGGTGTGATTAAACACATTTTCTACAGAGAAAACAGGGCTCAAAAGTTAGGGGAAAAAAGTTAGAAAACTCTGCAGAAAACCACTCAAACAATCAGTTGAGCTATAATTCAAACTCAAATTTGACATCCAAGTCCATCTAGAAGATGAAAAAGATACACTACCATTTCTAGCTAAAGTACTTTGGAAAAAACCAGAAAGAAGTATCTACATTTTGTTAATATGTACTCTTGTAATAAAAACGGTACCATAAAAAATAACAAGATAATAAGTTATATCCTTCCCATCTGAAAGAATTAATTCAGCTTTTTAAACATAACTTTCAACTAAGGCATAGTTTCCTCAGTAAAAAATCCTGGCATACTTAATAAAGTAACAGATGCTATCTCAACGAACACAAAATATAAGAGCATTCTTTCACTGGGCATTTGGCAACTTTAGGGAAATCAGGCAGCTGGATCATAGCATAGTAAATTATTTAAAAGTCAAATATGCTCACCTCATACCATATGCTGAAATAAATTCCAGATGTAGTACTAAAAAGTTTCATATTTTGAAAATCAAGACAATGAAAATGAAAATAATATTGAATACTTATCAAAGCAAATGACAAAGAAATTATTTTTTATACTTTTGAGTCTATAAAGAATACACAAAGAAAAATAGCAAATGTTACCATAACATTTGAAATGTTATATTAAAAAAAAAACCTTCAGAAAAAATTTTGGCCAATGTGGCATTGTATTAAAACTTTGGTTATATTTGTATGTGTGCAAAACATAGAATATTCAAACTTCTAATAGTTTGAATCAAAAAATCACTAAGAATATTACAGATAAACTGGCAATAGCTTAGACAATCAACATTGAAAAAGAAAAATAATATCAAGTATATATTTGAAAATGTTTTAAACTTCCCAGTAGCTAGAAAGTGTAAGTTAAAACCATTTGACATGTGAAATAGCAGAAATAAATCAGTAACTAAATGCCAAGTGCAATGAATTCACCATCCCATTCATTCCTGGTCACAATATAAATTAGTACAATTGGTACAATTCTTCTAGAAAGCAATTTGGCAAATACCTTGTCAAAGTTGTTCTCATTATTCACAGACCAATGAATCTAGCCTAAGGAAATCAGCCAAAATATATGCAAAGTTAAATTTACTAAGGCCTAGCATTACACTAAAGATAATTAGAATCAACTCACTAGCTAAAGTACTCTGGAAAAAACCAGAAAGAAGTATCTACATTTTGTTAATATGTACTCTTGTAATAAAAACGGTACCATAAAAAATAACAAGATAATAAGTTATATCCTTCCCATCTGAAAGAATTAATTCAGCTTTTTAAACATAACTTTCAACTAAGGCATAGTTTCCTCAGTAAAAAATCCTGGCATACTTAATAAAGTAACAGATGCTATCTCAACGAACACAAAATATAAGAGCATTCTTTCACTGGGCATTTGGCAACTTTAGGGAAATCAGGCAGCTGGATCATAGCATAGTAAATTATTTAAAAGTCAAATATGCTCACCTCATACCATATGCTGAAATAAATTCCAGATGTAGTACTAAAAAGTTTCATATTTTGAAAATCAAGACAATGAAAATGAAAATAATATTGAATACTTATCAAAGCAAATGACAAAGAAATTATTTTTTATACTTTTGAGTCTATAAAGAATACACAAAGAAAAATAGCAAATGTTACCATAACATTTGAAATGTTATATTAAAAAAAAAACCTTCAGAAAAAATTTTGGCCAATGTGGCATTGTATTAAAACTTTGGTTATATTTGTATGTGTGCAAAACATAGAATATTCAAACTTCTAATAGTTTGAATCAAAAAATCACTAAGAATATTACAGATAAACTGGCAATAGCTTAGACAATCAACATTGAAAAAGAAAAATAATATCAAGTATATATTTGAAAATGTTTTAAACTTCCCAGTAGCTAGAAAGTGTAAGTTAAAACCATTTGACATGTGAAATAGCAGAAATAAATCAGTAACTAAATGCCAAGTGCAATGAATTCACCATCCCATTCATTCCTGGTCACAATATAAATTAGTACAATTGGTACAATTCTTCTAGAAAGCAATTTGGCAAATACCTTGTCAAAGTTGTTCTCATTATTCACAGACCAATGAATCTAGCCTAAGGAAATCAGCCAAAATATATGCAAAGTTAAATTTACTAAGGCCTAGCATTACACTAAAGATAATTAGAATCAACTCACTATCTAACAGTAGGAGAATGCTTTAGGACATTATCACAAATCCACGGGATAAGATACCTGAATGTTTTTACAATATTTCTTGTAAGGACTATTCAAGAATAAAGGCTAGTATTTAAAGTAAGTATTCCTAAAGCAAAATTACATGGCCGTAATTATTAGTATATGCATTCTTTTTAATTATTTATTATTATAATCGTGCTAAATTATCTTTTACATGTATACTTTTTACATGCTTTCTTAAAAACTGAGTGGAATACATTAAAATTGTGACAATAGCTGGATTCATGGATGCAATTTTCACACTTGTCCTATTTTTCATCTTTTCTCTAAAATGGGTTCTCTACATTTCAGATATTTTATTTTCAAAGAAGTTACATATGAAAAGTTAGAAAAAAATATCCTAAACCCTGCGACTTAAGGAATAACATCATCAAGCTAAACAGGTACAAACAATAAATCAATCACAATTTTTTTTTTTTTTTAAGTACTGTCCCTCACCAGTGGGAGTTACATACACTTGTTGACTCCAGCAGGGCATGTATCTGGTGAGTGAAGGAATTATCGAAGTTAGAGATCATAATTAGTGACTCTAAACCAAGCACTGTGATCGAAGCAGTAAAAACTGAGTAGTATCAAAGTGATTTATGTTAAATTTATATCACCTAGTGTTTGGGAGGGCAAATGGATGGTTTTCAATAAAGAAATTGGTAAATCAATTGAGTTGGGGGTGGGGTGGGAGAGGATATAGATAGATAAGCAGGTTAGATAGAACAACATGTAGAAAAACACTTACCTCTTCTGTGTCTGAGCATTTTGCATGCAGCCCCACCTCTCCACATGTTTATAACAATGTTTCCTGGCACTAAATTACCAGAAAGAACTCTCATTCAGTAACAACCTTGTGTCTGGGCCTCCATAACTGCTCAGATCATAAAGTCGAATTGAATTAAGCCTGTTGATATGACTTGACAAATCTCAGAAACAAAAGAGTGTAAAAATGACTGATACTGGGTTTTGAAAATGTTTATTTACCTTTACATACAAATCAAGTGATTTGGGGGACTTAAATGATATCCTGGGAACTTGGGAGCCATCTGAGGCACTAGTACAATGATCTACTGTCTCCATCCACTCACTTTTTCTGCTCTTGCCACCCAATAATCACTACCATTTATTGAACCGTGGGCCTGCTAGGTGGCAGGCACTTTGCCTCCGTCATCTCATTTATTTCAACCACAATCTCATGAGTGCCAGATGATGGCTCTCCAGCACTCCTGATACCTACTAGCAGCAACTCTTCCCTCTATCTGCTTGTAAGACTAATTGCGTGAGCTCTCAGAAGTGCTGTGTGGAAACCAACTTTCACAGTTTATGATCTGCATGATGATCTCACACATCCTCCCACAGGTGATCTAAGAAAGGTCACTAGACCAGACACAAGGAGTAGATTGTTGTACCCAAAAGAGTACCAGTCAAAATGTCACGATTCCCTTTGGTTCTGTTCTTGGTTCCTGGGCCCATTGTTCATAAATTGGGTGGTCTTAATTAAGTCACGGCAACTTGCCCCGCTTGGGATTCACATCACAATGACCACCATTTTAGTAAAGGTGGTAGTTGTTGTTTTTTAACTATAAAAGAAGCCATATCAGACATACTTAGGTAAAAGATAAGATTACCACAGTTATTATAAAGGACTGTTGCTGGAAATACAGTTACATTTCTTCAGTATCTTGGGTTAGAAACTACAATATATTTAGGAATGTGAATAACTCTTTTTGGAGGCAGACACTCCAAAACCCACCAGAAGGCTTAAATTTAAACCTGAATTTTGCCCTTTAGTTGTCTTATCACTTAAATTGATTTGCTAATAGTGCAAAACAGTCTGTGACTTAAAGTAGGCATTCAATAAATGGAAGCCATTTTATCATGATTTCTATCATCAGAAATCAATAACAATCGGTGATATGTTTCCTTCACAGAACTGTGATAATATATTTATCAAACCATTAGTTACACAGGAGTAGGGGGCTTCCCTGGTGGCCCACACAGTAAAGAATCTTCCCCCAATGGAGAAGGGAATGGTTACTCACCCAAGTATTCTTGCCTAGAGAATTCCAAGGACAGAGGAGCCTGATGGGCTACAGTCCATAGGGTCACCAAGAGCCAGACACGACTAGGCAACTGATACCACCACCATGCAGAAGGAGTCTGGAGGAATTCCTAGGAGTTTAGGTTCTGGAGTCAGTTTGCTTGATTTCCAATTCCAAACCTGTCACCTATTAGCTGTGTGACTTTAGGTATGTTAACCATAGATTATGAAAATATATGTTTAATGATGAAGATTAAATGAGATTATATGTGTATACCATTAAATCAAATTCTGATGGTTAGTAAATGTTCAGTAAGTATTAGTTATAGAATTATTGTTTTAAAAATGTTATGTATTTAGGAATAAAAAAATTACAGGTAGGGGCTTCCCCGGTGGTCCAGTGGGTAAAGACACTGCCTTGTAGTGCACGGGGCGCCGGTTCGATCCTTGGCCTGGGAAGACCCCACATGTTGCAGAGCAGCTGGACCAATGTATCTAACTACCAAGTCAGTGCTCTGGAGCGCATGTGCCCAGAGCCGGTGCTCTGCAGCGAGAGAGGCCACTGCAATGGGAGGCCCACACAGGCCAAAGAACAAAGATGGATGACAAATAAATGAAAGACCAATAGAAGTGGCCAAAAATATATATATGAAAAAAAAATTTCAGGTAAACTAAAGGGATAGGAAACCTGAAAGAAATAAAAACCCCAGTGTGGCAGCAACAACAAAGTGGCATTTAATAATGAAAACCCCAATCTAACTTTGCCCAAGTCTGTCCTTCTTGTACTTCATTTTCCTTTTTCTTCTTTATCAGGAAAAAAATAAGTGAATAAATTGACATCATTCAAATGGCTTACCATACATTCTAGTGCAGCCTCAGCATCACCCAGGAACCTGTTGGAAATAGACATTCTCGGGCATCTCTCAGACTCACTGGATCAGAAGTTCTGTGGCATGTACAGGGCATGGGGTGGGGACAGCATGCTGCTGCTTTTCAACAACCCTCTAAGTGACCCTGAGGCATGCTTAAGTCAGAGAACACTGAATACAAATTTGAATCACTTGTGGAAATTAAAATATACCTCAATATTGAGGTCAGGGCTCTATCCTGAGACAACTAAATCAAACTGAGGATGGGAGCAGGACAAAGATATGCTAAGTTGCTTCAGTTATGTTTGACTCTTTACAACCTCATGGATGGTAGCCCACCAGGCTCCTGTGTCCATGGGCTACAGTCCATAGGGTCACCAAGAGCCAGACACGACTAGGCAACTGATACCACCACCATGCAGAAGGAGTCTGGAGGAATTCCTAGGAGTTTAGGTTCTGGAGTCAGTTTGCTTGATTTCCAATTCCAAACCTGTCACCTATTAGCTGTGTGACTTTAGGTATGTTAACCATAGATTATGAAAATATATGTTTAATGATGAAGATTAAATGAGATTATATGTGTATACCATTAAATCAAATTCTGATGGTTAGTAAATGTTCAGTAAGTATTAGTTATAGAATTATTGTTTTAAAAATGTTATGTATTTAGGAATAAAAAAATTACAGGTAGGGGCTTCCCTGGTGGTCCAGTGGGTAAAGACACTGCCTTGTAGTGCACGGGGCGCCGGTTCGATCCTTGGCCTGGGAAGACCCCACATGTTGCAGAGCAGCTGGACCAATGTATCTAACTACCAAGTCAGTGCTCTGGAGCGCATGTGCCCAGAGCCGGTGCTCTGCAGCGAGAGAGGCCACTGCAATGGGAGGCCCACACAGGCCAAAGAACAAAGATGGATGACAAATAAATGAAAGACCAATAGAAGTGGCCAAAAATATATATATGAAAAAAAAATTTCAGGTAAACTAAAGGGATAGGAAACCTGAAAGAAATAAAAACCCCAGTGTGGCAGCAACAACAAAGTGGCATTTAATAATGAAAACCCCAATCTAACTTTGCCCAAGTCTGTCCTTCTTGTACTTCATTTTCCTTTTTCTTCTTTATCAGGAAAAAAATAAGTGAATAAATTGACATCATTCAAATGGCTTACCATACATTCTAGTGCAGCCTCAGCATCACCCAGGAACCTGTTGGAAATAGACATTCTCGGGCATCTCTCAGACTCACTGGATCAGAAGTTCTGTGGCATGTACAGGGCATGGGGTGGGGACAGCATGCTGCTGCTTTTCAACAACCCTCTAAGTGACCCTGAGGCATGCTTAAGTCAGAGAACACTGAATACAAATTTGAATCACTTGTGGAAATTAAAATATACCTCAATATTGAGGTCAGGGCTCTATCCTGAGACAACTAAATCAAACTGAGGATGGGAGCAGGACAAAGATATGCTAAGTTGCTTCAGTTATGTTTGACTCTTTACAACCTCATGGATGGTAGCCCACCAGGCTCCTGTGTCCATGGTATTCTCTAGGTAAGAATACTAGAGTGGGTAATTATATTCTTCACCAAGAGATCTCCCAACCCAGGAATTGAATCCACATTTCTTATGTCTCCTTCATTAGCAGGCATGTTCTTTACCACTAGTATCACCTGGGAAGCCCTCTTAAGTATGCTTTGGTTCTACTTACACATGTATGTTAATATTTTCTCTGAAAATTTATTTTCCAAATTTCAAAATATATTGAAACTAGTTGCAACAGAAGTTATTTTCTAATAATTTATGCTACATAGCTAAAAATATTCTGAAAGCTAGTCACCAATTCTTAATTAAAATTAATAAGGTTCCTTCCATGTTCTAGCTATTGTATAGAGAGCTGCAATGAACATTGGGGTTAAAAGTAAAATAAAGGTTTAAAAAAAAATTAATAAGGATTAGGGCTTCCCTGGTGGTCCAGTGGGTAAAGAGTCCACCTTGCACTGCAAGGGGCACAGGTTCGATCCCTGGCCTGGGAGGATCCCACATGCTGTGAAGTGGCTGGAGCAGTGTGTCCAATTACAAGCCAGTGCTCTGGAGTGCATGCACCCAGAGCCCATGCTCTGCAAGGAGAGAGGCCACTGCAATGGGAGGCCCACACATGCCAAAGAATAAAAGTGGATGAAAATAAATATTAAAAAATAAAAAGAAAAAATAGAAAAAAATTAATATGGATTAAATGAATGTCTTATTCTAGCATATCTGCTTATAATAGAATTGTATGAAGACATTATGTACTGTAGCCATGCTACAAAAAAAGATTCAATGACTAAGGGATATGTTTAGTTTATATAGTATTTGAACAGAGACAGATCAATAAAGAGTAGATGAAGCTGTTTTTGTAAAACAAATTATCAAGTTATGAACTATCTGCTATAGACAGGTAGATGGGCAGAGGAGAATGACCTTCCCTTTCAAAAAGCATCAAGTTAATGGTATCCTTCCCTCAGCAGTTGATTAGGTAATTAAGACAAAGACATAGGTACTTTTAAAAGGTATCAAAAACCTCTCCTACTATCACCAAACAATCACCACACTTAATCCATTCAAACAATCCTGATGTAAGTGGCTCTTGAGACCATCACCAAGGATGCCTATGAAAATCATCAAAATCGAAGTGGAGTTGATTTTAAACATTGCTAATCCTCACATTTCACCAAGAGATCCACCCAGTTCCCTTTATGTCTCCTTCATTAGCAGGCATGTTCTTTAACACTAGTATCACCTGGGAAGCCCTCTTAAGTATGCTTTGGTTCTACTTACACATGTATGTTAATATTTTCTCTGAAAATTTATTTTCCAAATTTCAAAATATATTGAAACTAGTTGCAACAGAAGTTATTTTCTAATAATTTATGCTACATAGCTAAAAATATTCTGAAAGCTAGTCACCAATTCTTAATTAAAATTAATAAGGTTCCTTCCATGTTCTAGCTATTGTATAGAGAGCTGCAATGAACATTGGGGTTAAAAGTAAAATAAAGGTTTAAAAAAAAATTAATAAGGATTAGGGCTTCCCTGGTGGTCCAGTGGGTAAAGAGTCCACCTTGCACTGCAAGGGGCACAGGTTCGATCCCTGGCCTGGGAGGATCCCACATGCTGTGAAGTGGCTGGAGCAGTGTGTCCAATTACAAGCCAGTGCTCTGGAGTGCATGCACCCAGAGCCCATGCTCTGCAAGGAGAGAGGCCACTGCAATGGGAGGCCCACACATGCCAAAGAATAAAAGTGGATGAAAATAAATATTAAAAAATAAAAAGAAAAAATAGAAAAAAATTAATATGGATTAAATGAATGTCTTATTCTAGCATATCTGCTTATAATAGAATTGTATGAAGACATTATGTACTGTAGCCATGCTACAAAAAAAGATTCAATGACTAAGGGATATGTTTAGTTTATATAGTATTTGAACAGAGACAGATCAATAAAGAGTAGATGAAGCTGTTTTTGTAAAACAAATTATCAAGTTATGAACTATCTGCTATAGACAGGTAGATGGGCAGAGGAGAATGACCTTCCCTTTCAAAAAGCATCAAGTTAATGGTATCCTTCCCTCAGCAGTTGATTAGGTAATTAAGACAAAGACATAGGTACTTTTAAAAGGTATCAAAAACCTCTCCTACTATCACCAAACAATCACCACACTTAATCCATTCAAACAATCCTGATGTAAGTGGCTCTTGAGACCATCACCAAGGATGCCTATGAAAATCATCAAAATCGAAGTGGAGTTGATTTTAAACATTGCTAATCCTCACATTTGGGGCTTCCTAGGTGGTAAAGAAGCCACTTGCCAATGCAGGAGATATAGGTTCAGTATCTGGACCAGGAAGATCCCCTGGAGTAGGAAATAGTAACCCACTCCAATATTTTGCCTGGGAAATACTATGGACAGAGGAGCCTGGTGGACTACTGTCCGTGGACTCACAAAGAGTCAGACACCACTGAGCACACACATAAAATCCTCACATCATAGATATTATTCTTTAATACCCTCACATCTCCCCTCTCCTCAACCCAGGGGAACATTTCTTCATGAGCATCGGAACCCAGAAGGAAGTCAGTTCTTAGATCTTTCATTCCTACCAACAGAAATCTCAATCAACCCAGAACATCTTAAATGAACTTTTCTACATCAGCCAAATGAAATTTCAGTAATGACCAAATGGAGTTCCTAAGGGGACAAGGAGTAGGGGATGCTTTCCACTGTTTCATTTTAATTATGCAGCCTATTTTCTCAGTTATAGTGAATTACAGAGCATTGATCATTTATTACATTGAGTAGCACACCTTAATGAATACTAACTCATTTTGAGCCTTTTTGGCATACCCCAGGATGAACTGAACTAACTTGTCTAACTCTGAAAACAGCCACTCAGCAGCAGCGGAGGTGCTAATTGGTACATTTAAGAGCCATGAAAACACAACCTGCAAAGATACTTAGAGTCAGAAAAATGGAAGCACATTCTAATATGGCCTAGAATGATAAAATTTCTATTATGGCATGTAACAAAAATGAAGTCATTTTAACAGAATCATGTCAAAGGACCCATGTCTCCTGCTTTGAAAACAAATGTGCTGGCTTCCAGTCAACTTTTGCAGGGCTTAGCAGCAGGAGGTCATTACCCTTTGACAATGTTCAGCTACACAGACATTATCTCCAATTAACACGTTTTAACTACAAGGATTTCTCTTTCATTGAAAATGGTGTTATTTTTTAAATAAATAACTATAGAAGTTTTTCAGCCATCTTGTCTCATTGCCTGGAATGATGTCATTTACTCCTATAAACACACACACACAAACACACACACACACAAAGATCTGAGTTAATAGAGTACTTGTAGTGTCCTTGAATTCTTTTTAAAGCATGGCAGACAAATACTTTAAATATTTAAATATTCAAACCTTTATATAAAGAATTTGCAAAGACATCTTCCTTATCTCAAAAAAAAAAGGTAAAAAAAAAAAAAAAACACTTTCTCATGTTGATGAAGCCAAGAGATTCTGAGAGTTTAAAATTTCCCAAGTAAAGTACAAATGAAACGTTTATCAATTGTAATGCATTATGTTTTCTGTCTCATTTCAGAAGGTATTACAGAATGCTGGATGATGGCCAGAAGCCCAGAAGAGAATTTTTAACACCCTCTCAATAGACACATTTATAGTTTTTAACTATACAGAGCGCTGGTCTTATCAGTGCATAGCAGGGAAATAATTAAAATATTCCAGGCAAATTTAAACTTGGTTGTCCTTAGGTGGAAATGAAGCATCGTTTTGGACTGAAACCTCCAATTATATAAGATAGGAAGTCACAGAAAGACATCAGATTCATACACTGTCAGTCTACACGGCAGATGGTAGTGTCTGGCAATGCCTTTTATATAACAGAAAATATTATTATAAAAATATCCACAGAAGACATTTTTAGTTCCTTGACTTAATATGTAGAAAAATTAGAGATTTCTATAAAAATTAGAGGTTTAATACCCCATACTATGAAAGAGTAATTTTCTTTGAAATCTATGCATTAACTATTTTGTCATTTCTTAGAGAACTCTTTATAGATGGAAGTCATCTGGTATTTTCATCTCTCCCTCTCTTTCATGTTCTCTCCTTCCCTCTCAACCATCTATTTAAATTCAACCTAAATCTATATGTTTTTATACAACAGTCAAGTCACACTGTAGTGTGTTGTGGTGTGCTGTAAATCACATTTCAGGCTTCCCTGATGTTATTACAAAGGAATTGCCTTTATCTCAAAGGGGATATTTCCTTATAGATGAGGTTTCTTGCAGGTAGAAATTTCCTGAGACCTACAATTTTGAGTGGCATGTTCTTAAGCATATTGCATTATATGTCAGAACAATTAGCATATTCTTCCGGATTGTAAAAAGTTACAATAGCTGACAGCTGAATATGTAGAGAAATGGTCGGTAAAACTATCTAAGAACTAGGAGATCCAGTCCTTGTGTGGAACAAACAGGAATAGCACTTTTTGAAACTATTCATTTGAAACTGAATGGAGGAAGATTAGGCTCCCAGATGGACAGACCATTCCTCCTTTATACTGAGACATCATTTTCAGTGTTGAGACAGTCTGGGGAGCAAAGGGAACCCAGCAGGTAGCTGAAAGAGAGGGAACAGGAATGGCAATATCCTGGACTGACTTTGGCAAAACACAGATGTATCAATACAGCAATGGAAATGGCCCCAAAGATTTTCAAAGGATCTGCCTACATGAAAAAAGGTCTCTGTGTTCTCAGAAGTGTTCTGTTGCAACAGTGTGTGTTTTTGAACTACCAAAACACTCAGTCTGGTTCTTCTCTCCAGAATGCACCTGAAAAAGTGGTCAGTGAGCACCACTGCATAATTAGATACAGATTCAGAATGTGCAAAATGCACTGCTCGATAGAAAACCACAGCAAAGCAAAAGAGCCACAGCCCAAACCATGATTTTGGAGAATTTTTATGAGACCATCCTCTTAATTATACATACAGGAGGAGTAATTCAAAGAGCTGAGGGCTTTTAAGAGTGACCTGGGCGGGGGAGAAGCATGCGGCCTTCATTCCTGGTGCATACTTGTTATTTTGGTGTGCCTGTTTCATTTCAAAAATAAATGTAAAGAATAAAAATGCCCAAGATAATTCCTCTAGCTAGCTGTTCTTGGTCCTAAATCTCATATTTTTGTAGATAAAGGTTAATGAAATTCAAAGATTTCCATTTACAAATAAAGCTGGAGAATTCAAAAATATTAGGGTGAAGCCTCAAAATGTTGAAAATAGTGGACAAAGGCATAAGCCATGTCATAACTAAATATACCTATACTCTCACTCTCATCCCCTTTCTGCCTATGGCCCAGGGAAAGAAACCAGCAGCTCAGTCTCCAGAGCTCCTACTGTTGTCACCATTACTTTAACCTGCAGACACATTATTCATTGCAATTTGTCATAGCCCTCATTCTCTGCACATCCATGCAGAAACCTGAGAAATCCCTATGGGTCAGAGATGTCACTGGAAAAGGCCCAGATAGTCTCATCATTATTAACTTGATGTTTACAAGTCAAGGCAATACCATCTCACAATGAGTAAATCATACACATTCTTCCATGTGTGCTCAGTCACTCATGAACTCTTTGCAACCCCACGGGCTGTAGCCTGCCAGGCTGGAATAGCACTTTTGTAACTATTCATTTGAAACTGAATGGAGGAAGATTAGGCTCCCAGATGGACAGACCATTCCTCCTTTATACTGAGACATCATTTTCAGTGTTGAGACAGTCTGGGGAGCAAAGGGAACCCAGCAGGTAGCTGAAAGAGAGGGAACAGGAATGGCAATATCCTGGACTGACTTTGGCAAAACACAGATGTATCAATACAGCAATGGAAATGGCCCCAAAGATTTTCAAAGGATCTGCCTACATGAAAAAAGGTCTCTGTGTTCTCAGAAGTGTTCTGTTGCAACAGTGTGTGTTTTTGAACTACCAAAACACTCAGTCTGGTTCTTCTCTCCAGAATGCACCTGAAAAAGTGGTCAGTGAGCACCACTGCATAATTAGATACAGATTCAGAATGTGCAAAATGCACTGCTCGATAGAAAACCACAGCAAAGCAAAAGAGCCACAGCCCAAACCATGATTTTGGAGAATTTTTATGAGACCATCCTCTTAATTATACATACAGGAGGAGTAATTCAAAGAGCTGAGGGCTTTTAAGAGTGACCTGGGCGGGGGAGAAGCATGCGGCCTTCATTCCTGGTGCATACTTGTTATTTTGGTGTGCCTGTTTCATTTCAAAAATAAATGTAAAGAATAAAAATGCCCAAGATAATTCCTCTAGCTAGCTGTTCTTGGTCCTAAATCTCATATTTTTGTAGATAAAGGTTAATGAAATTCAAAGATTTCCATTTACAAATAAAGCTGGAGAATTCAAAAATATTAGGGTGAAGCCTCAAAATGTTGAAAATAGTGGACAAAGGCATAAGCCATGTCATAACTAAATATACCTATACTCTCACTCTCATCCCCTTTCTGCCTATGGCCCAGGGAAAGAAACCAGCAGCTCAGTCTCCAGAGCTCCTACTGTTGTCACCATTACTTTAACCTGCAGACACATTATTCATTGCAATTTGTCATAGCCCTCATTCTCTGCACATCCATGCAGAAACCTGAGAAATCCCTATGGGTCAGAGATGTCACTGGAAAAGGCCCAGATAGTCTCATCATTATTAACTTGATGTTTACAAGTCAAGGCAATACCATCTCACAATGAGTAAATCATACACATTCTTCCATGTGTGCTCAGTCACTCAGTCATGCCCAACTCTTTGCAACCCCACGGGCTGTAGCCTGCCAGGCTCCTCTGTCCATGGGATTTCTCAGGCAAGAATACTGGGGTGGGTAGCCATGTCCTCCTCCAGAGTGTCTTCCTGACCCAGGGATTGAACCTGCATCTCCTGCACACATTCTTCTACTTCAAAACAAAATGTACACTCTTAATCCCAGCTGTAACTTAATTCTAGTTAACACCATTGCCTCAAAACATTTGTACTGTGGTGGAAGCCTTCTCACAATAAGAACATTCATTTATATTTTTATGCCACAATCCCTTGCCTTTGGAGACAAAGAAGCATAATACTTCCATGAAGTCAAGAGTTTTAAATATCCTTTTTTATACTGAAATTCCATTATTAGAAACATATTAGATTCTACTGGTGGTTCTCTTTTATAGTATAAAGACTTCTGGAAAGTCTATCTTTTTTAAGTCCATACACATTAGAGAGTCCATACACTTCCTGAATCATAGAAAAGAACTGAGGACTGTGTGGTTACAGCATACATGTGGCATGATGCACACAAAGAACTTGAATATACTGCCTGGAATCAGTTAAATGTGCAGCTTCCTGTGGCAGGCAACCTCTAAGATAACAGATACTTGGGGCATTTTTCTCTTCCCGGAAATAACTAGAGGTTATCCTCAAAGACTGCTTTGGCAAATGTCAGTTTATGTTTGGGATAGGTAAAACTTTGGATCAATCACTCATTGACATCCATACATTATTTCCTACTTCAACTAATATTTATAATATTTATTCTAATACATATTATTATATGCAATAAGCATCATGTTAGATGCTGGGAATAACACAGTATCACCCCAGGAGAAAAAAAGTATAGATTAAAGTGGATCTGTAAAAAAAATGAAAATAAATACATAAATAAATTGAATCTGTAGAAATAAGAATTCATTTCAAATCTTAGTCAATTCTGCTATAATAAACTCATATGACACTGGATTATGTCTGAAAACCACAGACCTCTTAGTTAACTCTAGATAACCAGCTCAACATCCTTTTTGGTTTTGTCATTACATTGCTAAGATATGATGCAGCTTGATTTTTTAATTTTGATACATATAAAAAAAATAACTACCTAAAATTGAATTAAAACATGCAATCATAGTATGAAACTCTTTTTTTTTTTTTTCTGAGATACTTAAGAAGCACAGAAGGGTCTGGTTTTTCCAAATGCTTTGGCTTAGTAAGGATGTTCAGATGGTATCAGAGCCTGGTCTCACAGTGGACTCATACCTGCTGCAGTCAATCGTTTCCTGAGAATCATAGGCCCAAAGCACTTTGCGAATGGGGAACAAAAAAACATGAAACTCATTCCCAATTTGAAATAAAGATTGCAAGCAGAGAAGCACACACATAGCTAACCAAAAATCGTAAGTTCTTAACTTGTTAGTTGACAAATATCAAGAGAGTGTAGACTATAAAAACTAACTCTGGGTGGAGCATACATTCTATTTCCTGATTTATGAACCTCTCTGTTGGAGTTTACTGGTGGTTCTCTTTTATAGTATAAAGACTTCTGGAAAGTCTATCTTTTTTAAGTCCATACACATTAGAGAGTCCATACACTTCCTGAATCATAGAAAAGAACTGAGGACTGTGTGGTTACAGCATACATGTGGCATGATGCACACAAAGAACTTGAATATACTGCCTGGAATCAGTTAAATGTGCAGCTTCCTGTGGCAGGCAACCTCTAAGATAACAGATACTTGGGGCATTTTTCTCTTCCCGGAAATAACTAGAGGTTATCCTCAAAGACTGCTTTGGCAAATGTCAGTTTATGTTTGGGATAGGTAAAACTTTGGATCAATCACTCATTGACATCCATACATTATTTCCTACTTCAACTAATATTTATAATATTTATTCTAATACATATTATTATATGCAATAAGCATCATGTTAGATGCTGGGAATAACACAGTATCACCCCAGGAGAAAAAAAGTATAGATTAAAGTGGATCTGTAAAAAAAATGAAAATAAATACATAAATAAATTGAATCTGTAGAAATAAGAATTCATTTCAAATCTTAGTCAATTCTGCTATAATAAACTCATATGACACTGGATTATGTCTGAAAACCACAGACCTCTTAGTTAACTCTAGATAACCAGCTCAACATCCTTTTTGGTTTTGTCATTACATTGCTAAGATATGATGCAGCTTGATTTTTTAATTTTGATACATATAAAAAGAATAACTACCTAAAATTGAATTAAAACATGCAATCATAGTATGAAACTCTTTTTTTTTTTTTTCTGAGATACTTAAGAAGCACAGAAGGGTCTGGTTTTTCCAAATGCTTTGGCTTAGTAAGGATGTTCAGATGGTATCAGAGCCTGGTCTCACAGTGGACTCATACCTGCTGCAGTCAATCGTTTCCTGAGAATCATAGGCCCAAAGCACTTTGCGAATGGGGAACAAAAAAACATGAAACTCATTCCCAATTTGAAATAAAGATTGCAAGCAGAGAAGCACACACATAGCTAACCAAAAATCGTAAGTTCTTAACTTGTTAGTTGACAAATATCAAGAGAGTGTAGACTATAAAAACTAACTCTGGGTGGAGCATACATTCTATTTCCTGATTTATGAACCTCTCTGTTGGAGTCCACATGAATTCCTACTCATTTTCATATCAAACTCGTAACACTTGGCTTATGTGTTAAAATCCAGAAATTGTGGTTGGTTCATTAAGGCAAATGCTATTTATGCATCTCCATATAATCAGAATATAACACAACATATTAAATCACAAAACACAAGAAAATGAATGCTTTTTTAAAAAGTGCTTGATTTAAGACTGTACAGAATATAAAAGTCTCTTGTGGTAATGCTGAATAATATATTTTTTGAGTTATTTAGTTATAAGAATATGAGAGCTAACTAAAACAAATTATATTCAACAATGTATAAGAAAATGGAAAGAGGGCTTCCCCTGGTGGTCCAGTGGGTAAGGACACTGCCTTGCAATGCAAGGGGCGCCAGTTCGAGCCCTGACCTGGGAAGATCCCACGTGTCACGGAGTGGCGGGACCGGTGTGTCCAATTACCGAGCCAGAACTCTGGAGTGCATGCGCCCAGAGATGGCACTCTGCAATGACAGACGCCACCGCGATGGGAGGCCCACAGGAGCCAAGGAACAAAGACGGATGAAAATAGAGAAATGAAAGACCAATAGAAGTGGCCCACCCGCTCCCCTCCCTCTCCAACAAGACTCCCACCCAAAATAAATAAATAAATAAATATTTTAAAAAAAAAAGAAAATGGAAAGATAGCTAATACCCTAATTTGTTCAGGAAATTTTGTACAAAAAATGTAAACACTATTCTCTATCCACTGAATGTCATGTTAATATAACTTTGTTCATAGAACTATTGAAGGGACAATGAACTGAAAATTTTACTTTGCTAATAAACCATCCTATAACTCAGTCTTGTACAATCTAAATTAATGATTTAGAGTCAAAAGAACTTATTCATTTGAAATACAAACATGAGCCTATGATTGTATATTTAATTTCATTTTATGCAGTTACCCATTTTATAGTATCAAAAAAATTTATTTAAGTTAATGCAGAGAAGCACACACATAGCTAACCAAAAATCGTAAGTTCTTAACTTGTTAGTTGACAAATATCAAGAGAGTGTAGACTATAAAAACTAACTCTGGGTGGAGCATACATTCTATTTCCTGATTTATGAACCTCTCTGTTGGAGTCCACATGAATTCCTACTCATTTTCATATCAAACTCGTAACACTTGGCTTATGTGTTAAAATCCAGAAATTGTGGTTGGTTCATTAAGGCAAATGCTATTTATGCATCTCCATATAATCAGAATATAACACAACATATTAAATCACAAAACACAAGAAAATGAATGCTTTTTTAAAAAGTGCTTGATTTAAGACTGTACAGAATATAAAAGTCTCTTGTGGTAATGCTGAATAATATATTTTTTGAGTTATTTAGTTATAAGAATATGAGAGCTAACTAAAACAAATTATATTCAACAATGTATAAGAAAATGGAAAGAGGGCTTCCCCTGGTGGTCCAGTGGGTAAGGACACTGCCTTGCAATGCAAGGGGCGCCAGTTCGAGCCCTGACCTGGGAAGATCCCACGTGTCACGGAGTGGCGGGACCGGTGTGTCCAATTACCGAGCCAGAACTCTGGAGTGCATGCGCCCAGAGATGGCACTCTGCAATGACAGACGCCACCGCGATGGGAGGCCCACAGGAGCCAAGGAACAAAGACGGATGAAAATAGAGAAATGAAAGACCAATAGAAGTGGCCCACCCGCTCCCCTCCCTCTCCAACAAGACTCCCACCCAAAATAAATAAATAAATAAATATTTTAAAAAAAAAAGAAAATGGAAAGATAGCTAATACCCTAATTTGTTCAGGAAATTTTGTACAAAAAATGTAAACACTATTCTCTATCCACTGAATGTCATGTTAATATAACTTTGTTCATAGAACTATTGAAGGGACAATGAACTGAAAATTTTACTTTGCTAATAAACCATCCTATAACTCAGTCTTGTACAATCTAAATTAATGATTTAGAGTCAAAAGAACTTATTCATTTGAAATACAAACATGAGCCTATGATTGTATATTTAATTTCATTTTATGCAGTTACCCATTTTATAGTATCAAAGTTAAAAAATTAAACTGTTCACTATACTTTTTAGCAATGCATTTGACACAACTAATGGCAGATATTTAGATAACATACAGATAGTGTCTTTATATATAGTAGTTTAACCTCTGAGTCATGTCTGACTCCTGCAACCCCATGAACAATAGGCAGCAAGGCTCCTTGGTCCATGGAATTCTCCAGGTAGGAATACTGGAGTTGGTTGACATTTCCTTTATATAATTACATATATATTGTGTGAAAATGTATATATATAGAGAGGTGGATAAATATATATATGTACACATATGCATTTAAAGAGACCCACAGAGAGGTAGGACTATAAATTCACTCTAATTGCAAAAAGAATAGGAAATTCCAAAATGCAATATTCCCTTCTACATTCAAACATTCAAACTGCCAAATTCTACCACTTTTTCTTTACAAAATTTTTAAAATCCATCTGTTCCATGATGAAATATACATTTTATCCTACTTTCAGACATACTAACTACTTCATTTCTTACATCACAGGCTCTGTGAATGCAAGGATATGTTAAACATGTGTCTGGTCAAGCCAAAATTATGGAATGGGTAGAATGGGCCCCTCTCTTTCCCTCTCCTTATCTTTGTCTGCCCAACTGTCAATTCCACTTCTTCCTGATTGTCAGTGCTTTAGGCCTCCGTATGGCTTCACTGAAAGTCCATGTGCATTCATTCCCCTTCTAGGCGAATGACCCCTAGTTGTATTTACTTCTCTTTCTAGATAGTCTTCTCATTGAATGTGCCAATTGGATCTCAATTTATATAGAATGTACAGTAATTCATCACATAAACTATAGTGAAATGGGGTGTAATCAACTCCTGCAAAGAGATTTAATCACTATTCTCTATCCACTGAATGTCATGTTAATATAACTTTGTTCATAGAACTATTGAAGGGACAATGAACTGAAAATTTTACTTTGCTAATAAACCATCCTATAACTCAGTCTTGTACAATCTAAATTAATGATTTAGAGTCAAAAGAACTTATTCATTTGAAATACAAACATGAGCCTATGATTGTATATTTAATTTCATTTTATGCAGTTACCCATTTTATAGTATCAAAGTTAAAAAATTAAACTGTTCACTATACTTTTTAGCAATGCATTTGACACAACTAATGGCAGATATTTAGATAACATACAGATAGTGTCTTTATATATAGTAGTTTAACCTCTGAGTCATGTCTGACTCCTGCAACCCCATGAACAATAGGCAGCAAGGCTCCTTGGTCCATGGAATTCTCCAGGTAGGAATACTGGAGTTGGTTGACATTTCCTTTATATAATTACATATATATTGTGCGAAAATGTATATATATAGAGAGGTGGATAAATATATATATGTACACATATGCATTTAAAGAGACCCACAGAGAGGTAGGACTATAAATTCACTCTAATTGCAAAAAGAATAGGAAATTCCAAAATGCAATATTCCCTTCTACATTCAAACATTCAAACTGCCAAATTCTACCACTTTTTCTTTACAAAATTTTTAAAATCCATCTGTTCCATGATGAAATATACATTTTATCCTACTTTCAGACATACTAACTACTTCATTTCTTACATCACAGGCTCTGTGAATGCAAGGATATGTTAAACATGTGTCTGGTCAAGCCAAAATTATGGAATGGGTAGAATGGGCCCCTCTCTTTCCCTCTCCTTATCTTTGTCTGCCCAACTGTCAATTCCACTTCTTCCTGATTGTCAGTGCTTTAGGCCTCCGTATGGCTTCACTGAAAGTCCATGTGCATTCATTCCCCTTCTAGGCGAATGACCCCTAGTTGTATTTACTTCTCTTTCTAGATAGTCTTCTCATTGAATGTGCCAATTGGATCTCAATTTATATAGAATGTACAGTAATTCATCACATAAACTATAGTGAAATGTTAATAACTGCAAGGATGTAATCAACTCCTAGAGATATTCATAATTTAAATGTTGACTATTTCTCAATAAACAAAGCATTAATTTAGTACTGCCTTGGCACCGTCTATGTAGCACTGGCTGAGTGAGACACAAAAGATACTTAACAGATTGTCTCTGTTCTTAAGGAGTTTAACACTGTTTGGGTTTGTGGACACATTGCTAATAAGAAACACTTTGAGCTAAGTTGTCAGTTTCTGATTCTAATATAGGTGGAATTTTCCATTAGAAGTGTTCAGGGTGGGATGGAACAGGTAGAAAAATCTTCAGGAAGGATCTGAGTCTTTAACAGAACCTTGACAAACAGCCTGGATTTAAAAAGGAAGAGACAATGACTGAAGTTATTTTCAAAGCTGGAAAGAGCATTGGAACTTCCCTGGTGATCCAGTGGTTAAGACTGCACCTTCTAATGATGGGGGTGTGGGTTCGATCCCAGGCTAGGGAGCTAAGAGCTCACATGATTCATGGCCAAGAAAATCAAAACATGAAACATAAGAAAAATTGTAACAAATTCAATAAAGACTTTCAAAAATGGTCCATATCAAAAAAAGACCATTTTTTTAAAAAGCTAGAAGCAGCATAAGGAAAAGGACTGAGATAGGAAATAATAGTTTGTGCAAGGATACAAGAGACACTTTGGAGGTTAGACAAATTAAATGCGACATATACTAGCCAGCCAAATCAGCAGATACACCCCTTGGGATAAAGCAGATAAGAACTATATCTGTGAGGAAAGTGTACCACAGTGCAGTGAAAAATAAATTCAGGTAAGTAGGGCGGACTGTTCATTTTCTATCACTGTTTTCCTTTCTGGAGACCACAGGGAATAATCCTTTTCCTTATATTTTCCAGCTTCTAGACACTTCTCAAGCTCTTTAGCCCACCAAAGATGCCCAGCACCTAACCCTCGGAACCTGGGACTAAGTTGCCCACATGTCAAATGGGAGTTTACAGGTGTAAGTAACTTTGGAACCGTGATATAAAAAGATTATTCTGGATTAGCCAGCCAGGTTCTATCTTATCACTTGGGTCCTTAAAATCAGTGAAATTTACCTAATCATGATCAAAATGAGATATGATCATGGAAGAATGGTACATTTGCTTTGAAGTTAGAGGAAAGAAGCCAAGATCCAAAGGATATGGGCGGTTATTGAAACCTGAAAAGACAAGGAAATGAACTGCCCCCTGGAATATTCCAAAAGGAACAGAAGTCTAGTGGAGCAGCTCAGTTGTAACCCAGAGAGATATGTGCCAGACTTCTGATTTACATGACTGGAAGATAACAAACTTATGTTGTTTTTAAACAAAGGAAAGAATAAGCATACCTAAGTACTGGAATGGGGCTTCCATGGTGGCTCAGCAGTAAAGAATCCACCTGCAGTCCCTGGGTCTGGAAGATCCCCTGGAGTAGGAAATGGCAACCCGCTCCAGTAATTTTGCCTGGGAAATCCCAGACTGAAGAGCCTGATGGGCTCCAGTCCATGGGGCGGCAGAGTCAGACAGGACTTAGTAACTATACAACAAGTGTAAGCGCTGAATAAGTGGGTATTATCTACAAATAAAAAGCATCAGGCTATATTCATATTCCTGCTCTCCTGTTTACCATTTGGCCAAGAAAATCAAAACATGAAACATAAGAAAAATTGTAACAAATTCAATAAAGACTTTCAAAAATGGTCCATATCAAAAAAAGACCATTTTTTTAAAAAGCTAGAAGCAGCATAAAGAAAAGGACTGAGATAGGAAATAATAGTTTGTGCAAGGATACAAGAGACACTTTGGAGGTTAGACAAATTAAATGCGACATATACTAGCCAGCCAAATCAGCAGATACACCCCTTGGGATAAAGCAGATAAGAACTATATCTGTGAGGAAAGTGTACCACAGTGCAGTGAAAAATAAATTCAGGTAAGTAGGGCGGACTGTTCATTTTCTATCACTGTTTTCCTTTCTGGAGACCACAGGGAATAATCCTTTTCCTTATATTTTCCAGCTTCTAGACACTTCTCAAGCTCTTTAGCCCACCAAAGATGCCCAGCACCTAACCCTCGGAACCTGGGACTAAGTTGCCCACATGTCAAATGGGAGTTTACAGGTGTAAGTAACTTTGGAACTGTGATATAAAAAGATTATTCTGGATTAGCCAGCCAGGTTCTATCTTATCACTTGGGTCCTTAAAATCAGTGAAATTTACCTAATCATGATCAAAATGAGATATGATCATGGAAGAATGGTACATTTGCTTTGAAGTTAGAGGAAAGAAGCCAAGATCCAAAGGATATGGGCGGTTATTGAAACCTGAAAAGACAAGGAAATGAACTGCCCCCTGGAATATTCCAAAAGGAACAGAAGTCTAGTGGAGCAGCTCAGTTGTAACCCAGAGAGATATGTGCCAGACTTCTGATTTACATGACTGGAAGATAACAAACTTATGTTGTTTTTAAACAAAGGAAAGAATAAGCATACCTAAGTACTGGAATGGGGCTTCCATGGTGGCTCAGCAGTAAAGAATCCACCTGCAGTCCCTGGGTCTGGAAGATCCCCTGGAGTAGGAAATGGCAACCCGCTCCAGTAATTTTGCCTGGGAAATCCCAGACTGAAGAGCCTGATGGGCTCCAGTCCATGGGGCGGCAGAGTCAGACAGGACTTAGTAACTATACAACAAGTGTAAGCGCTGAATAAGTGGGTATTATCTACAAATAAAAAGCATCAGGCTATATTCATATTCCTGCTCTCCTGTTTACCATTTGCCACACCCAGTGTTAGAAGCTAAGCAACAGTCCAATAAAGAATTATGTATTTAATTTCATTGATTCTGAACTGTGATTTTTCCAATCTTTCAAATATTTGTGGTGAAAATATCATAAAGGTATTCATAAAATTATCATAAAAAATAGAACTAATGTCATAAAAATAAAATTTCTAGAACAAGAAAATCTTTCAGCAAATTACCCTTCAGAGAAAATATGTGCTAAGTCACTTCAGTCATGTCCAACACTGTGATCCCACAAACTGTAGCCCACCAGGCTCCTCTGTCCATCCATGGGATTCTCCCAGGCAAGAATACTGGAGTAGGTTTCCATTCCCTTCTCCAGGGGATCTTTTTTTTTTTAAACTTTTATTTTGCTTTTAACTTTTACAGAGTTTTGTTGTTTACAGATATGTATGTTCCCAGATTAGTTATATGTATATCCCCCTCTTCCCACCCCTCCCAACCATCACACAGCACCCCTGACGGGATCTTTTTGACCCAGGGATCAAACCTGCATCTCTTGTGTCTCCTGCATTGCAAGTGGGTTCTTTACCACTGAGCCATAAGGTAAGCAATAAATAAAACATATTTGATAGTGATTACCTTTCTTATTATAAGGGAAATGAGATACAAACAAATTAAGTTACTTAAAATATGAAAGATGATGAGTGGCAAAAGCAGAATCTGAACTTGGGTTCCTCTCTATGGACGTAAACTCATAAGAGAAGTCACAGAGGTCAAGTCATCTTTGCCCTTTGTTACAACTGAATGTATAAAAGTCATTCCTTCTTAGAACTCCACTCCTAAGGGCCAGTCACAGAGCTGCCTTCAGACCTCACTTCAAGGAGGACTTGCCACAGGAGTGCTGTCAACCAACAGCCTCCAGTCAAACCACATTTGGATTCCAGTCAGTGGAAGAGCAGTTTATTGTCATGTTGATAGACATTTAGGGTGTTTCATGTCTTGGCTATTGTGAACAGTAGGCAGCAGTCTTTCCTGAGACTTGCCATGCAGTTCTCCATCCCACCTCCCTCATTTTACAGATGCCATATCTGTATCATAGTCTGAAGTTGTTCCCTTCTCCTCCTCCTCTCTCTTCTCTTAGCTTCAAGGTACCCTACTTTCAATATATCTTCTGCACTTGGAACTCGGTCTCGTCCCCAGCTTGCACTGCCCCTAAATAGATCCTACAATGATTACAGAAAGTTCAGGAGTCTATTTTCCTACCAAAATAAACTAAAACATGCTCTAAGATAACAAGGCTACTATGCCTCCAATGCAAATCAATTGCTGGTGACCAGAATTTTCTGCTCAGCAGGTGGCCACCTGGATGCATAGTCAATGTTGTTCCACTAGAGCAACAAAGGAGAGCTACACTGGTGGCAACAAGAGGGAAAACTATCTATAAATACTTCCAATCTCTTTGCCAGAAAAGCTGGTGTGTTCTGTTGTTTCATCCATACCTGCAAGGAACAACCTGTGCCTTTAATTCCATCTGCTGCTTGTGAGAAAATCAAACCTGTGTTTCCTCACTGAGCACATACCTAGTCTTGGCTTATATTAATATGACCTGTCCCCCCTCTCATTTCATTAACAGAGAAATAAATTACGAGCCACAAGAGGCATTATCACATCTATTGCTATCTCTCTAAGATCAAGATTATGATTTCTTCTCCAAAATAATTCTAATGCTACTTACAAAAATAATCATGTACATAAGCATGTGGTTGAATTTTACCTGAACCATTTCCTAGTTCTATTATAAACTTTTGTTTTTCCTTTGCTTTCAATATGGCATATGTGCTTTTTTTTATACTCTAGGAAAGCAACTTGACAGTTGGTAGCTGTCTGGCTGTTTATTCAACATATGTACCACTTAATGCACAGGTCTCACTGAGACAGTCCCCAAAGTCGATCCAACTGGGATAAAAGTCAACAAATGGAGCTTTGCAGGAAGTGCATTTGCTTGGGGAGAGTTAAATATTTGAAAGGTGTCTAGCAGTTAAAATTTAAGTCTAATGTCATAAGAATTTACAGGGTCAGCATCTCCCCCAGCACCGCACATCCTCTGGATTTCACAGAGGAGCTCCATATGTTAGGAAATCACCTTTTTAATTATATCTCTGTAGCCTCATTCTAAGCTACCACTGTCACAAGTCTTGGCTAAAATCCTATTCTCAGGAAGCCTTTCAGTAAAGAGTTAGCTGTAGGTTCTTGCAGAAGATATTGAGACAGATTCTCCCAGATTGCAAGTGATTTTAAATTAGCTGCTCTCGAAAGTGGTGGGTGTGGTGTTATTTCAACATCCTCATCTGTTACCTGAGTCTTTTCCCCAAAGAAAGCAAAATGTGCTCAGCAGTGTGCATTTCTGAAAGTGGAGTTGATTAGAGATTGTGGCCTGTTCTGGCCTGAAGACTAGAAAATGGGATGAAATAGAAATTCTCACCTCATTTTGGCCATTAGGACTGCTTGAGTGTGAATCCATCTGAGAAAGAGAGGTTCCTGAAACGTTAGGCATGATCAACGAAGAAGGAATTGAATGGAAAGTAATACATGAAGAGCTATTTTGTATCATGTCCATAAAACACCATCCTCTCAAAAGACCCAAAAGGGAGAAAAGCTAACTTTTTTTCACTTTTTTTAGATGAAAAAATAATCGAGGCTGAGTGGCAAAATAGTTTCCCAGAGTGACAAATATGAAGAACAGCACTGGTCAGATTCAGGCCCCAACTGTCGATGAAACCAATCTCCTGTTTCTTAACCAGTGTAGTACACTATCTACTGGTTATATAGCTAATAATGATGATGCTTGAAAACTTGTAGAAATTGCAGGGCTACAAAAATGAGGTTCTTTTGGACTTAGAGTTAGCCTAGATTCCAGAGACAAATTAAGGTCTACAGTTATCATATCTTGAATTCAATATCAGTGGGATGTTGTGACTTATAATAATAAATCTGTATCTGGCCTTATCTTTGGTTCCTGGATCATATTACCAAAATCCTTGAAATTCTTTAAGGTTAAAAAGCAAGGAGAGATTCCCTGGCGGCTCAGATGGTAAGGAATCTGCCTGTGATGCAGGAGACCAAAGAGAGCGACCCACTTGCAGGAAGTGCATTTGCTTGGGGAGAGTTAAATATTTGAAAGGTGTCTAGCAGTTAAAATTTAAGTCTAATGTCATAAGAATTTACAGGGTCAGCATCTCCCCCAGCACCGCACATCCTCTGGATTTCACAGAGGAGCTCCATATGTTAGGAAATCACCTTTTTAATTATATCTCTGTAGCCTCATTCTAAGCTACCACTGTCACAAGTCTTGGCTAAAATCCTATTCTCAGGAAGCCTTTCAGTAAAGAGTTAGCTGTAGGTTCTTGCAGAAGATATTGAGACAGATTCTCCCAGATTGCAAGTGATTTTAAATTAGCTGCTCTCGAAAGTGGTGGGTGTGGTGTTATTTCAACATCCTCATCTGTTACCTGAGTCTTTTCCCCAAAGAAAGCAAAATGTGCTCAGCAGTGTGCATTTCTGAAAGTGGAGTTGATTAGAGATTGTGGCCTGTTCTGGCCTGAAGACTAGAAAATGGGATGAAATAGAAATTCTCACCTCATTTTGGCCATTAGGACTGCTTGAGTGTGAATCCATCTGAGAAAGAGAGGTTCCTGAAACGTTAGGCATGATCAACGAAGAAGGAATTGAATGGAAAGTAATACATGAAGAGCTATTTTGTATCATGTCCATAAAACACCATCCTCTCAAAAGACCCAAAAGGGAGAAAAGCTAACTTTTTTTCACTTTTTTTAGATGAAAAAATAATCGAGGCTGAGTGGCAAAATAGTTTCCCAGAGTGACAAATATGAAGAACAGCACTGGTCAGATTCAGGCCCCAACTGTCGATGAAACCAATCTCCTGTTTCTTAACCAGTGTAGTACACTATCTACTGGTTATATAGCTAATAATGATGATGCTTGAAAACTTGTAGAAATTGCAGGGCTACAAAAATGAGGTTCTTTTGGACTTAGAGTTAGCCTAGATTCCAGAGACAAATTAAGGTCTACAGTTATCATATCTTGAATTCAATATCAGTGGGATGTTGTGACTTATAATAATAAATCTGTATCTGGCCTTATCTTTGGTTCCTGGATCATATTACCAAAATCCTTGAAATTCTTTAAGGTTAAAAAGCAAGGAGAGATTCCCTGGCGGCTCAGATGGTAAGGAATCTGCCTGTGATGCAGGAGACCAAAAGAGAAGAGCGACCCACTCCAGTGTCCTTACCTGGAGAATTTCATGGACAGAGACTTCTGATGGGCTACAGTCCATGAGGTCACAAAGAGTCAGAAATCATTGAGTGAAGAAAAAAAAAAAAAAAAAAAAAACAGAACAAGGAAGGTATCTTTTATTAGGTTAAAGAATGACTTTTGGAAGTTAATGAAAAATGAGGGCTGGTGCCAGTGGAGTCAATCTTGTGATCAGAAAGTTGCAACTTTCTACCCTACCCCCCTATCTAGGGAAGGGAGGGTAGCTTACGGTGGAATTGAATTTCCAATGGTCATTAATTTAATCAACTGTGCCCGTATAATGAATGTTCCATAAAAACTCCAAGGATAGGTTGGACAACCTGTGGAGAGGCTGGGAGAGTGACGCTCCTGGAGAGAACATAGATGTTCCACGCACTTTACCACATTTTGCCCTATGCATCTCTTCCACCTGGTTGTTTCTGGGCTATGCCTTTCATAATAAACTAGTGATTGAATAATTAAAATGTTTCTCTAAGTTCTGTGAGCCTATCTAACAAAATAGTCAAATTTAAAATGGAAGTCATGGCAACCTCTCATTTATAGCCAGTTGGTCAGAAGTATAGGTAACGACATAAGCCGGCATCCTGAGTTGTAACCAGTCAGCCAGAAGCACAGGTAACAACCTATGTTATGGAGGTAGGGTCAGGAGGCGATCTCCTAGGACTGAACCCTTAACCTGTGGAAAATGAAAGTATTAGTTGCTCAGCTGTGTCTAACTCTTTGCTACCCCTTGGACTGTAGCCTGCCAGGCTCCTTTGCCCATGGAATTCTCCAGGCAGGAACACTGTAATGGGTAGCCATTCCCTTCTCCAGGGGATCTTCCTAACCTAGGAACAAAATCCAGGTCTCTTGCATTGCTGGCATATCCTTTACCATTGGAGCCACCAGGTAGATGGTGTTGGAACGAATTTGACTTGTAGGACACCCAGTTGGTGTCCAGAGAGTTGCCTGCTAGATACATATCTGAGGGAAATATCTTCCCAACCCACCCCATCTCCCAACCACCAAGACCAAATTGTAATTTGGTGGGCAGAACACAAAGAAATCAGACAAAAAATGTTTTCTTTTTCATACCCATGGTCCTCAGATTCTGGATCGCACTACTGCCATTGAGTCCAACCCATCATCCTCTGTGAATGGGGAGATGTTCTCTTTTGGCAGTCACCAAATGCCAAGCAGGCAGACTAACCACACCTGGAGCTACTACACATTCCCTCTATTTTTAAATCTGAATAAAATCTCTCATCTCAGGACATGGGGATAACACATCACGGTCTGTACCCAAGTGGTTGGCATGCAAAGGAGCTGTATGATACAATGTGCAAATGATGGAGAGTTCAGTCACTATGATGAAAGCATTGACCAATGGTAAAGGAAGACAGGAAGGCGTTAAGCAGACACATTTCTTCTTGCCCACCTAGCATGGACTATTTCATGCAACATGCCTCTGAATAAACTGTGAGGCAGGTAGATAACACCTGCCTAGCAACATCATGACTCAAGGTGAAGCAGCAGACATAGAAACACAACATTCCACTTTTCCTCCATGTATTTTCCTGGTCTCATTGCCGTTATTCTTCACTCTTCATATTTATGTTAGCACATGTGAAATAAAACACTGGCACTTAATTCTCACCTCAGGTTCCATATTCTAGAGAAACTGGTAAGCAAAGCCATTTAGGGAATGTAAGAATTACTGCATGTGATTGTTAAAAAATGCAGATCCCATAATGTTGATTTTCTCTGCCTTAAACATGGAAACTCTTCTGGATCACTATTTAACTATGGATTCTATCTGTGTTTCAAGTCAATCTATGCATTTAAAAAAGATTCTGTGGAATAACAATTTTCTCAGATAGTGTTTGTTTTCTTCCTCTGTGCTAAAAAAAACTACCAAATGGGTTAGAATCAGAGTTACATTTAGGAGCAGGCAATGAAATATGATTGGTCTCAGTAATAACAACATTATTCCCAAATTTCCAATCCACCCTTGAATAGGGGTGTCACCTGTCCCAGCACTGGATGGAGTAGTGGAAATGTTTTGTTTTAATAATAAAGGAGGATAGATGCGGCTGGCTTAGCGTCTGACCCTTCCCTAACCTTCTTTCTTGAGCAGAGATATAATGCCATTCACTCATCAGTTTCAACAGCCATTTCGGCTTCCCTGGTAGCTCAGACATGCAGGAGACATCAGAGACATGGGTTCAATACCTAGGTTGGGAAGATCTCCTGGAGAAGGGAATGGCAACCTACTCCATGGCGAATTTCATGGACAGAGGAGCCTGGCAGGCTACAGTTCATGGGGTTGCAAAGAGATGGACAAGACGGAGTGACTAACACTTTGATGTTCACTTTCAACAGCCATCTACCCATCATAAATGGAAGAAGGGGAACAGTAAACATGCTAAGGATGAAAGAATAGAAAGCTAGAACTGTTGGTCTGGATTTCCTGCAGTATGAAAAAACAAGGAAACAAGAATTCTTTGTTTAAGCTATTGTTCTTAGGTTTCCTAAGACTTATAGTCAAATGTTTTATTAACTGATACAGACTCAGTTTTGTGTTGAGTGACAACTCTTGAAATTCTTGATTTCACATGTGGAACTTATCTAACAATGAGATTGACTTCAAGATCATAAAAAATAAGAAAAAAAAAATTAAAGAAAAAAAACTCTACTAAAATTGCAGAGGAGAAGTGGAATGTACCATAAGTTGATACATCACAAAAGTCATATATCATAAATACAACAAACACTGGATAAATAGTATCTCTCCTACTAAGAAAGCTATCTAAGAAAGCTAAATATTTTCTCTTTAGTATTATAGTTAAATAGTTGAGCCAACATTTAAATACAAGTGTTACAACATTTTAATGTATTTTTTTTTGCTGGCATAAGGATTTCTTTCCCAAATGTATATTGGGAACAATGATGAAATTTTTAATAAAGGTTTTATATTAATCATTATAATGAGACCAAATGGGTTTTGGAAGCATTAGCTCTAGCTTTGCATTCTTTCCCAGAGATTTTAATTTTCTAATTTATGTTATAAATCACCAAAAATAAAAAAATAGGTCTACATTTATTTCAACAGGGAGTCCCTATCTTTTCCCAAAATATACTTATTGACACCTTATGCAACACTGGTATTCCAAAGAACAAAATTTGGGAAAGTTGTATCAGCACAATTGCATATATTTATTCAATATTTACATGATAATTAATATTTGTCCATCACATTATAACAATTTATATGTATAACACTTATACATAAATACCTCTATCTATATAGTTATCCATCTATGTATCTATGTAGACATATAATACATATATCCAAAAATCTTTAGGCCTGATTCTAAGAAGTCAAATGTCTTTTTTTGTATAATGTTGTACATACCTCAATTTCTCTATATATATTTACTCTCATTCCTTATTGTCTGTATTAGAAGTTTCTAAGAAGAAAACAAATGTAGGAAGGACTTCCTAACTTGTTCAAGCTGACATAGTGGGTCTGTACCTGCAGTGAGACTGCAATGTCAGCTTTAAGTTTATTCTTTCAATCACTAGGCAGTCAGTCCTTCAGTAGCTTATTCAAGCTAATATGTGAGGTCTGGAAAATGAGGAGGGAGAAAATAAAGTAGAAAATATTTAGTTTCAAAGGACAATTTTTTCTAATATTCTCTTTTAGGTAAGAGAAGAAACAACAAAAATATTGTACTATCAAATTATCACTTCGAAGAAATCACTACATTTAAGACTAGTTACAAGTATCAGCATCTCAATTAGCATGGATATTATTCAATTTCAGCTTTGCAAGTTTACTACAATAGTCATATGGTCATAATCATGATGGAGCTCTTTAATTATGAGTTTTGCTTCTGCAGAAAGAAAAACGTAGACTTATCATGCTATAATAGATAGTAAAAAGAGTTCAAACTCTAGATAGTACAATGACTTTCCCCCAAACAGATCTTTTCCTTTCAAGCACCAGATCAATAAATGACCCTTTTGATCAGAGAACAAACTAAAACCTCCTCTATTTGAAATTTTTAATAAAGGTTTTATATTAATCATTATAATGAGACCAAATGGGTTTTGGAAGCATTAGCTCTAGCTTTGCATTCTTTCCCAGAGATTTTAATTTTCTAATTTATGTTATAAATCACCAAAAATAAAAAAATAGGTCTACATTTATTTCAACAGGGAGTCCCTATCTTTTCCCAAAATATACTTATTGACACCTTATGCAACACTGGTATTCCAAAGAACAAAATTTGGGAAAGTTGTATCAGCACAATTGCATATATTTATTCAATATTTACATGATAATTAATATTTGTCCATCACATTATAACAATTTATATGTATAACACTTATACATAAATACCTCTATCTATATAGTTATCCATCTATGTATCTATGTAGACATATAATACATATATCCAAAAATCTTTAGGCCTGATTCTAAGAAGTCAAATGTCTTTTTTTGTATAATGTTGTACATACCTCAATTTCTCTATATATATTTACTCTCATTCCTTATTGTCTGTATTAGAAGTTTCTAAGAAGAAAACAAATGTAGGAAGGACTTCCTAACTTGTTCAAGCTGACATAGTGGGTCTGTACCTGCAGTGAGACTGCAATGTCAGCTTTAAGTTTATTCTTACAATCACTAGGCAGTCAGTCCTTCAGTAGCTTATTCAAGCTAATATGTGAGGTCTGGAAAATGAGGAGGGAGAAAATAAAGTAGAAAATATTTAGTTTCAAAGGACAATTTTTTCTAATATTCTCTTTTAGGTAAGAGAAGAAACAACAAAAATATTGTACTATCAAATTATCACTTCGAAGAAATCACTACATTTAAGACTAGTTACAAGTATCAGCATCTCAATTAGCATGGATATTATTCAATTTCAGCTTTGCAAGTTTACTACAATAGTCATATGGTCATAATCATGATGGAGCTCTTTAATTATGAGTTTTGCTTCTGCAGAAAGAAAAACGTAGACTTATCATGCTATAATAGATAGTAAAAAGAGTTCAAACTCTAGATAGTACAATGACTTTCCCCCAAACAGATCTTTTCCTTTCAAGCACCAGATCAATAAATGACCCTTTTGATCAGAGAACAAACTAAAACCTCCTCTATATTTGGTTGTTACTTTCATTTTTCCCTAAAGAAAAGATGAAGCCACTTAAGTACCCGACCACAAAAGCACTATGGCACTTTCATCATAGCAAAGAGTTCAAAAAGTAAATAAAAATTTTTGGAACTTATATTCAAGAACAAAGCTAGCACCCAGTAGCTCAATATGCCTTCGGGGTTAGGGGTTTATTCAGAGCATCAAGAATCAGTATTTCCATCTAGACATATAAGTGATCTAAATAGCATTCATAGGACTTTAAAAGCCTTTTTGAAATAAAAAGCAGAGCAAACTACAAAAGTATAAATCCTAAGTTTTCCTATATTATTCCTACTTTGTAGAGCATCTGGTCAGGATGGGGGCTACTGAGACATCACATATCAATCATATATGAAAGAAACCCTAGTCCATGTGACTGTGGTGCAGAAATAGACTAATGAGAACCCAGAAGCATGCCTCTCCTTTTCAATTAGCTCTTTGTCCATTTTCACAGGAACCCACTGGGGGAGGAAACTTTGTGGGTGTTTGACACTACCAGCAGATCACTGTCTTAATCTACTGAAATACAAACTAGCAAAAGGGAGTGTAAATGCCAAAAAGTAAATGTCAAAAAATAAAAAAGGAACACAAAACAGGTATCCATGACAAGGACAGATACACTTCAGCAGTCAAACTGGATATTTTGGTAGAAAATGAACGATTACAGTAGAAAAGAAAAAAAAAAAAGAAAGAAAACTCTACAAGGCTGGCATTCCTATTTTTTAAGGTTATATAGGGTATTTGGGCTTCCATGGTGGCACTAGTGGTGAAGAACCCGCCTGCCAATGCAGGAAACATAAAAAACTTGAGTTCATTTTCTGGGCCAGGAAGATCCCTGTAGGAGGGCATAGCTACCCACTCGAGTATTCTTGCCTGGAAAACTCCATGGACCAAAGAGACTGGTGGGCAGCAGTCTATGAAGTTGCAGAGTTGAACATGGCTGAAGCAACTTAGCATGCATGCATGCACTGGGCATTTAGCGCATAACGGGATAAGGAGAGTAAAGTATGAATACTCAATAAATATTACTTTTGAATGTACCTTAAATATGAGGAGAAAGTACAAAAATCTCCCTACTTCCAACCTCTAGCACACTGACAAAATAAAGAAGCATCCACTCAATGGTTTATTTAGTTCATATCTCTGTATTATTGAACAGGCAAAGCTACTGAGAATACAGTCAAGTCAAGTTCCACACATTTTGATCACCTATTATTTATTTCCTCTTGGCCTTAAGAAGACTCAATTCCTATTTTGTTTTTACAATCACAGTTAAACTCACCCACACAACTAAAATCTAGCTGTGGGGAAAGAAAAAAAGGCTCAGATATTTAATGGAAAATGTGCCCCGAGGAAAAAAACACTCTAATGTCAGAACTAAAAAAAATGACAGTCTGATTGACCTTTCTGGAAATGTTAATTGCAAAATACTTTGTAGAGCATCTGGTCAGGATGGGGCTACTGAGACATCACATATCAATCATATATGAAAGAAACCCTAGTCCATGTGACTGTGGTGCAGAAATAGACTAATGAGAACCCAGAAGCATGCCTCTCCTTTTCAATTAGCTCTTTGTCCATTTTCACAGGAACCCACTGGGGGAGGAAACTTTGTGGGTGTTTGACACTACCAGCAGATCACTGTCTTAATCTACTGAAATACAAACTAGCAAAAGGGAGTGTAAATGCCAAAAAGTAAATGTCAAAAAATAAAAAAGGAACACAAAACAGGTATCCATGACAAGGACAGATACACTTCAGCAGTCAAACTGGATATTTTGGTAGAAAATGAACGATTACAGTAGAAAAGAAAAAAAAAAAAGAAAGAAAACTCTACAAGGCTGGCATTCCTATTTTTTAAGGTTATATAGGGTATTTGGGCTTCCATGGTGGCACTAGTGGTGAAGAACCCGCCTGCCAATGCAGGAAACATAAAAAACTTGAGTTCATTTTCTGGGCCAGGAAGATCCCCTGTAGGAGGGCATAGCTACCCACTCGAGTATTCTTGCCTGGAAAACTCCATGGACCAAAGAGACTGGAGGGCAGCAGTCTATGAAGTTGCAGAGTTGAACATGGCTGAAGCAACTTAGCATGCATGCATGCACTGGGCATTTAGCGCATAACGGGATAAGGAGAGTAAAGTATGAATACTCAATAAATATTACTTTTGAATGTACCTTAAATATGAGGAGAAAGTACAAAAATCTCCCTACTTCCAACCTCTAGCACACTGACAAAATAAAGAAGCATCCACTCAATGGTTTATTTAGTTCATATCTCTGTATTATTGAACAGGCAAAGCTACTGAGAATACAGTCAAGTCAAGTTCCACACATTTTGATCACCTATTATTTATTTCCTCTTGGCCTTAAGAAGACTCAATTCCTATTTTGTTTTTACAATCACAGTTAAACTCACCCACACAACTAAAATCTAGCTGTGGGGAAAGAAAAAAAGGCTCAGATATTTAATGGAAAATGTGCCCCGAGGAAAAAAACACTCTAATGTCAGAACTAAAAAAAATGACAGTCTTGTATTTGAGCATTTCTTTCTGGAAATGTTAATTGCAAAATGTGCTGGCTAAGATTTGTTCCATCGTTACAAGCACATGTGTATCTCATTTGCTCCTTTGTCTTGCTTCACATCCATACTGCAGTCTCCGTGAGTGATGTTCTTGAATTACTACTCCTTCCAAATTCTTTTTCCTCGACTTTCCAGCTTCACTAGTTCTCAGGTTTCAGTCTCTATTGTTCCCCTTGCCTGCTTCTCCTTCTGGAATTCTAGCTTTGTAAAACGCTATAGTGAAGGGTTGTAGGAGTTTCCCCCTCCACCTGTATACTGCCAAGGGACTCTTTTTGAAGACCTCACTTTCACCATCAAGAACTAGGGAGGCAGACCCAGTGGCCTTAAGGGATTTAATTAGAGTTCCAAGCTAGAATCTCCAAGCTCTCAAAGACCTAATTTAAATACAAGTTCACTCATTTTTTCGAACTATTTCTTAGGCCCTTATTAAAATTTCAGATTATTAAAAGGAACATTCTGTGCTTTACAATACACAGAAAATAAACCTGGGTTATGCAGAATCTCCAACATCCTCCAGGTGCAAAATACGAAATTCCACCAATCACTAGAAAAATAATAAGGAATTAGCATATAAATTATCAAAACTATCGTGGAATTTTGTTGATCATTATCAATTACCTTTATATGGGTAGTGTAATAGAAAATACACATTGGCTGTTGGGCTAGTGAGAGAAAATAGGTAATTTAATGTATCTGTGGCCAGTTGTCATACCATTGCCTTGTATAAAAATGATTATTATCATGACTACTTTAGATGGTGTTATATTCCTTTTGTTAAGCGTCAGCCAGAACCCTTATGAAAACTGATGACAAATCACATCAATTTATAAAATCTCTTTTTTGACCAAACACATTTTTTGATCACCTATTATTTATTTCCCCTTGGCCTTAAGAAGACTCAATTCCTATTTTGTTTTTACAATCACAGTTAAACTCACCCACACAACTAAAATCTAGCTGTGGGGAAAGAAAAAAAGGCTCAGATATTTAATGGAAAATGTGCCCCGAGGAAAAAAACACTCTAATGTCAGAACTAAAAAAAATGACAGTCTTGTATTTGAGCATTTCTTTCTGGAAATGTTAATTGCAAAATGTGCTGGCTAAGATTTGTTCCATCGTTACAAGCACATGTGTATCTCATTTGCTCCTTTGTCTTGCTTCACATCCATACTGCAGTCTCCGTGAGTGATGTTCTTGAATTACTACTCCTTCCAAATTCTTTTTCCTCGACTTTCCAGCTTCACTAGTTCTCAGGTTTCAGTCTCTATTGTTCCCCTTGCCTGCTTCTCCTTCTGGAATTCTAGCTTTGTAAAACGCTATAGTGAAGGGTTGTAGGAGTTTCCCCCTCCACCTGTATACTGCCAAGGGACTCTTTTTGAAGACCTCACTTTCACCATCAAGAACTAGGGAGGCAGACCCAGTGGCCTTAAGGGATTTAATTAGAGTTCACCAAGCTAGAATCTCCAAGCTCTCAAAGACCTAATTTAAATACAAGTTCACTCATTTTTTCGAACTATTTCTTAGGCCCTTATTAAAATTTCAGATTATTAAAAGGAACATTCTGTGCTTTACAATACACAGAAAATAAACCTGGGTTATGCAGAATCTCCAACATCCTCCAGGTGCAAAATACGAAATTCCACCAATCACTAGAAAAATAATAAGGAATTAGCATATAAATTATCAAAACTATCGTGGAATTTTGTTGATCATTATCAATTACCTTTATATGGGTAGTGTAATAGAAAATACACATTGGCTGTTGGGCTAGTGAGAGAAAATAGGTAATTTAATGTATCTGTGGCCAGTTGTCATACCATTGCCTTGTATAAAAATGATTATTATCATGACTACTTTAGATGGTGTTATATTCCTTTTGTTAAGCTGTCAGCCAGAACCCTTATGAAAAACTGATGACAAATCACATCAATTTATAAAAACTTTCTGGTCATTCAAACCTCTGTACACAGTTATGATAGGAGAGCCATGTATAATACAATTTCCGATTGACAGCATTGCAATTTTAGAAGGAAAAAAAATCCTGGTCTTTCTTGCCCTTTCCATTCTATATTAAGAATGCTGTCTTAAAGAGACATTCTAACCAGAAACTGGCTTAAAACAAGAACTGACTACAATGTCAAAACTTAACTAACGCCATTAAAATCCAAATAGTTTTGACATGAACAAAGAACAGCGACAACACTGGAAGGAGCCAGGAGGTCAGGTGCCTCATACATAGAAGAAATGGACAAAAAATGTTAACAGGTTGCTTCAACAGCATTTAATTGCTTAAGCTACCTGGCAAATATCACCCAGAATAGAAGAAATTCAAAGAGGGAACAGAGATGGAAAAAAAAATGAAGACTTTGACACATCACTTGATTTGGGGTACAGTTTATAAAACATATCAACATTGTTTTGTCTCTTTAAAAATATATATATAGCCACAAGAAGAACATTACTTAGTGAAACACTTGTGAGAACTCTGTAACAGTTATTGTTTTCAAATAGTTCTTCACTCACATCCCTGTGATAATTATGATATAATCAGTGTACTAGCTTTCTAAAAGTTACCTTTCACCAGGCTTTATTATTATTATTATTTTTTTTTAGATTTATTTCTTTCTTTATTTTTGGGCGGGGGTCGGGTTGGGGAGGGAGGGGAGCATGCGGGCCACTTCTATTGGTATTTCATTTGTCTGTTTTCATCCGTCTTTGTTCCTTGGCTCCTGTGGGCCTCCCATCGCGGTGGCGTCTGTCGTTGCTGAGCACCGGCTCTGGGCGCATGCGCCCCAGAGCTCCGGCTTGGTAATTGGACACATTGGTCCAGCCGCTCCGCGGCACGTGGGATCTTCCCAGGCCAGGGATCGAACCGGCGCCCCTTGCACTGCAAGGCGGTGTCCTTACCCACTGGACCACCAGGGGAAGCCCTCACCAGGCTTTAATAACTGGATGGAAGACCTGGGTCTTTCAGAGAGTTAACACAGAATTTAGGTCATCTCTACTCTTATTTTTTATTATTTATATGCTTTAGAGGGCATAAAATCCTAGGTACTTCTCCATCTAGTATTTCATTCATCTAATTCTTCTAAAAATATGGCAGGAAAGATACAAATATGAAATATTTTATGCCAGTTTTCACTGTAAATCATCATATTTTAAACCTGATTATTTTGGCATTCCTACATGGAAAAAATAGTAAAATTATCATCTTATAAAAGCAAACTAATTCTCACTTACTACAAGACTAATTTATTGGTATAAATTCACATGAATTTCCAAGATGAGATATTTTTTATATTTTAAAATTTTAAAGTTACCATTTATAATGATCACCCTGGAGCAGTAAAGGAAAATCTGTTTCTTTAGTACATGTGCTAAAAATTCTTTCCATTTGCTTTCCACCAAAAGATCATGTTTAAGTACTCCCATTAAGTATAAAATATTTTTCAGGTTTGCCTAGTTATTTAATGAAATTCAAAATCAGTTTGCAAAGGCAATCGCCCCATTCCCCCCAACCCTCCAAAAAAAAATCTTGTCATTTCATGACAAACATAGATTTCCTGAGAGATGGAAAACATTCACTGTGAAAATTGCTATATTTATCCTTGAGACATATTTGGTAAAATTCACTAATTTGCCCAGTGCATAATTTCAGTATGTTCATGGAAAAACAAACTGTCTTACCAGTGACTTTAAAACAGAATCCCTCTGCTCTTAGAATTTGATGGAAGCAAGTGCTATGTAAATACTAATGATTATGATCTTCCCAGGCAGTGGGAAGAAAAATGCTTATTTTGGTCACACACACACACACACACACACACACATGTGTATATAATCTTTTTTTAAGAAAGGCCTTTATAATACACTCATAAAAACAATCAAAACAATGGCTTACAAATAAACATTTCAGTCAGAGGCCAAGACTAACAAAGCGTGATGACTACTTTTCCTTTTATGTTTGTCTGTTTTGTTTCCTTCCATGACCACTTTTCTAAAGCACATAGGTCAGACTCTATTTGCCTCTTCAATGGTCTCCGAAGTTTCCAGTTGAATGTAATTTGTTTTAATTTGATGTTGCAATTTTCTTTTTGCTAAACATCAAGCAAATGCTATCCTTTTACTTGACCTCTTATTTTTTATTATTTATATGCTTTAGAGGGCATAAAATCCTAGGTACTTCTCCATCTAGTATTTCATTCATCTAATTCTTCTAAAAATATGGCAGGAAAGATACAAATATGAAATATTTTATGCCAGTTTTCACTGTAAATCATCATATTTTAAACCTGATTATTTTGGCATTCCTACATGGAAAAAATAGTAAAATTATCATCTTATAAAAGCAAACTAATTCTCACTTACTACAAGACTAATTTATTGGTATAAATTCACATGAATTTCCAAGATGAGATATTTTTTATATTTTAAAATTTTAAAGTTACCATTTATAATGATCACCCTGGAGCAGTAAAGGAAAATCTGTTTCTTTAGTACATGTGCTAAAAATTCTTTCCATTTGCTTTCCACCAAAAGATCATGTTTAAGTACTCCCATTAAGTATAAAATATTTTTCAGGTTTGCCTAGTTATTTAATGAAATTCAAAATCAGTTTGCAAAGGCAATTGCCCCATTCCCCCCAACCCTCCAAAAAAAAATCTTGTCATTTCATGACAAACATAGATTTCCTGAGAGATGGAAAACATTCACTGTGAAAATTGCTATATTTATCCTTGAGACATATTTGGTAAAATTCACTAATTTGCCCAGTGCATAATTTCAGTATGTTCATGGAAAAACAAACTGTCTTACCAGTGACTTTAAAACAGAATCCCTCTGCTCTTAGAATTTGATGGAAGCAAGTGCTATGTAAATACTAATGATTATGATCTTCCCAGGCAGTGGGAAGAAAAATGCTTATTTTGGTCACACACACACACACACACACACACACATGTGTATATAATCTTTTTTTAAGAAAGGCCTTTATAATACACTCATAAAAACAATCAAAACAATGGCTTACAAATAAACATTTCAGTCAGAGGCCAAGACTAACAAAGCGTGATGACTACTTTTCCTTTTATGTTTGTCTGTTTTGTTTCCTTCCATGACCACTTTTCTAAAGCACATAGGTCAGACTCTATTTGCCTCTTCAATGGTCTCCGAAGTTTCCAGTTGAATGTAATTTGTTTTAATTTGATGTTGCAATTTTTTCTTTAATAATATGCTAAACATCAAGCAAATGCTATCTTGGTTCCCTGTGATGCAGGTTTTTAGTTGTATATGAGCTGGTTCAAATATCTTCAAATATCTCCCCATATTTGAAGATGAACATAGATTTTCACCTTGAAATGGTGCTTCCACACTCCTATCCTAAAAGAGTTCATATTCTTCCAAATCATGACCAGATTGTCTTTTGTAAATTACAAAGTAATAGACATTCAATTTAAAATAAACATAGAATGCCATATTTTCACTTGATTTTGGCTGCTGATACAAAGGTGAGTATTCCATATGCCTCTAAAATACTGTGTAATGGATTTCACAAAGAATTATCAACAAAACATAAACAAATTAAATAGTCAGAATTTAACCATTTATTCTGCATACAATTCTAGCATCTCATGTGGCAGGAAAGGATAGATACCTGGATGATATGATGGCCATAAGAGCTATAAAATATAGCTTAATTCCTTGCATAACAAAATGTAGTAAGCAAACTAACTGTAGTTGCTATAAACTAAATGTGGACCTCCCTCCCCCAGCTAATATGTTGAAATTCTAACACCCAATGGTATTAGGAGTTTATGAGAGTGGAGCTTTCTTGAATGGGATTAGTGTCCTGATAAAGATAAAATGCCCCAGAGCTTGACCCTTTTGCAATAAGATAGCCATCTGTGAACTAAAAAGCAGCTATCATCAGACACCAAAGTTGCCAGTATCTTAATCTTGGACTTCTCAACCTCCTGTACTGTAAGAAACAATTTTTCTATTGTTTAAAAACCACTTATTCTGTGGCATTTTGTTATACCAGCTCAAACAGACTAAGGCAGTACCTAGAACTTAAACCATGTACATCTTTGAAAACCACCTGCCTTTGTGAAGAAACACTCTTTTGACCAGGGTATTTGAACATACGGCCAAGACTAACAAAGCGTGATGACTACCATGTTTGTCTGTTTTGTTTCCTTCCATGACCACTTTTCTAAAGCACATAGGTCAGACTCTATTTGCCTCTTCAATGGTCTCCGAAGTTTCCAGTTGAATGTAATTTGTTTTAATTTGATGTTGCAATTTTTTCTTTAATAATATGCTAAACATCAAGCAAATGCTATCTTGGTTCCCTGTGATGCAGGTTTTTAGTTGTATATGAGCTGGTTCAAATATCTTCAAATATCTCCCCATATTTGAAGATGAACATAGATTTTCACCTTGAAATGGTGCTTCCACACTCCTATCCTAAAAGAGTTCATATTCTTCCAAATCATGACCAGATTGTCTTTTGTAAATTACAAAGTAATAGACATTCAATTTAAAATAAACATAGAATGCCATATTTTCACTTGATTTTGGCTGCTGATACAAAGGTGAGTATTCCATATGCCTCTAAAATACTGTGTAATGGATTTCACAAAGAATTATCAACAAAACATAAACAAATTAAATAGTCAGAATTTAACCATTTATTCTGCATACAATTCTAGCATCTCATGTGGCAGGAAAGGATAGATACCTGGATGATATGATGGCCATAAGAGCTATAAAATATAGCTTAATTCCTTGCATAACAAAATGTAGTAAGCAAACTAACTGTAGTTGCTATAAACTAAATGTGGACCTCCCTCCCCCAGCTAATATGTTGAAATTCTAACACCCAATGGTATTAGGAGTTTATGAGAGTGGAGCTTTCTTGAATGGGATTAGTGTCCTGATAAAGATAAAATGCCCCAGAGCTTGACCCTTTTGCAATAAGATAGCCATCTGTGAACTAAAAAGCAGCTATCATCAGACACCAAAGTTGCCAGTATCTTAATCTTGGACTTCTCAACCTCCTGTACTGTAAGAAACAATTTTTCTATTGTTTAAAAACCACTTATTCTGTGGCATTTTGTTATACCAGCTCAAACAGACTAAGGCAGTACCTAGAACTTAAACCATGTACATCTTTGAAAACCACCTGCCTTTGTGAAGAAACACTCTTTTGACCAGGGTATTTGAACATACGTAATTCTTACTATATCTCAACCAACTGCCAAAAAAATACAATTACAAAAATATCAACATATAAAGTAGGAGATGCTAAGTTGTAAAATCATAAAACCTCATAAAATGGGTTCAGATGTTATCAGGTAGATAAGGAATAAAACTTTCCTATATTTTTTTAAGATTTTGTCAAAATACTCAAAGCAAAAGACATAGTGGACCCAGGTAAAGTCCATAGCTCAGAATTAAGAGCACAGAAGTTTCAAATAGTGAATGACACTAACTGAAAGATAAAAGTTTAAAACAATATGTTCACAGTCTAGAAAAATGCTGGTTATGGTATATGAAACACTGAACATAATCATGCAGGAATAAAACCCAAAACATATCTGAGATCTAAGAGGTTTTTTTTTTTTTAATTCTGGAGCACATTAACCCTAAATATTCATTGGAAGGACTGATGCTAAAGTTGAAGCTTCAATATTTTGGCCACCTGGTGCGAAGAACCAACTCATTGGAAAAACCCCTGATGCTGGGAAAGATGAATGCAGGAGGAGAAGAGGATGAAAGAGGATGAGATGATTGGATGACATCACCAAGTCAACGGACATGAATTTGAGCAAACTCCCAGAGATGGTGAAGGACAGGGAAGTCTGGCATGCTGCAACCCATGGGGTTGCAAAGAGTCAGACACGACTGAGCAACTGAACAACAATGAGTTTTTCATGCCTATTCTAATCCTTGCACTCCTCAATTTAATTCTTGCATGACCTGTTTACATAAATGCATTTGATTTTAGAGAAAAAGTAAAAACTAGAAGCTACTCCACTCAGAGTCCTCAGGCCTTTTGCATGTGTCCTTCCTCAAAGACGTTCTGTTTATGATTGACTACCAATATGTTAGACTTAAGAATAAAACACTCATTTTTAATGTCTTAATTTAACATTTACTGATAGATTCATATTGACTATACCAAGACGAACTTGTTTTCATCTGCTAATACAGCAGACAAAAACTTGAACTAAGTGTAAAAGAACTACCAACTCAACAGTTTCCGTATGGTTTACTTGTGCTCATACTGTTAGTATTGCCTTCAATATGAACTTTCTATATAATTTTTTAAAAATTCACTAGTAATCTTTGGAGATTTAAATTGACAAAACCAGAAAATGTACGGATCATCTTAAATGAATACTCATCAATGGCAACACATAGTAAGACAGTAGTGGCCCACAATGAACAACAGTGTATGTGGACCATAAGATGAGGTGGCGCCTTCTCCCTGCCCTGAGAATATTCCACATACAGTATGCAATTTTTGACTCTTCTGACATTTTGTCTAAAATTGCTTATATTAAGTAGAAATTGTTTGACTGTTTGTACAAATTATATAAGAGTTATATCTTGCTCTAGCATTCCAACATATTGAACCGGGTAATCCTCTGCAGCCAGTGCAGCCCCCCCCCAACACACACACACAATATGCAAAGGAATCAATGACTGTATAATACTATCAAACCAAAAGATATGCCAGTCCTCTCAAGATTGACGTCATGATTCCTCATGGATTTCCTGTACAAATCCATTTTCTTCTAACATTCAGAGTGGTAATATCATCTGCCCTTATTTCATCCTCCTCCCTCAATTTCCATTACTGAAGCCCCATTTCTTTGCCTTGCTTCTTTACCACATACAGTAGTCTTTTCTAAAAGTGTCTTCTTCTATATCCCTATTCAAGTTCTACTTCTTAAAACATTGTAGGTGAGTCCACAATGCTTATTCCTTTTGTAAAATTGTATTGTTCATTGTTGCACACAAATAATTCATTCATCTGAAAAACTCTTGTCTTTGGTCATCTTCTGCCTCTTCCCCAATTCATTTATCAGTCTTTAGTTTTTCATCTTCATAAAACAATTCAACAGTTAAATGCTTTCCCATAAGATAAAGTGAAAAATCTTTAATATGTTGTGTTACTGAAATTTATCACTAAACTCTGAGTAACAAAACCTAACAAAAGAGTAATTTAATATAGGAACTAATTGTTTATTAACAGAACTCCAGGGAAGGCAGTTCAGGGTTTAATGGCACTACGCCCACTATCATCAAGGGACCCAGTTTTCTACTTTTCTGCTCTTCTCTCTGTTAGCTTTTATCTATGGCTCTCATAATCCAAGATGATATACTACCCCAACTACATTCCAAAAAGCAGTAGGAAGAAGAGAGAGATGGAAGAATAGCCTCTATCTGGAAGGACAGATTCTACAAGTAACACACCTCATATACTCAACAAAAGGCCATAAATTTAATCACAAGTCATACCTAGATAGCAAATAAACTAAAAAACTATAATATTTATCTCAAATATTTGTATACTCAGTTAAAAATTGGCTATCTTTTTACCAAAAGAGATATGAATAGGTGCAGGTTCATTCTGTAATGATTACAGGGTTTTCTACTGTTAATTCCATGTCTGTTCCAATAGTATTTTCATTCTTTTTACTTCCTCTACTTTAGCAATAATAAAAATTCTTTCAGTTCCTCCATTTCTTTTTTTAGCCTGAATCACATTATCTAGAACTGACTTTCTTCTCTTTTAGCATGTGCTGCAAAGATAAGGAGACAACTCACTCAAGAACAAAGGAATACCTGACTCACTTATAGGTAGGCTTTGTGGCCTCAAATAAAACTAAAAGAGAGGCACTCACTTAATACACCTTTAGGGAGGATAAGCAAGGTGAGTGTATAATTCAGAATCAGGGAACCTCAATTCTCCTATATTTGGAGATAACCTAATCATCACTTGGTGGATCCAAAAGACTGACACACCTATACAAACAAACAAACAAAAATTTGAGAGAGAAAGCTCAGAAGGGAGGCTTGAACCTTTAAGACTATTTTAAGAGTTGAAGTTTGGTCCTATAGTCCAAATAGAACCACCACAGGGTTTTACTCTGAGATTATTTCCAAAAACACATTATATTTCCCATCACATATTTATAATCACTTCAAACCTTGAGAATGATAATGTTTGCTGTAGTTTCTATTAGTATTCTATTACAATGCGATAGAATTGGATGGTCCCACTGGATTTATATAACTCTGCATTTAGTTCAAAAATTATAGAACTTCAGAGTAAAGAAGTCATAATGTTTGACTTCCATTAACAGTACAATGAAAAATCCTATCATGAAACTCCTATGACCTATCAAAACTTAAAATAAATGCCAATAAGGGCAACCTAGCATCTTTTAATGTAATTTTTCAATTGAAGTCATATAATCTAGATTAAGAAAAGGAAAAAGTAGGGGAAAAAATCTATAAAATAACTTAAATAACGCTTATATGAATGCTTTCTTTTGAACACTCTTTTGAAGGAACTATCCTTATCATTCAATTCCATGTATTAATAAAGCAGAAAGTGAGTTAGAAAATCACAGGACTTGTTTCTACAAGAACAAGTCAATGAATCTGAATAATACTGGCATACAATGATAATCAAATCCAGATCTGTTAATGACACTGCCACAAGATGTGTATAAATATAAAAATAAAAGGACAAGAAGAGAATTCTCTTTTCTGTGGCTGCAAAGATAGTATTTTCATTCTTTTACTTCCTCTACTTTAGCAATAATAAAAATTCTTTCAGTTCCTCCATTTCTTTTTTTAGCCTGAATCACATTATCTAGAACTGACTTTCTTCTCTTTTAGCATGTGCTGCAAAGATAAGGAGACAACTCACTCAAGAACAAAGGAATACCTGACTCACTTATAGGTAGGCTTTGTGGCCTCAAATAAAACTAAAAGAGAGGCACTCACTTAATACACCTTTAGGGAGGATAAGCAAGGTGAGTGTATAATTCAGAATCAGGGAACCTCAATTCTCCTATATTTGGAGATAACCTAATCATCACTTGGTGGATCCAAAAGACTGACACACCTATACAAACAAACAAACAAAAATTTGAGAGAGAAAGCTCAGAAGGGAGGCTTGAACCTTTAAGACTATTTTTAAGAGTTGAAGTTTGGTCCTATAGTCCAAATAGAACCACCACAGGGTTTTACTCTGAGATTATTTCCAAAAACACATTATATTTCCCATCACATATTTATAATCACTTCAAACCTTGAGAATGATAATGTTTGCTGTAGTTTCTATTAGTATTCTATTACAATGCGATAGAATTGGATGGTCCCACTGGATTTATATAACTCTGCATTTAGTTCAAAAATTATAGAACTTCAGAGTAAAGAAGTCATAATGTTTGACTTCCATTAACAGTACAATGAAAAATCCTATCATGAAACTCCTATGACCTATCAAAACTTAAAATAAATGCCAATAAGGGCAACCTAGCATCTTTTAATGTAATTTTTCAATTGAAGTCATATAATCTAGATTAAGAAAAGGAAAAAGTAGGGGAAAAAATCTATAAAATAACTTAAATAACGCTTATATGAATGCTTTCTTTTGAACACTCTTTTGAAGGAACTATCCTTATCATTCAATTCCATGTATTAATAAAGCAGAAAGTGAGTTAGAAAATCACAGGACTTGTTTCTACAAGAACAAGTCAATGAATCTGAATAATACTGGCATACAATGATAATCAAATCCAGATCTGTTAATGACACTGCCACAAGATGTGTATAAATATAAAAATAAAAGGACAAGAAGAGAACCCTGAGGGACCACACATTTTACAATAACTATTTCCAATGAGCTGCTACCTAGTAGAGTATGCTGTGTCTGCTGACAAAGATAATCACATTTTAAACCAATTTAATGATGTCTAAGAATTTCAACTCACATTTCTGAAAGATCTAACAATATATCACAGTCTTCCATGTCAATGGTGAGTGATAAACCTAACTTTGAGAGTAAGCATCCATTGTTTCCCAGAAATTCTCACATACCACTGAAGATAAACAGGCAGTCCCTAGTAACTTACTGGGTACCCCAAAATCCATAGTGGAATTTTATCAAATAATCATAAATAACTGTGTCCTCAGGCAAAATAAAAAGGAAGATTCCATTTTTTTTCCTAGAAGAGACAAGAACTAGAGTTCTAGCATGCACATATTTGACAATCTTAAATGTTTGTTGAGTGAACATATGCACAAAATTTTATACAACAGTCAATGCACTAGAGAAACAAAAGGCATGTAAAAATTATGTTAATATGTTATAGTATTGTCTTCTATATTAAAAGTGTATTCTGCATGAGTGAATGAGTGTTCAGTTGTTTTGACTCTTTGCGACCTCATGGACTGTAGTCCACAAGGCTACTCTGTCCATAGGATTTTCCTGGCTAGAATACTGTAAGTGGGTTGTCATATCCTTCTCCAAGGGATGTCCCCAACCTAGGAATCAAACCCCTGTCTCTCATATCTCCTGTATTGCAGGTGATTTCTTTATCACTGAGTCACAGGGGAAGCCCTATATTCGTGTTTTCAGTTGCAACCTAGCATCTTTTAATGTAATTTTTCAATTGAAGTCATATAATCTAGATTAAGAAAAGGAAAAGTAGGGGAAAATCTATAAAATAACTTAAATAACGCTTATATGAATGCTTTCTTTTGAACACTCTTTTGAAGGAACTATCCTTATCATTCAATTCCATGTATTAATAAAGCAGAAAGTGAGTTAGAAAATCACAGGACTTGTTTCTACAAGAACAAGTCAATGAATCTGAATAATACTGGCATACAATGATAATCAAATCCAGATCTGTTAATGACACTGCCACAAGATGTGTATAAATATAAAAATAAAAGGACAAGAAGAGAACCCTGAGGGACCACACATTTTACAATAACTATTTCCAATGAGCTGCTACCTAGTAGAGTATGCTGTGTCTGCTGACAAAGATAATCACATTTTAAACCAATTTAATGATGTCTAAGAATTTCAACTCACATTTCTGAAAGATCTAACAATATATCACAGTCTTCCATGTCAATGGTGAGTGATAAACCTAACTTTGAGAGTAAGCATCCATTGTTTCCCAGAAATTCTCACATACCACTGAAGATAAACAGGCAGTCCCTAGTAACTTACTGGGTACCCCAAAATCCATAGTGGAATTTTATCAAATAATCATAAATAACTGTGTCCTCAGGCAAAATAAAAAGGAAGATTCCATTTTTTTTCCTAGAAGAGACAAGAACTAGAGTTCTAGCATGCACATATTTGACAATCTTAAATGTTTGTTGAGTGAACATATGCACAAAATTTTATACAACAGTCAATGCACTAGAGAAACAAAAGGCATGTAAAAATTATGTTAATATGTTATAGTATTGTCTTCTATATTAAAAGTGTATTCTGCATGAGTGAATGAGTGTTCAGTTGTTTTGACTCTTTGCGACCTCATGGACTGTAGTCCACAAGGCTACTCTGTCCATAGGATTTTCCTGGCTAGAATACTGTAAGTGGGTTGTCATATCCTTCTCCAAGGGATGTCCCCAACCTAGGAATCAAACCCCTGTCTCTCATATCTCCTGTATTGCAGGTGATTTCTTTATCACTGAGTCACAGGGGAAGCCCTATATTCTGCATATGATTCCTCAATTTATTGTAAGCAGAGTCAAGTAAGCCCTTAAAATAAACCAGATAAAAAGCAAAATAGTAGAACTAAATATAACAAAATTTCCCCAAACATGCAGAAATGTCTTACATATTTCTCTAAGACTTGTTTTGAAAAATATTTTTAAGAGTAATAAATGGAAAGATTTTATATCTGTAGTGGGTATAAAACAAAAGTCAGGTGTGTGAATGAAATATGCCTTCATTGTTTTCTTTTTGTTAATCACTTAGATTCTCTCGTACCACTGAAATGTGGAAGAGTCAGCTCTGTTAATTCTGTCATCTTTGTTGTCCCTTCAGTTTTGCCATTTCTGTTGTTCAACGGTTTCCACAGCACTTTTGCTGTCTGCAGGGAGCTGCTATAAAAATTTGCCAATTTTATAGCTTGTATAACAATCTTCTCTTCCCAAGTCTTTAGGAATATTTTCAGCATTAGAGACACCTCCCTTATTTCTCTCATCAAATCTTCCAGGACAACATGCATATTCTCAGTGGGTTAGGTCTTATCACAATAAGCCAAGAAAAAATGCATTTGTTAAGAAGTGGAGTTGCTATCACAAAATATTCAAGAATACAAAGATTGAAACAATGCAGAAGTTCATTTATCTTTCAAATAATATCCATAGACAATAGATTCTGTAATAACAGGAGAACTTTACTATCTTCAACCTCAGGGTCCTTTATTTTTTCCTAGAAGAGACAAGAACTAGAGTTCTAGCATGCACATATTTGACAATCTTAAATGTTTGTTGAGTGAACATATGCACAAAATTTTATACAACAGTCAATGCACTAGAGAAACAAAAGGCATGTAAAAATTATGTTAATATGTTATAGTATTGTCTTCTATATTAAAAGTGTATTCTGCATGAGTGAATGAGTGTTCAGTTGTTTTGACTCTTTGCGACCTCATGGACTGTAGTCCACAAGGCTACTCTGTCCATAGGATTTTCCTGGCTAGAATACTGTAAGTGGGTTGTCATATCCTTCTCCAAGGGATGTCCCCAACCTAGGAATCAAACCCCTGTCTCTCATATCTCCTGTATTGCAGGTGATTTCTTTATCACTGAGTCACAGGGGAAGCCCTATATTCTGCATATGATTCCTCAATTTATTGTAAGCAGAGTCAAGTAAGCCCTTAAAATAAACCAGATAAAAAGCAAAATAGTAGAACTAAATATAACAAAATTTCCCCAAACATGCAGAAATGTCTTACATATTTCTCTAAGACTCGTTTTGAAAAATATTTTTAAGAGTAATAAATGGAAAGATTTTATATCTGTAGTGGGTATAAAACAAAATTCAGGTGTGTGAATGAAATATGCCTTCATTGTTTTCTTTTTGTTAATCACTTAGATTCTCTCGTACCACTGAAATGTGGAAGAGTCAGCTCTGTTAATTCTGTCATCTTTGTTGTCCCTTCAGTTTTGCCATTTCTGTTGTTCAACGGTTTCCACAGCACTTTTGCTGTCTGCAGGGAGCTGCTATAAAAATTTGCCAATTTTATAGCTTGTATAACAATCTTCTCTTCCCAAGTCTTTAGGAATATTTTCAGCATTAGAGACACCTCCCTTATTTCTCTCATCAAATCTTCCAGGACAACATGCATATTCTCAGTGGGTTAGGTCTTATCACAATAAGCCAAGAAAAAATGCATTTGTTAAGAAGTGGAGTTGCTATCACAAAATATTCAAGAATACAAAGATTGAAACAATGCAGAAGTTCATTTATCTTTCAAATAATATCCATAGACAATAGATTCTGTAATAACAGGAGAACTTTACTATCTTCAACCTCAGGGGTCCTTTATTTGGAGTCAAGGTGGTAGCTCAAGCTTTCCTCATCTCCTAGTTAGTAAAAAAGGACAAAGTGATGTAGAAGGGTATGTGTCTATTCCTATTTAGGAGAAGGACTTGGAATAAGGACTGGTTTCACTGGAGTGTGACCAGTGCAGACAATCAGAAGGGAGTTTCATGTTTGGGGTCTTACAGTCATCATATTAAATTCTTTTGATTTGTATCTTTGAATTTGTGTTTGGAAAGAGAAGTTCAAGGATGCAATGGAAGTTATGCTGGGGGCATGAAGCCTTGGCTCACTCTAGATCGTACCTCCTAGTGATGGCCCCTCCTCCCTGGGACAAGTCTTAGCCCCTCTCTGTCCTGCCTCACCCAGTGTTGCTGTCTCCCACCATAACAGAGAAAGTTATTTCTCAATATTTGCATACAGGTTGCTTGTGTGAATGTCAGTTTTCCTTCCTCTATGGAAAATATCCAAACGTGGTATTGCTCACTCATATGGTAGGTATATGTTTAATGTCATTAGAAACTGCCAATCTGTTTTCCAGAGCAGATGTACCATTTTGCATTCTCACCAGCAACACAGGAGAGCTGTAGCTACTCTGCATCATCACCACACTTGACATTGTTGTTATTTCTTTTAATTTTAGCCACTTTAACGAGTATGTAGTGGTATCCCACTCTGGTTTTTATTTGAAGTTTATTATTGGATAATAATGATGAAGGTATTTTATGCATTTATTTTCCATATTTATATCCTCTTTGGTGAAGTCTTCAAGTCTTTGCCTAATTTTTAATTGGGCTGTTTGCTTTCTTACTATTGAATTCTTTATATTTTCCAGATACAAATTGTCAGATACTTGACTTACAAATATATTTCCCAGTCTGTAGCTTACCTTTTCATTCTCTTGACGGTTTGGCAAATAAAAGCTTTTCATTTAGATAAAATTTAATTTTTCAGTTGTTTTTCTTTTTGGAGTCACACTTTTAGAGCCATTTCTAAAATTCTTAGCCTAACCCCAGGTGATAATGTCTTGTATGTTTTTGTTGTTTTTTTTTTTTAAGTTTAAAATCTTACATTTAAATCTGGGATTTATTTTGTATTATCTTTTGAGTAAAGAAATCAGTTAATACATTTACAAATGCATGACCAACTTTTCCAACAGTATTTATTAACTAAACTAATGTTTGTCTGTTTTATTTCGTTACACCTTTCTCAATAATCAAATTGTCTATATGAGGTTCTATGTTGATTCATATGTCTGTCTCTTCAATATCACACCATCTTCATTAGAGTCTATAATTGCTACTGAATAGCTATTTTTTATTCAAATAAGTTTGTTTAGCAGAAAGTTGGTGTTATCAGATTAAATTCTTTTGATTTGTATCTTTGAATTTGTGTTTGGAAAGAGAAGTTCAAGGATGCAATGGAAGTTATGCTGGGGGCATGAAGCCTTGGCTCACTCTAGATCGTACCTCCTAGTGATGGCCCCTCCTCCCTGGGACAAGTCTTAGCCCCTCTCTGTCCTGCCTCACCCAGTGTTGCTGTCTCCCACCATAACAGAGAAAGTTATTTCTCAATATTTGCATACAGGTTGCTTGTGTGAATGTCAGTTTTCCTTCCTCTATGGAAAATATCCAAACGTGGTATTGCTCACTCATATGGTAGGTATATGTTTAATGTCATTAGAAACTGCCAATCTGTTTTCCAGAGCAGATGTACCATTTTGCATTCTCACCAGCAACACAGGAGAGCTGTAGCTACTCTGCATCATCACCACACTTGACATTGTTGTTATTTCTTTTAATTTTAGCCACTTTAACGAGTATGTAGTGGTATCCCACTCTGGTTTTTATTTGAAGTTTATTATTGGATAATAATGATGAAGGTATTTTATGCATTTATTTTCCATATTTATATCCTCTTTGGTGAAGTCTTCAAGTCTTTGCCTAATTTTTAATTGGGCTGTTTGCTTTCTTACTATTGAATTCTTTATATTTTCCAGATACAAATTGTCAGATACTTGACTTACAAATATATTTCCCAGTCTGTAGCTTACCTTTTCATTCTCTTGACGGTTTGGCAAATAAAAGCTTTTCATTTAGATAAAATTTAATTTTTCAGTTGTTTTTCTTTTTGGAGTCACACTTTTAGAGCCATTTCTAAAATTCTTAGCCTAACCCCAGGTGATAATGTCTTGTATGTTTTGTTTTTTTTTTTTAAGTTTAAAATCTTACATTTAAATCTGGGATTTATTTTGTATTATCTTTTGAGTAAAGAAATCAGTTAATACATTTACAAATGCATGACCAACTTTTCCAACAGTATTTATTAACTAAACTAATGTTTGTCTGTTTTATTTCGTTACACCTTTCTCAATAATCAAATTGTCTATATGAGGTTCTATGTTGATTCATATGTCTGTCTCTTCAATATCACACCATCTTCATTAGAGTCTATAATTGCTACTGAATAGCTATTTTTTATTCAAATAAGTTTGTTTAGCAGAATTTTTCTGTGGTCAGTTGGTGTTATCAGAGCCCTTTAAAGAAAAGAAAGTTTTATTTGGATGGGATGCAGGAATAGCTAGAGAGGACAATATATTTTAGTATGTACAGAGTATGCACATAGTCTTACTTTCCAACATTAAGGCAAGGGGTACATCTAGAAGTGGGTGGTTACTAAAGACTAATATTGCTCATATAAAAATGACTATCAGTTATTTTCTGAGTAGCCTTGTGGACTTACGATCTATTCATATGCAGCCTGATCCCCATCAAATACTAAAGGACACAGATGCAGCCTTTTCTGGAGAACTCCCTCTTAGAACTACTTGACAAAATTTCTCAGCTTCCCTGAACTCTAATTTTCAGCATCTTAACTCAGCAAGGCCACTAGACGTTGTCTGGATTTTGTGGCCATGCTCACAGTCTGAAAACTGCCATCAGGCAGAAACCCTGAGTGATATTAAGGCTCATAATTGTTTTTCTTTTCTCAGGGATAACAGTCTTTTACCATCACTTTCCAATGTCAGAAAATAATTGCTTCACATATTGTTCTAGTTTTTGAGCAGTTTACAGTGAAAGGTTAAGGCCAAGACTTACTATTCCTTCAGAATTGAAAGCAGAAATCCATTCTTTTAAGCATCAAGAATAATGTTTGATTAGGTGCATAATTATATGGAAAAGAAATACAATTTTACAAAGATCTTCAAATAGATACTTGTGTGAACAGAAATTTTCAAGACATGATTGGTAGGGTGTGATAAGGGTATGGTAACTTTTGAAGATTCACTTTTGCAAAATGGTTTTACTATTTGCAACCTCACCACCATTTGATGAAATTAACCCTTGCTCACACCCTTGTGCTTGGAATCATCAGTGTTTATTTTCTACTTATTTTTCCATTCTATGAGGTGTGACTTTAATATGCATTTTGTAGATTAATGGCATTGAGGACTTTTCATGTGCTTATTTTCCATATGTTAATTTTCTTTGGTGATGTGTCTGTTCAAATTGATTATACATATTTTAACCAAGATGACTGTTTCTTACTGAGTTTTCAGAGTTCTTTATATGAATTTATTCTGGATTTAAATCTTAGGCCAGATTAAAACATTTAGAAACATTTTAATAAATATTTTCACATAGTCTGTGGCTCATCTTTTTATTCTTTCAACAGGTGACTTTCAAAAATGTATGTATTTAATTTTGATGAAGTTTAACTTAGCAATTTTTAATGGATCATTTATTTGTTTTATTTAAGAAATCTTCAGAAAAGATTACAAAGATTCTACCTGTCTTCTTCTTGAATTTTTTTGGTTGTGTATAATATATTTAGGCATGTGATCAACTCTGGGCTAATCTTTGGTATGTATCAGGTTCCTTTCAGGCTTTTTGTATGTAGAAATCTAACTGTTCTAACACTATTTGCTGAAATCAAAAGCCTTTCTCCATTGAACTGGCCTTATAACTTTGTCAAAAATCAGTTTACTTTATGTAGATTTATTTCTGGATTCTATATTTTGTTACATTAATCTACATGTCTATTATTTCATTACTACTGCCTGACATTATTCTATGAGGTTGACCAAAGGATTCATTCACTTTTTTTTCCATAAGATGACTGTAGTAGCATCTAGTTGACTTTAACTTCATTAGAAATAATTTTATTGCATTTTATTATGACAGCTATCTTACAAGTGTGCATTAGAAAAAACATCAAAATTGGTGGAATTTTGTGTAGCCATTTTAATATATTTAAACAAAAATCAAAGGAGACAGAGAAAAATATAACCAACTAAATACAGAGTTACAGAGAAAAGCAAGGAGAAATAAGAAAGCTTTCTTAAATGAACAATGCAAAGAAACAGAGGAAAACAGAGAATGGGAAAGACTAGTGACCACTTCGAGAAAATTGCAGGTAACAAGGGAACACTTCATGCAAAGATGGGCACAATAAAGAACAGAAATCAACAGGAACAAACAGAAGCCAAAGAGATTAAGAAGAGGTGGCAAGAATACAAAGAAGAATTATGCAAAAAAAAAAGTTTTAATGACCCAGATACCATGATGTTGTGGTCACTCAACTACAGGTGGACATCCTGGAGTGTGAAGTCAAGTGGACCTTTGGAAGCATTACTACAGACAAAGCTGTGGAGGCAATGGAATTCCAGTTGAGCTATTTCAAAACTTGAAAGATGAAGCTGTTAAAGTACCACACTCAATATGCCAGCAAATTTGAAAAACTCAACAATTCACACAGAACTACAAAAAGTCAGTTTTCATTCCAGTCTCAAAAACGGCAATACCAAAGAATGTTCAAACTACTGCATAATTGCACTCATCTCACATGCTAGCAAGATTATAATCAAAATCCTTCAAGCTAGGCTCAACAGTATGTGATGTGAGAACTTCCAGATGTACAAGATAAGATTTAGAAAAGGCAGAGGAACCAGAGATCAAATTACCAACATTCGTTGGATCATAGAGAAAGCAAGGGAATTCCAGAAACACATCTATTTCTGCTTCATTGAAATAGAAGCCTTTGACCGTGTGGATCACAACAAACTGTGGAAAATTCTTAAAGAGATGGGAGTACACATTACTCATATCCTAAGAAATCTGTATGCAGGTCAAGAATCAACAGTTAGAACCAGACATGGAACAGTGGACTGATTCCAAATTGGGAAAGGAGTATATTGTCACCCTGCTTATTTATCTTCTATGGATTATATCAGATAAAATTCCAGGCTAGATAAAACCAAGCTGAAATCAAGATTTCTAGGAGAAACATCAACAATGTCAGATACACAGACATCACTCTAATGGCAAAAAGTGAAGAACAAAATCACATCTTGATGAAGATGAAAAGGAGAAAGTGAGCCTTTTTCTCTAAAACAGTAAAATAAAAAAAAAAAAAAAAACAAAAAAGCTTTCTTAAATGAACAATGCAAAGAAACAGAGGAAAACAGAGAATGGGAAAGACTAGTGACCACTTCGAGAAAATTGCAGGTAACAAGGGAACACTTCATGCAAAGATGGGCACAATAAAGAACAGAAATCAACAGGAACAAACAGAAGCCAAAGAGATTAAGAAGAGGTGGCAAGAATACAAAGAAGAATTATGCAAAAAAAAAAGTTTTAATGACCCAGATACCATGATGTTGTGGTCACTCAACTACAGGTGGACATCCTGGAGTGTGAAGTCAAGTGGACCTTTGGAAGCATTACTACAGACAAAGCTGTGGAGGCAATGGAATTCCAGTTGAGCTATTTCAAAACTTGAAAGATGAAGCTGTTAAAGTACCACACTCAATATGCCAGCAAATTTGAAAAACTCAACAGTTCACACAGAACTACAAAAAGTCAGTTTTCATTCCAGTCTCAAAAACGGCAATACCAAAGAATGTTCAAACTACTGCATAATTGCACTCATCTCACATGCTAGCAAGATTATAATCAAAATCCTTCAAGCTAGGCTCAACAGTATGTGATGTGAGAACTTCCAGATGTACAAGATAAGATTTAGAAAAGGCAGAGGAACCAGAGATCAAATTACCAACATTCGTTGGATCATAGAGAAAGCAAGGGAATTCCAGAAACACATCTATTTCTGCTTCATTGAAATAGAAGCCTTTGACCGTGTGGATCACAACAAACTGTGGAAAATTCTTAAAGAGATGGGAGTACACATTACTCATATCCTAAGAAATCTGTATGCAGGTCAAGAATCAACAGTTAGAACCAGACATGGAACAGTGGACTGATTCCAAATTGGGAAAGGAGTATATTGTCACCCTGCTTATTTATCTTCTATGCGGATTATATCAGATAAAATTCCAGGCTAGATAAAACCAAGCTGAAATCAAGATTTCTAGGAGAAACATCAACAATGTCAGATACACAGACATCACTCTAATGGCAAAAAGTGAAGACGAACAAAATCACATCTTGATGAAGATGAAAAAGGAGAGTGAAAAAAGCTGGCTTAAAATTCAACATTCAAAAAATTGAGATCACAAACCAATCTGCTGTTCCATGTTGCCTCTTTCTCTGCATACAGATTTCTCAGGAAACATGTAAGGTAGTTGGTTATTCCCAACTCTTTAAGAATTTTCCAGGTTGTTATGATCCACACAATCAAAGGTTTTAGCATAGTCAATGAAGCAGAAGTATATGTTTTTTTGGAACTCCCTTGCTTTCTCCATAAACCATTGAATGTCGGCAATTTTATCTCTGGTTACTCTGCGTTTTCTAAACCTAGCTTCTACACCTGGAGGTTTTTGGTTCACGTAGTGCTCAAATCTAGGTGGCAGGATTTTGAGTGTTACCTTTCCGACTGTAGAAATGAGTGCAGCTTTCTGGAAGCTTGAACATTCTTTGGTATTGCCCTTCTTTTGACCATTTCATTCCTGTGGTCCCTGCTGACTCTTCCAAATGTGAAGACATATTCCGTGTAGCACTTTAACAGTATCATCTTTTAGGATTTTAAGTAGCTCAGCTGGTATTCCATCACCTCCTCTAGTCGTGTTCAAAGTAATGCTTCCTAAGACCCACTTGACTTCACACTCCAAGATGTCTGGGTCTAGGTGAGTGAGCATACCATCATGGTTATCTGGGTCATGTGTTTCCCATTCTATTTTTTTCCTCCATTTCTTTGCATTGTTCATTTAAGAAAGTCTTCTTATCACTCCTTGCTATTCTCAGGAACTCCGCATTCTGTTGGTATTTTCCCTGTCTCCATTGCCTTTCACTTATCTTCTTCCCTCAGCTATTGTAAAGCCTCCTCAGAAAACCACTTAGCCTTCTTTCATTTCTTTTACTTTGGGATGGTTTTGATCACCACCTCCTGTACAGAATTACAAACCTCAGTCCATAGTTTTTCAGGCATTCTGTCTGCCAGATCTAATACCTTGAATCTATTCTTTATCTCCACTCTAATAGTCATAAAGGATCTGATTTAGGTCATACCTGAATTATCTAGTGATTTTCTCTACTTTCTTCAAGTTTAGTCTGATTTTGCAATAATGAGATCATGATCTGAGCCACAATCAACTCCAGCTTTTGTTTTTGCTGACTATATAGAGATTTTCCATTCTCAGCTGCAAAGAACATAATCAGTCAGACTTTGGTATTGACTATCTGGTGATGTGCCTGTGTAGGGGAGTCTCTTAGATTTGGGGAACAGGGTTTTTCATATGATCCAGTGAACTTCCATAGATAACAGCCTTCACTGTGGCACGGGGGCTTTCATAACTCAATAAAGCTATGAGTCATGCCATGCAGAGCCACCCAAGATAGATGGATCATAGTGAAGAATTTGGACAAAACAGGGTCCACTAGAGGAGGAATTGGCAACCCACTCCAGTATCCTTGCCAGGAAAACCCCATGAACAGTATGATAAAGCAAAAAGATATGACACTGGAAGATGAGCCCCTATGTCACAAGGTGTCCAATATGCTACTGGGAAGAGCTGAGGGTAATTACTAATAGCTCAGGAAAGAATGAAGCTTCTGGGATCAAGTGGAAATGATACTCAGTTGTGGGTGTGTCTGGAAAGGTCTGCTGCTGTTTAGGACAATATTGCACAGGAACGTGGAATGTTACATATATGACTCAAGGTAAACTGGACATAGTCAAGCGGGAGACAGCAATATTGAACATGGACATCTTAGGAATCAGTGAACTAAAATGGACAGAAATGGGAGAAATTAATTCTGATGACCATTATATCTACTCCTGTGGGCAAGAATCCCTTAGAAGAAATGGAGTAGCCCTAATAGTTAACAAAAGATTCTGAAATATAGTTCGTGGGTGCAACCTCAAAAAACAAAAGAATGATATTGTTTTGTTTCCAAGGCAAACCACTCAATATTACAGTAATCCAAGTTTATGCCCTAATCACTGTTGTTGAAGAAGCTGAAGTTGACCACTTCTATAAAGACCTACAAGACCTTCTAGAACTAACACCAAAAAAGATGTACTTTTCATTGTAGGGAATTGGAATACAAAAGTAGGAAGTCAAGAGACACCTGGAGCAACAGGTATGTTTGGCCTTGGAGTACAAAATCAAGCAGGGTAAAAGCTAAGAGTTTTGTCAAGAAAACATGCTGGTTATAACAAACATCCTTTTCCAACAACCAAAGAGATGACTCTACATGTGGACATCACCAGATGGTCAGTACTGAAATCAGATGACAGTAGTGTTCATCTAATACTGACAATCAAACATTGCCAGATGTGCCCTAGGTGTAGGGTCAAATAACTGCAAGACTTTAGGAAATATTGATTTTATTTTGGTGATGTGCCTGTGTAGGGGAGTCTCTTAGATTTGGGGAACAGGGTTTTTCATATGATCCAGTGAACTTCCATAGATAACAGCCTTCACTGTGGCACGGGGGCTTTCATAACTCAATAAAGCTATGAGTCATGCCATGCAGAGCCACCCAAGATAGATGGATCATAGTGAAGAATTTGGACAAAACAGGGTCCACTAGAGGAGGAATTGGCAACCCACTCCAGTATCCTTGCCAGGAAAACCCCATGAACAGTATGATAAAGCAAAAAGATATGACACTGGAAGATGAGCCCCTATGTCACAAGGTGTCCAATATGCTACTGGGAAGAGCTGAGGGTAATTACTAATAGCTCAGGAAAGAATGAAGCTTCTGGGATCAAGTGGAAATGATACTCAGTTGTGGGTGTGTCTGGAAAGGTCTGCTGCTGTTTAGGACAATATTGCACAGGAACGTGGAATGTTACATATATGACTCAAGGTAAACTGGACATGGTCAAGCGGGAGACAGCAATATTGAACATGGACATCTTAGGAATCAGTGAACTAAAATGGACAGAAATGGGAGAAATTAATTCTGATGACCATTATATCTACTCCTGTGGGCAAGAATCCCTTAGAAGAAATGGAGTAGCCCTAATAGTTAACAAAAGATTCTGAAATATAGTTCGTGGGTGCAACCTCAAAAAACAAAAGAATGATATTGTTTTGTTTCCAAGGCAAACCACTCAATATTACAGTAATCCAAGTTTATGCCCTAATCACTGTTGTTGAAGAAGCTGAAGTTGACCACTTCTATAAAGACCTACAAGACCTTCTAGAACTAACACCAAAAAAGATGTACTTTTCATTGTAGGGAATTGGAATACAAAAGTAGGAAGTCAAGAGACACCTGGAGCAACAGGTATGTTTGGCCTTGGAGTACAAAATCAAGCAGGGTAAAAGCTAAGAGTTTTGTCAAGAAAACATGCTGGTTATAACAAACATCCTTTTCCAACAACCAAAGAGATGACTCTACATGTGGACATCACCAGATGGTCAGTACTGAAATCAGATGACAGTAGTGTTCATCTAATACTGACAATCAAACATTGCCAGATGTGCCCTAGGTGTAGGGGTCAAATACACTCCCAACTGCAAAACGCAAATAACTCTTAATATATACTATCCTTAGCACCAGTTCAACCTGAAACATAGATGCAAAGGTGTAAGGTCTCAAACTCTGAAAACTGGGTTCTCAGGGTACATGAAGAGCTATATATTTGTATGTAGATATAGATACAGAAAGACAGATATTTCATATTGATATATAGACTGATGGATGGATAGCCATATTAATATTTTAGAAAATATATAGGCTGTTCTAGAGTAGGAAATAGCAGCCCACTTCAGGATTCATGCCTGGAAAATTCCATGGACAGAGGAACCTGGTCTACAATCCATGGGGATGGATTTGGGATTTGGTCTGCAATCCATGGAGGGCACAAAGAGTTGGATACAGCTGAGCAACTGAGAAGATAGGATGTTCACTGAGAGGGAATTTAAATGATGTGGACATTAAATAGAACTTCTCAGGATATTTCTATAAACTTGAATTAGCAATACAAAATTCAGGCATTTAAATGGAGAAAACAGTACTCTAGGGTCAGGCTCTCCGGAGGCACGAACATGATGAACAGTTATCTAAGTTGCATGAATTATTCCATTTCTTAGATGACACACAATTCAGGATTCTAAAAATCCAAAATAAAATTGATTTCCACCTATTTTCATTTTATTGTTCAGATTTTGGAGAGTTTTTTTTTTTCTTTTTGCAAAATAGAAAGTTAAAATGAAAGTTGAGATTAATGAAAACAGAATAGTAACATTGCCTACAAAATGGTAAACATAATATATTTAATTAATTAAAGAAAATCAATGTATTTTTACCTTACACAACATCATTATATGCATTTGGGGCATAACAAGATGAATTGGAATACAAAAGTAGGAAGTCAAGAGACACCTGGAGCAACAGGTATGTTTGGCCTTGGAGTACAAAATCAAGCAGGGTAAAAGCTAAGAGTTTTGTCAAGAAAACATGCTGGTTATAACAAACATCCTTTTCCAACAACCAAAGAGATGACTCTACATGTGGACATCACCAGATGGTCAGTACTGAAATCAGATGACAGTAGTGTTCATCTAATACTGACAATCAAACATTGCCAGATGTGCCCTAGGTGTAGGGGTCAAATACACTCCCAACTGCAAAACGCAAATAACTCTTAATATATACTATCCTTAGCACCAGTTCAACCTGAAACATAGATGCAAAGGTGTAAGGTCTCAAACTCTGAAAACTGGGTTCTCAGGGTACATGAAGAGCTATATATTTGTATGTAGATATAGATACAGAAAGACAGATATTTCATATTGATATATAGACTGATGGATGGATAGCCATATTAATATTTTAGAAAATATATAGGCTGTTCTAGAGTAGGAAATAGCAGCCCACTTCAGGATTCATGCCTGGAAAATTCCATGGACAGAGGAACCTGGTCTACAATCCATGGGGATGGATTTGGGATTTGGTCTGCAATCCATGGAGGGCACAAAGAGTTGGATACAGCTGAGCAACTGAGAAGATAGGATGTTCACTGAGAGGGAATTTAAATGATGTGGACATTAAATAGAACTTCTCAGGATATTTCTATAAACTTGAATTAGCAATACAAAATTCAGGCATTTAAATGGAGAAAACAGTACTCTAGGGTCAGGCTCTCCGGAGGCACGAACATGATGAACAGTTATCTAAGTTGCATGAATTATTCCATTTCTTAGATGACACACAATTCAGGATTCTAAAAATCCAAAATAAAATTGATTTCCACCTATTTTCATTTTATTGTTCAGATTTTGGAGAGTTTTTTTTTTTCTTTTTGCAAAATAGAAAGTTAAAATGAAAGTTGAGATTAATGAAAACAGAATAGTAACATTGCCTACAAAATGGTAAACATAATATATTTAATTAATTAAAGAAAATCAATGTATTTTTACCTTACACAACATCATTATATGCATTTGGGGCATAACAAGATGAAAAATGATTATCTTTACCCATGGCTGATGTCAGCCTCCTCTTCCCCACCACATATAATGCTTTGCATTTTCAGTCAGTTTTCCCTATCTTCCTCCACCTTTTTTTTTTTAAGTAAATATTTAGGAGTCATCTTTTTTAAAAATTTTATTTATTTATTATTTTTGGTTATTCTGGGTTTTCACTGCTGCTGCAGGCTCTTCTCTACTTGCAGGGAGTAGGGGCTACTCTCTAGTTGAGGTGACTTCTCTTGTTGTAGAACTTGGGCTCTAGGGCACATGGCTAGTGGCTCTGAGGCTCTAGAGCACAAACTCAATAGTTGTGACTCATGGGCTTAGTTGCACCACAGCATGTGGGATCTTCTTGGATCAGAGATTGAACCCTAGTCTCCCACATTAGCAGGCAAACTCTTCACCACTGAGCTACCAAGGAAAACCTGAGGGGGGACTGTCTCATGCAAATGAGCTTCTGAATCTTTAAAAGGTAGAAATGGAGAAGAGGCGAAGAATGAATGAAACACAGAGACCTCAGGCAAAAGGGAAATGAAGTCCATTCTCAGGTAAAACTGATGTAACAAAAGCAGGAGAGAAGAAAAAGGAGAGCCCTGGAGATGGAAGAAAAAGTCTTCCAAGGCTGGGTTTGGAGATTATTTGAGTGAAACTTGGAAACTGAGATAGTCAAAAGCGGAAAACCTTGCAAGGGAAGGAAAAGAAGTATATAAGAAGGATTACTGAGTGCTTTGATTGGTCCTACTTTAAAGTTTTTTTTTTTTAAGACATAAGTTAATTTTTTAATACTTCTTGTTACTTGTACTTCGTTTCTCTGAATATGATTCCTTGCAGAGTTTGGAACAATTAAATCTGAGATGTAATAAGAGTAAATTCATACTATTTTATAAGCTTGGAAGTTGGTGGTTTTCACTGTTCAAAATATGGCAAATTGATTTTTTTTCTCCCTCTTTTGGGGTAGCAGTCACTATTTGTTTTTTTGTTTGTTTACTGTCTTTTTTATGTTGCCTTTGCTACTTCTGTTTATTGAAAAGCTTGATCATTTTTCTCAAATATGAGACTCTTAATTACAGTGATCAGTACCAACAGAAAATCTGATGCTTTTTCACTTAGGCAAAATTGTTAAAGAAGCCATTTTTCATTACATTCAACATATTTTTCATAAAACATATGCTATAAACATGTTTCTAAACTTTCACAAATATTTTATACTGTATTTTTATACACATTTAACATGAACTTGTAACTGAGATTGGTTTTGTTTTCATAGATAGAATCTCCCATGAGTCTCCAGCTCCCTTATCTGTGTTTTCAAAACGCGTTTTCGCAATGCCTAGAATCATGTGCCCACAAAAGTCAAGATTCAACCAAATGTTCCCTTGATTTTTACCCCTCCAGGTTTCTGCCTCAGGACTCAATGAACTAGTAATCACTTTGTGACATTTAAAACAATGGAAAGGTGTCTTAATCCAGAGGTTCTCAACAGGGTAGAATTTGTTAGAATCACCCAAATCCTAACCCAAGAGAGCACTCAGTACCAGACGCTGCCCCTTGAGCTCTTCTGTAACCAGCTCTGGGAGCTGGCATGAGCCTCAGCTCCACCTGGAAGATGAGCAGTGTTGGCACTATTTCACTGCCACGAAACTGATCTTACCCTTCCTCTATGATTTACTGTTTCCTAAGTCAGTAACTGGGTGATGGCTCCAATCAGTTCAGACAAGCAGAAGTGCTGGGAAACTAAGTATCTGGCAGTTTCATCTTCTGCAGGGGTTCTCAAAATTAAGGAGTTTTAGCTGATGGGTACACTTTTGACAAAACAGCATCCATATGTGACTCTGAGTCCCTACTAATATAATTACTTTGAAATCCTTTTTATTGGTAAAATATGGACCTTTAAATATACTTGATTCTTAAGTTTACTAGCTGATTTTTTTTTTTCTTAGCTGAGAAATGAATATTCTAAAGCATGCATGCTCAGTTGCTCAGTCGTTTCCAACTCCTCATGACTCTATGGACTGTAGCCCACCAGGGTACTCTGGCCAGTGGATTCCCCTGGCCAGAATACTGGCGTATTTCTTCCGTACTTCTTCCCACAGATATTCCTAACCCCGGGATCAAACCCACATGTCCTGTGGCTCCTGCACTGCTGGGAAGTTCTTTACCACTGCATCACTTAGGGAACCCAATATCCTAAAGCAGTGGTTCCTAATATACAAGCAGATATAGCTCCAACAGATATTCTAACCCGTGATCTTATTTTTCATAGCAATTAGAATTTCTTTCTCAACTTTTTTTGAAATTTTCTCAAAAAGTTTTCTCCTGTAACTGAGATTGGTTTTGTTTTCATAGATAGAATCTCCCATGAGTCTCCAGCTCCCTTATCTGTGTTTTCAAAACGCGTTTTCGCAATGCCTAGAATCATGTGCCCACAAAAGTCAAGATTCAACCAAATGTTCCCTTGATTTTTACCCCTCCAGGTTTCTGCCTCAGGACTCAATGAACTAGTAATCACTTTGTGACATTTAAAACAATGGAAAGGTGTCTTAATCCAGAGGTTCTCAACAGGGTAGAATTTGTTAGAATCACCCAAATCCTAACCCAAGAGAGCACTCAGTACCAGACGCTGCCCCTTGAGCTCTTCTGTAACCAGCTCTGGGAGCTGGCATGAGCCTCAGCTCCACCTGGAAGATGAGCAGTGTTGGCACTATTTCACTGCCACGAAACTGATCTTACCCTTCCTCTATGATTTACTGTTTCCTAAGTCAGTAACTGGGTGATGGCTCCAATCAGTTCAGACAAGCAGAAGTGCTGGGAAACTAAGTATCTGGCAGTTTCATCTTCTGCAGGGGTTCTCAAAATTAAGGAGTTTTAGCTGATGGGTACACTTTTGACAAAACAGCATCCATATGTGACTCTGAGTCCCTACTAATATAATTACTTTGAAATCCTTTTTATTGGTAAAATATGGACCTTTAAATATACTTGATTCTTAAGTTTACTAGCTGATTTTTTTTTTTCTTAGCTGAGAAATGAATATTCTAAAGCATGCATGCTCAGTTGCTCAGTCGTTTCCAACTCCTCATGACTCTATGGACTGTAGCCCACCAGGGTACTCTGTCCATGGGATTCACCTGACAAGAATACTGGAGTATTTCTTCAGTACTTCTTCCAACAGATATTCCTAACCCCGGGATCAAACCCACATGTCCTGTGGCTCCTGCACTGCTGGGAAGTTCTTTACCACTGCATCACTTAGGGAACCCAATATCCTAAAGCAGTGGTTCCTAATATACAAGCAGATATAGCTAAAACAACGAACAGAAAACAAATCCAATAATACTGAATAAGAAAGACACATATCACTCCAGAATAGTGATCATCTTTGTTTTGCATCTGTTTTACCACATACACTATAAAACATATATTGTTCCTTATATTGTTCCTTATTGCTTGAATAATAAAAATGGTGTTGAAAACCAAAAATAAAAAAATGGTGTTGACCTAAGAATGAGGAGGTCTGGGCTATGCTACTAATACACCATGCACCCTTGGGCAGTCATGTATTTCTTCCGTGTCCTGCATTTCTGTTTTATAAAATGGATACACTAACACAGGATCAAAATACTTCCCAGAGTTCTTAACAGAAAATAATAATAACCTTCTTATAGTTGGCCTCTTCTCACTTTAAAGCCCCTTCGCAGTGGCCTCCCACCATGCTATCTAAATTTCTTCCTACTAGAAAATTAACAATCTGATTTTAGCTCTTGTATCACTCTCCAAAAACATTTGATTTATTTAGTTGTTACTCTTTGCACCATGAGAATATAAGTCTCTAAAGACAAAGGCCAAGTCTGTCTTACTTATCAAGGTATCACCAGCATCTAGAACAAAGCCTAGCGAACAGCAGACCATGAATAAATATTTGCAAAGAAATAGATGAAGGACATAAAAGACATGAAAGCACTTGGGAAAGTTAAAAGATCTAAAGAAACTGAAATATCTCTAGAAGTATTTATTTTTCAGGAGTGATGACAAAAGTAGTCTTTTTCACCTACATCTATTATATCTGGTGTCCACTCTGTCAATAAAAATTTAAACATTTTAGCAAATGCCACAAATATAGCTCTGATTCTGACAGCAGAAACATATATTTCTACATACATAATTACACAGAAAATGTTAATATGTCTTTTTCAAAATAGTCTTGTTTCCTTACAAGCAGAAAGTTTCTATGTGAGGAGGACAAGTTTCTGTAAAGAATAATGCAAGATCAGAGGAGAACATCAGATACCCACTTCTCTTTCGTTGGTGCTATAGTTCACCTAATATATACTCTCATTCTTTCTTTCTTACAATGATATACCATTGCCACAGACCTTCTAAATGCTCCTTTAATTTCTTTCTCCGGCTGCACTGCATGATTTTTATGAGGATGAACAAAGAATTACTAGTCCATTTCAATCAGCAGTAAATCTCCCTTTTGCCCTTGTTGCTTCTTAACTGTACTTTTAGTCTTATTTTCCGAAAATGATTAATTCAAGTGGAAAGGTACTATATTGCAGCATCCTTGGATTCTACTGCTTTCTGACTAACGGCTCTGTGGGTGAAACTCAAATGAATTAAACTTGGACAAGACTCTGACACTTTCCTTGGACTAGATCAAATCAGGAGTATAGAGCCTATGAACCTGGTATTCAGAACCATAGAATCCACTGAAAACCTAATATTACCCTTTCTTATGAACTTACATATATTTCCCTCTCTGATGAGTTTCATTATTTATACTGTGAAAATGGAAATTAAGACATCTGTAGCTCTTTACGAAATTCACAGTCTAGAGTTTAATGCATAGTATGACCTGGAAAATTCCCTTAAGAATCAGATGATCTTTCTTTGAAGTATGATAAAAATAATTACAACATTCCTTACAGATGTAAAAACAAATCTCAAGAATTATTTCCTCATTTTAATATATAAATTCAATATTTATAAGATATCTTTATTAAATAAGAGAATACTTGCTCAACTGAGGTTGAAGAAGCAGTGAATATATATGCTGAAAGCAAAGAGCCAAGTATTTCAGGTGTCATTGCAAGCTTTATCAAACGACTGCTTTATGACACGAAAGTAATAGCTTAAAGATCTTGGGTCTAGTTTGCCTATCTGTGGGATTTAACTGATGGCTCAGATTATGAAGAATCTGTCTGCAATGCAGGAGACATGGGCTTGATCCCTGGGTCAGGAAGATCCCTAGAGAAGGTAATGGCTACCAACTCAAGTATTCTTGCCTGAAGAATCACACAGACAGAGGAGCCTGACAGGCTACAGTCTGTAGGGCCATAAAGAGCCCAACACAGCTGAGCAACTAAGCACAATGTGTTGCTTACCTGCAATTTGAAATGCATACTGGCCAGAAGACTGGAAAAGGTCATACCCACTTCTCTTTCGTTGGTGCTATAGTTCACCTAATATATACTCTCATTCTTTCTTTCTTACAATGATATACCATTGCCACAGACCTTCTAAATGCTCCTTTAATTTCTTTCTCCGGCTGCACTGCATGATTTTTATGAGGATGAACAAAGAATTACTAGTCCATTTCAATCAGCAGTAAATCTCCCTTTTGCCCTTGTTGCTTCTTAACTGTACTTTTAGTCTTATTTTCCGAAAATGATTAATTCAAGTGGAAAGGTACTATATTGCAGCATCCTTGGATTCTACTGCTTTCTGACTAACGGCTCTGTGGGTGAAACTCAAATGAATTAAACTTGGACAAGACTCTGACACTTTCCTTGGACTAGATCAAATCAGGAGTATAGAGCCTATGAACCTGGTATTCAGAACCATAGAATCCACTGAAAACCTAATATTACCCTTTCTTATGAACTTACATATATTTCCCTCTCTGATGAGTTTCATTATTTATACTGTGAAAATGGAAATTAAGACATCTGTAGCTCTTTACGAAATTCACAGTCTAGAGTTTAATGCATAGTATGACCTGGAAAATTCCCTTAAGAATCAGATGATCTTTCTTTGAAGTATGATAAAAATAATTACAACATTCCTTACAGATGTAAAAACAAATCTCAAGAATTATTTCCTCATTTTAATATATAAATTCAATATTTATAAGATATCTTTATTAAATAAGAGAATACTTGCTCAACTGAGGTTGAAGAAGCAGTGAATATATATGCTGAAAGCAAAGAGCCAAGTATTTCAGGTGTCATTGCAAGCTTTATCAAACGACTGCTTTATGACACGAAAGTAATAGCTTAAAGATCTTGGGTCTAGTTTGCCTATCTGTGGGATTTAACTGATGGCTCAGATTATGAAGAATCTGTCTGCAATGCAGGAGACATGGGCTTGATCCCTGGGTCAGGAAGATCCCCTAGAGAAGGTAATGGCTACCAACTCAAGTATTCTTGCCTGAAGAATCCCACAGACAGAGGAGCCTGACAGGCTACAGTCTGTAGGGCCATAAAGAGCCCAACACAGCTGAGCAACTAAGCACAATGTGTTGCTTACCTGCAATTTGAAATGCATACTGGCCAGAAGACTGGAAAAGGTCAGTTTTCATTCCAATACCAAAGAAGAGCAATGCCAGACAATGTTCAAACTACTGCACAATTGCTCCCATTTCACATGGTAGCAAGGTAATACTCAAAACCCTTAAAGACAGGCTTCAATAGTATATGAAGTAAGAATTTTTGTATGTATGCAGGTTTAGAAAAGGTAGAGGAACCAAAAGGTCAAATTGACAAAATCCATTGGATCATAAAAAGAGCAAAACAATTCCAGAATAACATCTACTTCTGTTTCATTGACTATACTAAATCCTTTGTGTGGATAACAACAAACTGGAAAATTCTTAAAGAGATGGAAATACCAGACTACATACAGCTCCTGAGAAACCTGTATGCACGTCAAGAAGCAATAGTTAGAACTGGACAGAATAAGGGACTCAAAATTGAGATAGGAGAACATCAAAGCTGTATGTTGTCACCCTGTTTACTTAATATACATGCAGAATACTACATGCTAAATGCCAGGATGGATGAATCACAAGCTGGAATCAAGATTTCCAGGAGAAATATCAATAATCTTGGATATGCAGATGATAGCACCTTTGCCGCAGAAAGTAAAAAGGAACCAAAGAGCCTCTTGATGAAGGTGAAAGAGGAGAGTGAAAAAGCTGGCTTAAAACTCAGTATCTGATACTAGAAAAAAAAGATATTTATTAAATAAGAGAATACTTGCTCAACTGAGGTTGAAGAAGCAGTGAATATATATGCTGAAAGCAAAGAGCCAAGTATTTCAGGTGTCATTGCAAGCTTTATCAAACGACTGCTTTATGACACGAAAGTAATAGCTTAAAGATCTTGGGTCTAGTTTGCCTATCTGTGGGATTTAACTGATGGCTCAGATTATGAAGAATCTGTCTGCAATGCAGGAGACATGGGCTTGATCCCTGGGTCAGGAAGATCCCCTAGAGAAGGTAATGGCTACCAACTCAAGTATTCTTGCCTGAAGAATCCCACAGACAGAGGAGCCTGACAGGCTACAGTCTGTAGGGCCATAAAGAGCCCAACACAGCTGAGCAACTAAGCACAATGTGTTGCTTACCTGCAATTTGAAATGCATACTGGCCAGAAGACTGGAAAAGGTCAGTTTTCATTCCAATACCAAAGAAGAGCAATGCCAGACAATGTTCAAACTACTGCACAATTGCTCCCATTTCACATGGTAGCAAGGTAATACTCAAAACCCTTAAAGACAGGCTTCAATAGTATATGAAGTAAGAATTTTTGTATGTATGCAGGTTTAGAAAAGGTAGAGGAACCAAAAGGTCAAATTGACAAAATCCATTGGATCATAAAAAGAGCAAAACAATTCCAGAATAACATCTACTTCTGTTTCATTGACTATACTAAATCCTTTGTGTGGATAACAACAAACTGGAAAATTCTTAAAGAGATGGAAATACCAGACTACATACAGCTCCTGAGAAACCTGTATGCACGTCAAGAAGCAATAGTTAGAACTGGACAGAATAAGGGACTCAAAATTGAGATAGGAGAACATCAAAGCTGTATGTTGTCACCCTGTTTACTTAATATACATGCAGAATACTACATGCTAAATGCCAGGATGGATGAATCACAAGCTGGAATCAAGATTTCCAGGAGAAATATCAATAATCTTGGATATGCAGATGATAGCACCTTTGCCGCAGAAAGTAAAAAGGAACCAAAGAGCCTCTTGATGAAGGTGAAAGAGGAGAGTGAAAAAGCTGGCTTAAAACTCAGTATTCGGGCTTCCCCTGGTGGTCCAGTGGATAAGGACACCGCCTTGCAGTGCAAGGGGCGCCGGTTCGATCTCTGGCCTGGGAAGATCCCACGTGCCGCGGAGCGGCTGGACCCATGTGTCCAATTACCGAGCCGGAGCTCTGGAGCACATGCACCCAGAGCCAGCACTCTGCAACAGACGCCACCGCGATGGGAGGCCCACAGGAGCCAAAGAACAAAGACGGATGAAAATGGAGAAATGAAGGACCAATAGAAGTGGCCCGCCCGCTCCCCTCCCTCCCCAACCCGACCCCCACCCAAAATAAATAAATAAATAAATCTTAAAAAAAAAAAAAAACAAAAAAAACTCAGTATTCAAAAAACTATGATCAGGACATCCAGTCCCATCACTTTGTGACAAATAGATGAGCCAACAATGGAAATGGTGACTTACTTTTTTCCCTCCAGGCTCCAAAATCACTGCAGACAGTGACTGCAGCCATGAAACTAAAAGATGCTTGGAACACTTGTTCTTTGGAAGAAAAGCTATGACAAACCATTCAGCATATTAAAAAACCAGAGTCATCACTTTGCTGACAAAGGTTTGTATAGTCAAAACTTTGGTTTTTCCAGTAGTCATGTATGGATGTGAGAGCTAGACCATAAAGAAGGTTGAGCGCTAAAGATGCTTTTGATCTGTGTTTGGAGAAGACTCTTGAGAGTCCTTTGGACAGCAAAGAGAACAAACCAGCCAATCCTAAGGGAAATCAACACTGAATATTCATTGGAAGGAATGATACTGAAGCTAAAGCTTCAGTACTTTGGCCACCTGAGGTGAAGAGCCTGGGCACGTCAAAGAAGTCAATAGTTAGAACTGGACAGAATAAGGGACTCAAAATTGAGATAGGAGAACATCAAAGCTGTATGTTGTCACCCTGTTTACTTAATATACATGCAGAATACTACATGCTAAATGCCAGGATGGATGAATCACAAGCTGGAATCAAGATTTCCAGGAGAAATATCAATAATCTTGGATATGCAGATGATAGCACCTTTGCCGCAGAAAGTAAAAAGGAACCAAAGAGCCTCTTGATGAAGGTGAAAGAGGAGAGTGAAAAAGCTGGCTTAAAACTCAGTATTCGGGCTTCCCCTGGTGGTCCAGTGGATAAGGACACCGCCTTGCAGTGCAAGGGGCGCCGGTTCGATCTCTGGCCTGGGAAGATCCCACGTGCCGCGGAGCGGCTGGACCCATGTGTCCAATTACCGAGCCGGAGCTCTGGAGCACATGCACCCAGAGCCAGCACTCTGCAACAGACGCCACCGCGATGGGAGGCCCACAGGAGCCAAAGAACAAAGACGGATGAAAATGGAGAAATGAAGGACCAATAGAAGTGGCCCGCCCGCTCCCCTCCCTCCCCAACCCGACCCCCACCCAAAATAAATAAATAAATAAATCTTAAAAAAAAAAAAACAAAAAAAACTCAGTATTCAAAAAACTATGATCAGGACATCCAGTCCCATCACTTTGTGACAAATAGATGAGCCAACAATGGAAATGGTGACTTACTTTTTTCCCTCCAGGCTCCAAAATCACTGCAGACAGTGACTGCAGCCATGAAACTAAAAGATGCTTGGAACACTTGTTCTTTGGAAGAAAAGCTATGACAAACCATTCAGCATATTAAAAAACCAGAGTCATCACTTTGCTGACAAAGGTTTGTATAGTCAAAACTTTGGTTTTTCCAGTAGTCATGTATGGATGTGAGAGCTAGACCATAAAGAAGGTTGAGCGCTAAAGATGCTTTTGATCTGTGTTTGGAGAAGACTCTTGAGAGTCCTTTGGACAGCAAAGAGAACAAACCAGCCAATCCTAAGGGAAATCAACACTGAATATTCATTGGAAGGAATGATACTGAGGCTGAAGCTCAATACTTTGGCCACCTGAGGTGAAGAGCCTCAGTGGAAAAGACCCTGATCCTGGAGAAGACTGAGGGAAGGAGGAGAAGGGGGCGACAGAGGATAAGATAGTTGGATGGCATCATCAACTCAATGGACATGAGACTGAGCAAACTCCAGGAGATAGTGAAGGATAGGTAAGCCTATCTATCTGTACAGTGATGATATACAACTTCTTTTAGCTCTTAGGCCAAAGTTAGCTGGAGAGTTTCTTATGATGCTTGCTCCCACATTCTGAATTCTTTACAGTCTGTTGTAAAGTCATTGCAGCATTGGTTTTTAAACAGAAAAATCTTTCCTCTGTTGCCTCATAGATGGGGCAGAATAACGTTAGCTCATTAGAAATAGACATATTAATAGACAGTAATAGTAATAGGCAGGGTAGTAGTAATAAACATGGAAGAGCAATAACAATAATGGAAATGGCTAAAAACAAACCCTGTATAAATAGAAGATAAAGCGTTTTTTTAAGTTTTGACAGATCTTTGGGTTTTTTGTTTGTTTGTTTCTAAGATACTTTCTATGTGTGGCCCACCATGTACTGGGCCCAGAGTAAATCTAGGTTTCCTAGGTTACAGAAGTTCTCTAAGTGGCTCAAGTCTATTATTTTAGCTTATGCGTCATAAACTATGAGCATTAGAGATGGGATGAGATGAGAAATTAAGTAAAGCAGTGGTATTATAGGTTCTGGAAGGTCTCTTTCACAGTTCCTACCAATCAGAGGATTTGGAAATAAAACACATTAATTCACGAGGTAGTTTTTTTCTCTTAATCTCTTTGACTGCCCAAAACAAAACTAAATGGTAATTTCTAAGGCACTTCTAGTGTAGAGAAGACTAGACCATCCTTTACACAAAAAGAGCAGCAAATGAATGCATATCTGGTACTTGGTGGTGTAGTTGCTAAACCGTGTCCAACTCTGCAACCCCACGAATTGTAGACAGCCAGGCTTCTCTATCCATGGGATTTCCAGGCCAGAATACTGGAGTGGATTGCCATTTTTTCCTCCAGGAGGATCCTCCTGACCCAGGGATAGAACCCACATCTCCTGCACTGGCAGAAACATTCTTTACCACTGAGCCACCTGGGAAACCCATATCTCGTACTTAGATACATTAATCTCTCAAAACACAGGAAAGTAAAGTAATATAATGAAAGGGTCATCAAGTGACCATAATCCCGTGTGTTATGAGAAAAATCTCTGGGGAGCAATGGGTAGCAGTATTAATTAGCAGTTGGACGGCTGGAGAACAGCTGTAGAAAGGGATAAGAGGTGAGAAATTGTCAACTTTAGAGAAAAGAAAAAAAATCCATTGCTGGGTTTTAGAACACTGAAACAGCACATTTTGGAGACAAGGTTGATTAATCACTTCTAAGTTAGTAGCTACTGAGGCTGTCTTTTTAAGGAAAACAAAAAAGTTAGCACAGTATATAGTAAACAAAGGATGGATGTTCAATATTTATTCTTCTTTCTAGATGGTAAGTTATTAACACTGAAATTTTAATTCTACATGAACCTTTCTATTTTTTTTCCATTGAGCAAGGTGAAAAAATATCTGATTGTTAAAACAGAAGCAAAAACAGAAAAGAAAAATTGTACAGAAAGAAAAATACTCTGCTCTTCATTATAAACTGTATTTAGTTGATAAAATTCCAATAGCTATATTCCATGTGGTGGGGAATAGGGAGGGAGAAGCATCTTTCCAATTCATTTAAAGAAGTCTAACAAACAAAATATTGACTGTCCTTTCAAATAGCTCAATTGGAAAATAATGATTAGTGTCAGACGTGATATCACAGAGTCAGTAACCTTTCAGCCCACAGTGCAATATTTTACTATGCTTGCCCCAGAAATCAGTTACAATACTCTCTACCATTTGTCATGTATGTCATTTGGATTTTCTGAATTAGATTAAGGCCACGTTCCTACCAATCAGAGGATTTGGAAATAAAACACATTAATTCACGAGGTAGTTTTTCTCTTAATCTCTTTGACTGCCCAAAACAAAACTAAATGGTAATTTCTAAGGCACTTCTAGTGTAGAAGACTAGACCATCCTTTACACAAAAGAGCAGCAAATGAATGCATATCTGGTACTTGGTGGTGTAGTTGCTAAACCGTGTCCAACTCTGCAACCCCACGAATTGTAGACAGCCAGGCTTCTCTATCCATGGGATTTCCAGGCCAGAATACTGGAGTGGATTGCCATTTTTTCCTCCAGGAGGATCCTCCTGACCCAGGGATAGAACCCACATCTCCTGCACTGGCAGAAACATTCTTTACCACTGAGCCACCTGGGAAACCCATATCTCGTACTTAGATACATTAATCTCTCAAAACACAGGAAAGTAAAGTAATATAATGAAAGGGTCATCAAGTGACCATAATCCCGTGTGTTATGAGAAAAATCTCTGGGGAGCAATGGGTAGCAGTATTAATTAGCAGTTGGACGGCTGGAGAACAGCTGTAGAAAGGGATAAGAGGTGAGAAATTGTCAACTTTAGAGAAAAGAAAAAAAATCCATTGCTGGGTTTTAGAACACTGAAACAGCACATTTTGGAGACAAGGTTGATTAATCACTTCTAAGTTAGTAGCTACTGAGGCTGTCTTTTTAAGGAAAACAAAAAAGTTAGCACAGTAGTAAACAAAGGATGGATGTTCAATATTTATTCTTCTTTCTAGATGGTAAGTTATTAACACTGAAATTTTAATTCTACATGAACCTTTCTATTTTTTTTCCATTGAGCAAGGTGAAAAAATATCTGATTGTTAAAACAGAAGCAAAAACAGAAAAGAAAAATTGTACAGAAAGAAAAATACTCTGCTCTTCATTATAAACTGTATTTAGTTGATAAAATTCCAATAGCTATATTCCATGTGGTGGGGAATAGGGAGGGAGAAGCATCTTTCCAATTCATTTAAAGAAGTCTAACAAACAAAATATTGACTGTCCTTTCAAATAGCTCAATTGGAAAATAATGATTAGTGTCAGACGTGATATCACAGAGTCAGTAACCTTTCAGCCCACAGTGCAATATTTTACTATGCTTGCCCCAGAAATCAGTTACAATACTCTCTACCATTTGTCATGTATGTCATTTGGATTTTCTGAATGTAAGAATAGTTGACCTTAAGCATTCTACAACTACTAGAAGCTGAAGGTCATGCTATATGTCATTGAAAAGAGAATTTCCTTTGTATTGGCAATAAGCTCTTGACTGACCTCTGACATTAATGCCATGAAGTAAAATGTTTTCCATCTTAGCAATCTACATAGAAAGCACATGTACTTTCTTCTACTAGACTGTTGTTTCACATCTTTACAAAAATCTTGCCCCTTTAAAAAAGGGCATGAAAGCAGCAAGATTTACTTACTGCTAAAATTAACAGGCTTCCACAGAATTCAAACAATCTCTTATTTTTCCTACTCTATGTTTTATAGCTAGAGAATCAAAGAGAAGCAGGTATCAAAAATTTAAAAATCTGAGAAGCCATCAACATGATATAGTTGAAAATATTGTTTTTTTAATGTGTAAGTATTCAAGACCTATATTTCAAAATCTCTTTGTCAATTGTTACCTTTTCTCTGCATGTGAACTGTTAAAGTTTAAAAACCAGGAAAGGACTTTAGCTAAATACTCATGCATCTAATATATTTAACATCTCATGCAATACTGATTTTATCTGACAAATGTTTCATAAGAAAAATGCAATGTATTCACATATAAAAAAAATCTAATGTTATATTTTGCTTAGTTCTAAACTTGCCTTTCAGAACTTTCATTTGATTTCCTATAATACTGTGTCAAATAGATTGTTATTAACACTGAAATTTTAATTCTACATGAACCTTTCTATTTTTTTCCATTGAGCAAGGTGAAAAAATATCTGATTGTTAAAACAGAAGCAAAAACAGAAAAGAAAAATTGTACAGAAAGAAAAATACTCTGCTCTTCATTATAAACTGTATTTAGTTGATAAAATTCCAATAGCTATATTCCATGTGGTGGGGAATAGGGAGGGAGAAGCATCTTTCCAATTCATTTAAAGAAGTCTAACAAACAAAATATTGACTGTCCTTTCAAATAGCTCAATTGGAAAATAATGATTAGTGTCAGACGTGATATCACAGAGTCAGTAACCTTTCAGCCCACAGTGCAATATTTTACTATGCTTGCCCCAGAAATCAGTTACAATACTCTCTACCATTTGTCATGTATGTCATTTGGATTTTCTGAATGTAAGAATAGTTGACCTTAAGCATTCTACAACTACTAGAAGCTGAAGGTCATGCTATATGTCATTGAAAAGAGAATTTCCTTTGTATTGGCAATAAGCTCTTGACTGACCTCTGACATTAATGCCATGAAGTAAAATGTTTTCCATCTTAGCAATCTACATAGAAAGCACATGTACTTTCTTCTACTAGACTGTTGTTTCACATCTTTACAAAAATCTTGCCCCTTTAAAAAAGGGCATGAAAGCAGCAAGATTTACTTACTGCTAAAATTAACAGGCTTCCACAGAATTCAAACAATCTCTTATTTTTCCTACTCTATGTTTTATAGCTAGAGAATCAAAGAGAAGCAGGTATCAAAAATTTAAAAATCTGAGAAGCCATCAACATGATATAGTTGAAAATATTGTTTTTTTAATGTGTAAGTATTCAAGACCTATATTTCAAAATCTCTTTGTCAATTGTTACCTTTTCTCTGCATGTGAACTGTTAAAGTTTAAAAACCAGGAAAGGACTTTAGCTAAATACTCATGCATCTAATATATTTAACATCTCATGCAATACTGATTTTATCTGACAAATGTTTCATAAGAAAAATGCAATGTATTCACATATAAAAAAAATCTAATGTTATATTTTGCTTAGTTCTAAACTTGCCTTTCAGAACTTTCATTTGATTTCCTATAATACTGTGTAGACGAAATTTTTTGTGATTCTTAGATGGAAAGAAAATAGAACAGTTCCAAAGGCTGTGCACTTTGAGTGCTCAAGGTATCATGAAAAGCCTCTATTTCTCATTAACTTAAATTTAGAAGTGTCTCAAGGGGGCATGTAAACACAAAGGTAAGAATAAAAAAATATATTTATATATATTCTTTTTTACACGAATATATGAACACCTTGACTACCATTTTACAAATAATGATTTGGTTTCACAAGTATTTGTTGCAACTTTCTCTCTCCCTCATCTCTACACGTTTTATATATTTAGCAATAACAATATATTCAGTTATTTATGGGTCATTTATTCTCTCCTCTCCAACATGATTATAACCTTCCTGTGTGCAAAAAGCACACTGTGCATGCCTTTGTGCATTAATACCTGACACAGTGTGGATAACAGGTAAATGCCTATTGGATATTGGTAAGGGAAGTCAACTAAAATTTTATATGTTTAGTGTCTATTTATTATGTAGTAATTCGTATAGGTTTTCCTAATACTTCCTCCTTCCAGTTGGAAGGAACTTACTGCATCTATATGCCATATTTAGGTTTTAAATTTGACCTCTGCCCACATTAGTTATGAGAATTTAGGCGACAAATCCTTATATTTAATTTGTGCCTGGTTCTGCCCATGTAAAATAGGCATAGTAATTGTACCTACCATGTAGGATTATTAGAAGTATTATTTGGGTTATAATAAGTAACATAGTTTAAAGGGTTAAAGAGTACCTTGTATACTAAGCATTTTATGTTTGTTATGGTAATTATTAATATCACCTATCCATCTGAAAGTAGGGTAATAATATCCACATCATAGATTTATTAGCACTAAATAAAACAACAAACGTAAAGCAACTAATAATTTTCTGGTAAATTGGATGTGAGATGTGAGAGAAAAAGGTATCCAGGATGATTCTAAGGCTATTGTCCTGAGTAACTGGAAGAAAGGAGGTGTTAACTGAGATGAGAAGACCAGGACTAACACTTTTAGGGGAGTAATTCAAGAGCTCAGTGTTAAAAATGTTAAGTTGGAAATTTCTATTAAATACTTGAAAGTATACTTTGGGAAAGCAACTGGTTTAAAATAGAAAAGAACGAATACAAACCAGTAGTTCCAAAATAAATGCACTAATCTATGGGGTATATACTGAGTCAAATAAATGAACCGTATACATCAGTTGTTTCTAACTTAGTAGATATTAGAAATCTTTCCAGAAGCTGATGAGAGACATATGAACACATGCACATAAAATGTGCATACATTTAAATTTTATGTTTGGAAATTTTATTTTATCCACATTAGCCTTAAAGACACTGTTGAGAAAATTATAGTCTTATCATTACATTTTTTTTCATGTAAAATAATACTTCCTAAAAAGCTGATTTTAGTGAATTATACAAATAAAATCAAATATAAATTTCATTTCTGCATAAAAGTTAATTTCAACAGAAAGCTGCTGTTGTTCGCCTTGAGAAGTTAAAAACATGTATGGTATTTAGTTGTTAAATGATTTCATATTTTGTATTTTGATGGTAGCAAAGTTTAAATAAATTCACATAATATACTCATAAGATTTAAGACATGAGTTCAGGTAAATGCCTAGGAAAACTAAAATTTTATATGTTTAGTGTCTATTTATTATGTAGTAATTCGTATAGGTTTTCCTAATACTTCCTCCTTCCAGTTGGAAGGAACTTACTGCATCTATATGCCATATTTAGGTTTTAAATTTGACCTCTGCCCACATTAGTTATGAGAATTTAGGCGACAAATCCTTATATTTAATTTGTGCCTGGTTCTGCCCATGTAAAATAGGCATAGTAATTGTACCTACCATGTAGGATTATTAGAAGTATTATTTGGGTTATAATAAGTAACATAGTTTAAAGGGTTAAAGAGTACCTTGTATACTAAGCATTTTATGTTTGTTATGGTAATTATTAATATCACCTATCCATCTGAAAGTAGGGTAATAATATCCACATCATAGATTTATTAGCACTAAATAAAACAACAAACGTAAAGCAACTAATAATTTTCTGGTAAATTGGATGTGAGATGTGAGAGAAAAAGGTATCCAGGATGATTCTAAGGCTATTGTCCTGAGTAACTGGAAGAAAGGAGGTGTTAACTGAGATGAGAAGACCAGGACTAACACTTTTAGGGGAGTAATTCAAGAGCTCAGTGTTAAAAATGTTAAGTTGGAAATTTCTATTAAATACTTGAAAGTATACTTTGGGAAAGCAACTGGTTTAAAATAGAAAAGAACGAATACAAACCAGTAGTTCCAAAATAAATGCACTAATCTATGGGGTATATACTGAGTCAAATAAATGAACCGTATACATCAGTTGTTTCTAACTTAGTAGATATTAGAAATCTTTCCAGAAGCTGATGAGAGACATATGAACACATGCACATAAAATGTGCATACATTTAAATTTTATGTTTGGAAATTTTATTTTATCCACATTAGCCTTAAAGACACTGTTGAGAAAATTATAGTCTTATCATTACATTTTTTTTCATGTAAAATAATACTTCCTAAAAAGCTGATTTTAGTGAATTATACAAATAAAATCAAATATAAATTTCATTTCTGCATAAAAGTTAATTTCAACAGAAAGCTGCTGTTGTTCGCCTTGAGAAGTTAAAAACATGTATGGTATTTAGTTGTTAAATGATTTCATATTTTGTATTTTGATGGTAGCAAAGTTTTTAAATAAAAATTCACATAAATATACTTTAGAAAATGATATCAAAGATCTTATGATTTATTTTACAACATCTTTATAGAGCTATAATAAATAAGCAAGCAAATTTCATAAGAACATGAGTTAAACTTCTATCAATATCTTTGTCCTCAAACCCATGAGGTCATCTGGTAAAGTCTGTATCAAGTCTCATAAAAATGTATTATCTATCTCACAGCATCTCTTCAAAATGGTGGCATGACAAAAATATTTCTAAGTTTTAGGATCATTATTCAAGGTAAAAGTAAGAATCTTGAATCAAGCTGTTTTTCCCATTAACAAAATCAAATTTAGTATCTAAGACATCTAGCAGTGAATAAATTATTCCTATAAAGCTATTCTGAATCAGTTGCAAAAATGAGCAATCGAAGAGAAAAATAAGAGCACAAATCATTTACAAAAGCATAAAAATAATAAAATGCTTAAAACTAAATATAAGAAAATAGAAATTACATACTCTGAAAACTACAAAATACTATTGAGAGACATTAAAGAAGACCTAAATAAATGGAAAGACACTGTATATGCCTAAAACTAAATATTGTTAAAATGGGAATACTTCCCAAATTGATCAACAGATTTAAAGTAATTCATATCAAAATTCCAGTTAGCTTTTCTGCACAACTGACAACTAACACTAAAGCTCACATGGAAATGCCAGGGACTCAGACTGCCCAGAATAATAAACCCACTTTTAAAATTACACCCTGTGACGATGTCTTTTAGGGCAATTATTAATATGAGAAAAAGATTACAGAGTATATCTATACCAATTTTTAGATTTATCCATCTAGTCACATTTACTGGTGCTTTTTTGGGTGACTTTTCTCTAATTAAATGGGGATTCTTTAAATGTTATAGTGCTTCACAGTTTTTAGAAGTTTCACATACATGACTTCACATAATCCCACAATAATACTTCAATTACTTTTCTACTCTTATATTTCCCCTCCCTCCTTTCCTCTCCCCGCTGGTAACTATTAGCTTGCTCTCTGTATTTGTGAGTCAGTTTCTTTTTCATTTTGTTCCCTAGTTTGATGCATTTTTTAGCTTCCACATATAACTTATATCATACTGTATATGTCTTTATCTGATTTATTTCACTTAGCATAATGCCCTCCAAATCGATCCCTGTTGCTACAAATGGCAAAATTTCATTCTTTCCCATGGCTGAGTAGTATTCCATCATAGACATATATCTATATCGATCTACTTATCTATTTTTTTAATTTAGAATTTTCTACATATATGATGATATCTCCTGTTAATGTACATAGTTTTACTTGTTGAGGATAACTTCAAGTGATGAATCAGTTTTCTTTTGCTGTATTCAACATTCCTCTCTTTGTCTTTAATTTCAATGTTTTGATTATGATGTGCTTACATGTGAACCTACAGGTCTGTACTACTTGGAGCACTTTGAATTTCTTGGATCTATTGATTAATTTTGTTTTGTTTTGTTTTGTTTTGCCTCTAAGTCATCACTTAGAGGTTTCATCCACTTTTATTCTTTGGCATGTGTAGGCTTCCCATTGCAGTGGTCTTTCTTGCTGCAGAGCACTGGCTCTGGGCACGTGCACTCCAGAGATCTGGCTCCTAATTGGACATACCAGCCCAGCCGCACCATGGCACGTGGGATCTTCCCAGGCCAGGGATTGAACTGGTGCCCCTTGTATCGCAAGGCAGAGTCTTTACCCACGGAACCACCAGGGAAACCTTTGATTAAAGCTGTTAATCAAATCTGGGAAACTTCTGACTCTTACCTTTAAATATTTTTTTTCTTTTTTTTTATTTATTCATTTATTTATTTATTTATTTATTTATTTATTTTTGTACATGTATGTTCCCAGATCAATCAGATGCATATCCCTTGGCCCTCCCCCCACCCAGGTTCCCCCCCCCATCCCTCCAGACCATTGCTCCAAGTGGTTGTAGGTACTCCTATTCCCCTAGCACAATGACAATAGCTATCTTTTCTACACATGACAGTATAGGTTCCCATGTTACTCCCTCCCATTGTTCGGTCTCCACAATGTCTTTATGTCTATTCTCTGTTTTTTCATGAGTTCACTGTGTGTGTTATCATGACCATCTTACTAGATCCCATATATATGAGTTAGTATACTATACTTGTCTTTCTCTTTTTGACTTACTTCACTTTTTATGATAGGTTCTAGAGCCAGCCACCTCATTAGGACTGAGTCTTCTGCATTTCTTTTAACAGCTGAGTAGTATTCCATTGTATATATGTACCAGAGCTTCTGGATCCATTCATTTGTCGATGGACACCTAGGTTGTTTCCATGTTCTGGCTATTGTATAGAGAGCTGCAATGAACATTGGGGTACAGGTGCCTCTTTCAGTTTTGATTTCATCAGGATATAGGCCTAATAGTGGGATTGCTGGGTCATAGGGTGCTTCTATTTTTAGTTTTTTACGGAACCTCCATATTGTCTTCCATAGAGGTTGTATTAATTTACATTCCCACCAGCAATGCAAGAGGGTTCCCTTTTCTCCACACCCTCTCCGGCATTTGTTGTCTGTCGATTTGTTGATGATGGCCATTCTGACAGGTGTGAGGTGGTATCTCATTGTGGTTTTAATTTGCATTTCTCTAATAATAAGCGAGGTTGAGCATCGTTTCATATATTTTGGACCATTTGTATGTCCTCTTTGGAGGCGTCTCTTTAGATCTTTTTCCCATTTTTGATTGAGTTGTTCATTTTTCCTGTGCTGAGTTGTCTGAGTTGCTTGTAGATTTTGGAGATTAATTCTTTGTCTGTTGTTTCATTTGCTATGATTTTCTCCCACTCTGTGGGGTGTCTGTTGAACTTTTTTGTCATTTCTTTTGCTGTACAAAAGCTTTTAAGTTTCATGAGGTCCCATATGTTCATTTTTCTTTTCAGTTCTGCTATTTTAGTTGGTGGGTCAGAGAAGATCTTGCTTTGATTGATGTCCTTGAGGGTTTTGCCTATATTCTCCTCTAAGAGTTTGATGGTTTCTGGTCTTACATTGAGCCCCCAGGTTACCCACCCCATCCCTCCAGACCATTGCTCCAAGTGGTTGTAGGTACTCCTATTCCCTAGCACAATGACAATAGCTATCTTTTCTACACATGACAGTATAGGTTCCCATGTTACTCCCTCCCATTGTTCGGTCTCCACAATGTCTTTATGTCTATTCTCTGTTTTTTCATGAGTTCACTGTGTGTGTTATCATGACCATCTTACTAGATCCCATATATATGAGTTAGTATACTATACTTGTCTTTCTCTTTTTGACTTACTTCACTTTTTATGATAGGTTCTAGAGCCAGCCACCTCATTAGGACTGAGTCTTCTGCATTTCTTTTAACAGCTGAGTAGTATTCCATTGTATATATGTACCAGAGCTTCTGGATCCATTCATTTGTCGATGGACACCTAGGTTGTTTCCATGTTCTGGCTATTGTATAGAGAGCTGCAATGAACATTGGGGTACAGGTGCCTCTTTCAGTTTTGATTTCATCAGGATATAGGCCTAATAGTGGGATTGCTGGGTCATAGGGTGCTTCTATTTTTAGTTTTTTAAGGAATCTCCATATTGTCTTCCATAGAGGTTGTATTAATTTACATTCCCACCAGCAATGCAAGAGGGTTCCCTTTTCTCCACACCCTCTCCAGCATTTGTTGTCTGTCGATTTGTTGATGATGGCCATTCTGACAGGTGTGAGGTGGTATCTCATTGTGGTTTTAATTTGCATTTCTCTAATAATAAGCGAGGTTGAGCATCGTTTCATATATTTTTGGACCATTTGTATGTCCTCTTTGGAGAGGCGTCTCTTTAGATCTTTTTCCCATTTTTTGATTGGGCTGTTCATTTTCCCTGTGCTGAGTTGTCTGAGTTGCTTGTAGATTTTGGAGATTAATTCTTTGTCTGTTGTTTCATTTGCTATGATTTTCTCCCACTCTGTGGGGTGTCTGTTGAACTTTTTTGTCATTTCTTTTGCTGTACAAAAGCTTTTAAGTTTCATGAGGTCCCATATGTTCATTTTTCTTTTCAGTTCTGCTATTTTAGTTGGTGGGTCAGAGAAGATCTTGCTTTGATTGATGTCCTTGAGGGTTTTGCCTATATTCTCCTCTAAGAGTTTGATGGTTTCTGGTCTTACATTGAGGTCTTTAATCCATTTTGAGTTGATCTTAGTGTATGGCGTCAGGGAATGTTCCAATTTCATTTTTTTGCATGTAGCTGTCCAATTCTCCCAGCACCACTTGTTAAAGAGACTGTCTTTGTCCCATTTTATAGTTTCTCCTCCTTTATCAAAAATAAGGTACCCATAGGTGCGTGGGTTGATCTCTGGGTTCTCAATCTTGTTCCATTGATCTATAGTTCTGTTTTTGTGCCAGTACCATACTGTCTTGATAACTGTTGCTTTGTAGTAGAGTCTGAAGTTAGGGAGGCTGATCCCTCCAACTCCATTTTTCTTCCTCAGGATTGCTTTGGCTATTCGAGGTCTTCTGTGTTTCCATATGAACTGTGTTATTCTTTGGTCTAGTTCTGTGAATAATGTCAGTGGTAGTTGAATAGGTATTGCATTGAATCTGTAGATGATATTTGGAAGTATGGTCATTTTCACAATATTGATTCTTCCAATCCAGGAACATGGAATATCTCTCCATCTGTTTAAGTCTTCTTTAATGTCTCTCATGAGTGTCTTGTAATTTTCTGTGTACAATTCTTTTGTTTCTTTGGGTAGGTTTATTCCTAGATATTTGATTCTTTTGGTTGCAATGGTGAAGGGGATTGCCTCTTTGATTTCATTTTCTGATTTTTCATTGTTTGTGTATAGGAATGCCATTGACTTCTGTGTGTTGACTTTATATCCTGCAACTTTGCTGAATTCATTGATTAGTTCTAGTAGCTTTGTAACCGTGTCTTTGGGATTTTCTATGCATAATATCATGTCGTCTGCAAAAAGAGAGAGCTTGACTTCTTCCTTTCCAATCTGGATTCCTTTGATTTCTTTCTCTTGTCTTATTGCTGTTGCTAGGACTTCCAGGACTATGTTGAATAGCAGTGGTGAAAGTGGGCACCCCTGTCTTGTTCCTGATCTTAGAGGGAATGCTTTCAGTTTTTCACCATTAACAATAATGTTCGCTGTAGGTTTCTCATACATGGCTTTTATTATGTTGAGATAGGTTCCTTCTATGCCCATTTTCTGAAGAGTTTTGATCATAAATGGATGTTGTACTTTGTCGAAGGCTTTTTCTGCATCTATTGAGATGATCATGTGATTTTTGTCTTTCAACTTGTTGATATGGTGTATCACGTTGATTGATTTGCGGATGTTGAAGAAGCCTTGCATGCCTGGGATGAACCCAACTTGATCGTGATGTATGAGTTTTTTGACATGTCGTTGAATTCTGTTTGCTAGGATTTTGTTGAGGATCTTGGCATCTAAGTTCATCAGTGAAATTGGCCTATAGTTTTCCTTTTTTGTGTTGTCTTTGCCTGGTTTGGGTATCAGGGTGATGGTGGCCTCGTAGAATGTGTTTGGGAGTTTTCCTTCCTGTGCAATTTTTTGACAGAGTTTTAGAAGGACAGGCATTAGCTCTTCTTTAAATGTTTGGTAGAATTCGGCTGTGAAGCCATCTGGTCCTGGTCTTTTATTTTTGGGTAGATTTTTAATCACAAAGTTGATTTCTGAGCTTGTGATTGGGTTGTTCAAAGTTTCTGTTTCTTCCTGGCTCAGTCTTGGGAGATTAATCCTGTCCAAGAAACTGTCCATTTCTTCCAAGTTGTCCAGTTTGTTGCCATAGAGTTGCTCATAACAGTCTCTTAGAATCCTTTGGATTTCTGCATTATCTGTTGTAATCTCTCCTTTTTCGTTTTTGATTTTGTTGATCTGGTTCTTTTCTCTCTTTTTCTTAATGAGTCTGGCCAGTGGCTTGTCAATTTTGTTTACCTTTTCAAAGAACCAGCTTTTTGTTTTATTTATCTTTACTATTGTTTCTTTTGTTTCTTTCTCATTTATTTCTGCTCTGATCTTTATGATTTCTCTTCTTCTGCTGGCTCTGGGATGTTTTTGTTCTTCTTTCTGCAACTGTTTTAAGCGGAGGGTTAGGTCATCGTCATCTGCAAAAAGAGAGAGCTTGACTTCTTCCTTTCCAATCTGGATTCCTTTGATTTCTTTCTCTTGTCTTATTGCTGTTGCTAGGACTTCCAGGACTATGTTGAATAGCAGTGGTGAAAGTGGACACCCTTGTCTTGTTCCTGATCTTAGAGGGAATGCTTTCAGTTTTTCACCATTAACAATAATGTTCGCTGTAGGTTTCTCATACATGGCTTTTATTATGTTGAGATAGGTTCCTTCTATGCCCATTTTCTGAAGAGTTTTGATCATAAATGGATGTTGTACTTTGTCGAAGGCTTTTTCTGCATCTATTGAGATGATCATGTGTTTTTTGTCTTTCAACTTGTTGATATGGTGTATCACGTTGATTGATTTGCGGATGTTGAAGAAGCCTTGCATGCCTGGGATGAACCCAACTTGATCGTGATGTATGAGTTTTTTGACATGTCGTTGAATTCTGTTTGCTAGGATTTTGTTGAGGATCTTGGCATCTAAGTTCATCAGTGAAATTGGCCTATAGTTTTCCTTTTTTGTGTTGTCTTTGCCTGGTTTGGGTATCAGGGTGATGGTGGCCTCGTAGAATGTGTTTGGGAGTTTTCCTTCCTGTGCAATTTTTTGAAAGAGTTTTAGAAGGACAGGCATTAGCTCTTCTTTAAATGTTTGGTAGAATTCGGCTGTGAAGCCATCTGGTCCTGGGCTTTTATTTTTGGGTAGATTTTTAATCACAAAGTTGATTTCTGAGCTTGTGATTGGGTTGTTCAAAGTTTCTGTTTCTTCCTGGCTCAGTCTTGGGAGATTAATCCTGTCCAAGAAACTGTCCATTTCTTCCAAGTTGTCCAGTTTGTTGCCATAGAGTTGCTCATAACAGTCTCTTAGAATCCTTTGGATTTCTGCATTATCTGTTGTAATCTCTCCTTTTTCGTTTTTGATTTTGTTGATCTGGTTCTTCTCTCTCTTTTTCTTAATGAGTCTGGCCAGTGGCTTGTCAATTTTGTTTACCTTTTCAAAGAACCAGCTTTTTGTTTTATTTATCTTTACTATTGTTTCTTTTGTTTCTTTCTCATTTATTTCTGCTCTGATCTTTATGATTTCTCTTCTTCTGCTGGCTCTGGGATGTTTTTGTTCTTCTTTCTGCAACTGTTTTAAGCGGAGGGTTAGGTCATCTGCTTCATATTTTCCTAGTTTCTTGAGGTGGGATTGTATTGCTATAAATTTCCCTCTTAGAACTGCTTTTGCTGTATCCCATAGGTTTTGCACTGTCGTGTGTTCATTGTCATTTTCTTCTAGGAATTGTTTAATTTCTCCTTTGATTTCCTCAACGATCAGTTGGTTTTTTAGGTATGTATTGTTTAATCTCCATGTGTTTCTGTTTTTAGGGTTTTTTTTCTGGTAGTTGATCTCCAGTCTCATTGCATTGTGGTCCGAGAAGATGGTTGATATAATTTCGGTTTTCTTGAACTGACTGAGGTTAGATTTGTGGCCCAAGATGTGGTCTATCCTGGAGAATGTTCCATGAGCACTTGAGAAGAAAGTGTATTCTTCTGCTTTTGGATGGAACGTCCTAAAGATATCGATGAGGTCCATCTTTTCCAGTGTGGCATTTAAGGCTTGTGTTTCTTTATTAATTTTCTGTTTTGTTGATCTGTCCATTGGTGTGAGAGGAGTGTTAAAGTCTCCTACTATTATTGTGTTATTGTTGATTTCTTCTTTTATGTCTGAAAGTACCTGTCTTATGTATTGAGGTGCCCCTGTGTTGGGTGCGTAGATATTCATGACTGTTATGTCTTCCTCTTGGACAGATCCCTTAATCATGATGTAGTGACCTGCCTTGTCTCTTAGAATCTTCTTTACTTTAAAGTCTATTTTGTCTGATATAAGGATTGCTACTCCAGCTTTCTTTTGATTTCCATTTGCATGAAATATCTTTTTCCAGCCTTTCACTTTCAGTCTATGAGTGTCTCTAGGTCTGAAGTGGGTCTCTTGTAAACAGCATATATATGGGTCTTGCTTCTGGATCCATTCAGCCAGCCTGTGTCGTTTGGTTGGAGCATTTAGTCCATTTACATTCAAAGTAATTATTGATACCAATGTTCCTATTGTCATCTTCTTAGAAATTTGGGGTTTGATTTGTAAGGCTTCTCCTACTCTTGTATTTATTGGCTATATCAGGTCCTTTAACACTTGTTGTAGGGCTGGTTTTGTGGTACAGAATTCTTTTAGTTTTTGCTTGTCTGTGAAGCTTTTGACTTCACCATCGATTTTGAATGAGATTCTTGCTGGGTAGAGAATTCGTGGTTGCAGGTTATTCTCTTTTAGCCGTTTAAATGTATCTTGCCATTCTCTTCTGGCCTGTAGGGTTTCTGTTGAGAGATCCGCAGTTAAACGTATGGGGTTTCCTTTATATGTTATTTGTTGGTTGCTCCTAGCTGCTTTTAGTAATCTGTCTTTATATTTAGTCTGCGTTAGTTTGATTAGTATGTGCCTTGGTGTGTTTCTTCTGGGGTTTCTCCTGTATGGAACTCTTTGTGCTTCCTGGACTTGGCTGACTATCTCCTTTCCCATGCTGGGGAAGTTTTCAACTATAACCTCTTCAAGAATTTTTTCATAGTCTTTCTTCTCTTCTTCTTCTTCTGGAACTCCTATAATTCTAATGTTGGTGCGTTTAATATTGTCCCATAGGTCTCTGAGGCTATCCTCAGTTCTTTTAATTCTTTGGGCTTTGTTCTGTTCTTCAGCACTTATTTCCACCATTCTGTCTTCCAGCTCACTTATCCGTTCTTCAGCCTCTGATATTCTACTATTGAGAGCTTCTATAGTATTTTTGAGTTCAGCAATTGAGTTGGTGGTCTCTATTTGCTTATTTTTCATTTCCTGCATGTCTTTTCTCAATGCACTAATTTCCTCTAATATTCTGTTTTCGGTGTTTTGCATCCTCATTAGTATAGCTTTTCTGAATTCTCTTTCAGATAGCTTGTCTATCTCCTCCTCTGTCATTTGAAGTGGTGTTTCTCTAGCTTGGTCCTTCATTTGTACAGTGTTTCTCTGACGTTTCATTATTAGGTTAATTTTTGTTTCTTTGTGTGTGTCTGTGTGTATGGAGTTCTTATTCCCACCAGGCTTCTTGGTTGAATTCTCCCTTCCTTTGGGGTTTTGTCCTTGTAGAAGGGTTCAGTGGCTTGTGTCTTGGGTGGTGATAGACCTTGTTTACAGGTGAATAATCTGTAGTGTTGTATGTTCTTTGATAATCAGTGTGGGGTCTTGGAATCCGGGCTTCCGCTTCGAGGATCCTTGGTTTGATGATTGGTCAGGAGTGTAGGCTCTATGTCTGGTTTGCTATGGTGTTCTGTGATACTAGTTCACACACTAGCATCTGAGGAACAAGAGGTGCATCCCTGATGGGTGACAGTCATAAAAGCATGCAGATGTTTTCTAACATAATCATAAGATACACATACATATACAGCAATCCCCACAACTGACCAGTTTTACAGAGTTAAGGCGCAGGAAATCTTTCTAGCAACTCATGCAATCACAGATGATACTTGCCCGTTAAGCTTTGAATTAATTAAAATAGTGCCTGAATAATAGATCTAGCACAAGGTCCTGGCTTGGATAGTTACAATGAAAGCAATTTTAAATTAGGACATGTGCTCGGGGTGACAAGGAGGAGAGTCTATAAGTAATAAAAAGGAAAAGATTTGTCTTGGAAGTATTTTATAGGATTAGGTAGCAAAGATTAGTGTGTGTACTGTTTAGTGCATTTGGAAGTGAATAGTGCAGACAGAAAGATAGGAAATAATTTGTCTAGAGGATATTGATAGCTAGGAAGATGTTTTACATTTAGAACATAGAGAAAGAAAGCAGTGGGAAAGAGGAAAGAGAAAAGAGAATTAGAGGTTTTCAAGAATTAAAATTAAAGTTAAAAAAATATAATAAAAGTCAAAAGAAGGTTAAAAATTAAAAAGAGCAAAAAAAAAAAAAAAAAAATTAATGAGACCGAAAAACAAAGAAAAAACACATAGAATAAATCAAACAAATGAAAACTACAAAAAAAAAAAAAAAACATAAAAAACCCCCAATAAACAAAGAAACTAATAAACCCCAAACCAATCAATTGAATAAGCAAAATAGTCCACCACAAACAAGCAGAAAAAAAATGAAAAAAAAAAAAAAAGTTAAATACTGTCCTTGGTTTTTATCTTCATATCTGCCTGTTGGAAACCAATCTGCTCTTGATGGTGGTGTCTTGATGGCGTGGTCTTTCCCTTACAGTGCCGGTTGCTGTGGTTGAATTCTCCTTCCTTTGGCTTTTGTCCTTGTAGAAGGGTTCAGTGGCTTGTGTCTTGGGTGGTGATAGACCTTGTTTACAGGTGAATAATCTGTAGTGTTGTATGTTCTTTGATAATCAGTGTGGGGTCTTGGAATCCGGGCTTCCGCTTCGAGGATCCTTGGTTTGATGATTGGTCAGGGAGTGTAGGCTCTATGTCTGGTTTGCTATGGTGTTCTGTGATACTAGTTCACACACTAGCATCTGAGGAACAAGAGGTGCATCCCTGATGGGTGACAGTCATAAAAGCATGCAGATGTTTTCTAACATAATCATAAGATACACATACATATACAGCAATCCCCACAACTGACCAGTTTTACAGAGTTAAGGCGCAGGAAATCTTTCTAGCAACTCATGCAATCACAGATGATACTTGCCCGTTAAGCTTTGAATTAATTAAAATAGTGCCTGAATAATAGATCTAGCACAAGGTCCTGGCTTGGATAGTTACAATGAAAGCAATTTTAAATTAGGACATGTGCTCGGGGTGACAAGGAGGAGAGTCTATAAGTAATAAAAAGGAAAAGATTTGTCTTGGAAGTATTTTATAGGATTAGGTAGCAAAGATTAGTGTGTGTACTGTTTAGTGCATTTGGAAGTGAATAGTGCAGACAGAAAGATAGGAAATAATTTGTCTAGAGGATATTGATAGCTAGGAAGATGTTTTACATTTAGAACATAGAGAAAGAAAGCAGTGGGAAAGAGGAAAGAGAAAAGAGAATTAGAGGTTTTCAAGAATTAAAATTAAAGTTAAAAAAATATAATAAAAGTCAAAAGAAGGTTAAAAATTAAAAAGAGCAAAAAAAAAAAAAAAAAAAATTAATGAGACCGAAAAACAAAGAAAAAACACATAGAATAAATCAAACAAATGAAAACTACAAAAAAAAAAAAAAACATAAAAAACCCCCAATAAACAAAGAAACTAATAAACCCCAAACCAATCAATTGAATAAGCAAAATAGTCCACCACAAACAAGCAGAAAAAAAAGGAAAAAAAAAAAAAAAGTTAAATACTGTCCTTGGTTTTTATCTTCATATCTGCCTGTTGGAAACCAATCTGCTCTTGATGATGGTGTCTTGATGGCGTGGTCTTTCCCTTACAGTGCCGGTTGCTGTGGTTTCTGTTTTTGTGTTCAGCAAAATGAGGGCTTTGCTGCCATACTGGGTGCTAGCCGGGACGGTGGGCTGATCCCAGTCAGTCGGGCGGAGGCCGCGGCGCGCGCAGTCCCGTGTTGGAGGGGGGCGCCCCGGCTCGACCGCTCGCCCGCCTGTCGTCTCCAATCCCTGCTCTTTCCCCGGCTTCCTCCGCTGCTACTGCAGCTCTAGGGGAGCGCGGGCTCCTCCGACACTGCCGGTTATGTGTCTAAGTACCAAAGGCGGACGCGAGCTTTCCCGTCCAACTCGTGCCCAGTCCCTGGTCAGCAACCCGTGGACGACTTCCTCTCTCCGTTCAGCAAGCCCTCCAGTTGGAGTGGCTGAACTTACCCGCTCCTCGCGGCGTCCGCGGCTCCGGCGGCTCCTCGCGGCGGGCGGGTTCCGGCGGCTCCTCGCGGCGGGCGGGTTCCGGCGGCTCCTCGTGGCGGGCGGGTTCCGGCGGCTCCACCTTTAAATATTCTTTATAATCCTTTATATCTCTCCTTTGCTTCTATAACTCCCAGTACATATAAATTTTTATTATTGATGGTGTTCCATCTATTTCTAATTTTCTTCATTCCTTTCAGTTTTTTCTCTTATGTTTCTTCATTCTTTTCTATTTTTCTACTTCAGATTGTATAATCTGAATTATTCTATCTTTAAGTTTACTGATTTTTATGCTTCTGCCAATACAAATCTACTCAGTCTCTGTTTTGGATTTTTCTCTTCAGTATCATACTTTTCAGGTTCTGCCTATTTGGTCCCTTTTTGTATAAATTCTATCTCCTTATTGACATTGTCAATATATTGGTATGTAATTCTCATGTGTGCTCAGTCACTCAGTTTTATCAGACTTTTTATGCACCCATGAACTGTATCCTGCCAGGCTCCTCTGTCCATGGAAATTTCCAGGCAAGAATATTGGAGTAGGTTGCTATTTCCTACTCTAGGAGATCTTCTTGACCTAGGTATCAAACCCATGTCTCTTGCATGTCCTGCATTGGCAGGTGGATTCTTTACCACTAGTACCACCTGGGAAGTTCATTCTATGAGGTCACCATTTCTGTGACAAAGAAACTACAAAAAATGAAAGTTATTGGTCAATAACTCTGATGAATATAGGTGCAAAGGGTTCTGTTTTTTGTGTTCAGCAAAATGAGGGCTTTGCTGCCATACTGGGTGCTAGCCGGGACGGTGGGCTGATCCCAGTCAGTCGGGCGGAGGCCGCGGCGCGCGCAGTCCCGTGTTGGAGGGGGGCGCCCCGGCTCGACCGCTCGCCCGCCTGTCGTCGCCAGTCCGTGCTCTTTCCCCGGCTTCCTCCGCTGCTACTGCAGCTCTAGGGGGGCGCGGCTCCTCCGACACTGCCGGTTATGTGTCTAAGTACCAAAGGCGGACGCGAGCTTTCCCGTCCAACTCGTGCCCAGTCCCTGGTCAGCAACCCGTGGACGACTTCCTCTCTCCGTTCAGCAAGCCCTCCAGTTGGAGTGGCTGAACTTACCCGCTCCTCGCGGCGTCCGCGGCTCCGGCGGCTCCTCGCGGCGGGCGGGTTCCGGCGGCTCCTCGCGGCGGGCGGGTTCCGGCGGCTCCTCGCGGCGGGCGGGTTCCGGCGGCTCCACCTTTAAATATTCTTTATAATCCTTTATATCTCTCCTTTGCTTCTATAACTCCCAGTACATATAAATTTTTATTATTGACGGTGTTCCATCTATTTCTAATTTTCTTCATTCCTTTCAGTTTTTTCTCTTATGTTTCTTCATTCTTTTCTATTTTTCTACTTCAGATTGTATAATCTGAATTATTCTATCTTTAAGTTTACTGATTTTTATGCTTCTGCCAATACAAATCTACTCAGTCTCTGTTTTGGATTTTTCTCTTCAGTATCATACTTTTCAGGTTCTGCCTATTTGGTCCCTTTTTGTATAAATTCTATCTCCTTATTGACATTGTCAATATATTGGTATGTAATTCTCATGTGTGCTCAGTCACTCAGTTTTATCAGACTTTTTATGCACCCATGAACTGTATCCTGCCAGGCTCCTCTGTCCATGGAAATTTCCAGGCAAGAATATTGGAGTAGGTTGCTATTTCCTACTCTAGGAGATCTTCTTGACCTAGGTATCAAACCCATGTCTCTTGCATGTCCTGCATTGGCAGGTGGATTCTTTACCACTAGTACCACCTGGGAAGTTCATTCTATGAGGTCACCATTTCTGTGACAAAGAAACTACAAAAAATGAAAGTTATTGGTCAATAACTCTGATGAATATAGGTGCAAAAATTCTCAATAAATGGGAGAAAAGATCTGCAAATGAAATAACTGACAAAGGATTAATCTCCAGAATATATAAGCAGTTAATACAGTTCAATATTAGGGGAAAAAAAAGCACAATAAAAAAATAGGCAGAAGACTTAAACAGTCACTGCTCCAAGGAAGATATACAGATAGCCACACTAAAAGAAAGATGCTCAACATAACTAATTATTAGAGAAATGCAAAACTAAACTAAGGTGTCACCTCATATCTATCAGAATAGCCATCATCAAAAAATCTACAAACATTAAATGCTGGAGACAATGTGAATAAAAGGGAACGCTTTTGCACTGCTGGCGGAATGTAAGTTGATACAGCCACTATGAGAAAAGTATGGAGATTCCTTAAAAAACTAGAAATAGAACTATGATATGACCCAACAATTCCAATACTGAGCACATACTCTGAGAAAACCACAATTCTAAAATACACATATCTTAAGGATAAATGAGTTTCCTCTCAGAAAAAATATGACTAAGAAATACAACATCATTATGTATACCAAAAATTAATTGAAGGTGGATTAAAGTTTTAAAAAGAAGACTATTTTTTTGCAGTCTTATGTGTTTTGTAGGTGATGAAGACTGAGTAAGACTAAAAACAAAAGACGTGGAAAGACAATCATTTGACTTTTGAAAAGTATTATCTCTGTTTTGGATTTTTCTTCAGTTCTTTTTCGGTCCCTTTTTGTATAAATTCTATCTCCTTATTGACATTGTCAATATATTGGTATGTAATTCTCATGTGTGCTCAGTCACTCAGTTTTATCAGACTTTTTATGCACCCATGAACTGTATCCTGCCAGGCTCCTCTGTCCATGGAAATTTCCAGGCAAGAATATTGGAGTAGGTTGCTATTTCCTACTCTAGGAGATCTTCTTGACCTAGGTATCAAACCCATGTCTCTTGCATGTCCTGCATTGGCAGGTGGATTCTTTACCACTAGTACCACCTGGGAAGTTCATTCTATGAGGTCACCATTTCTGTGACAAAGAAACTACAAAAAATGAAAGTTATTGGTCAATAACTCTGATGAATATAGGTGCAAAAATTCTCAATAAATGGGAGAAAAGATCTGCAAATGAAATAACTGACAAAGGATTAATCTCCAGAATATATAAGCAGTTAATACAGTTCAATATTAGGGGAAAAAAAAGCACAATAAAAAAATAGGCAGAAGACTTAAACAGTCACTGCTCCAAGGAAGATATACAGATAGCCACACTAAAAGAAAGATGCTCAACATAACTAATTATTAGAGAAATGCAAAACTAAACTAAGGTGTCACCTCATATCTATCAGAATAGCCATCATCAAAAAATCTACAAACATTAAATGCTGGAGACAATGTGAATAAAAGGGAACGCTTTTGCACTGCTGGCGGGAATGTAAGTTGATACAGCCACTATGAGAAAAGTATGGAGATTCCTTAAAAAACTAGAAATAGAACTATGATATGACCCAACAATTCCAATACTGAGCACATACTCTGAGAAAACCACAATTCTAAAATACACATATCTTAAGGATAAATGAGTTTCCTCTCAGAAAAAATATGACTAAGAAATACAACATCATTATGTATACCAAAAATTAATTGAAGGTGGATTAAAGTTTTAAAAAGAAGACTATTTTTTTGCAGTCTTATGTGTTTTGTAGGTGATGAAGACTGAGTAAGACTAAAAACAAAAAGACGTGGAAAGACAATCATTTGACTATATAGAAATATCCTCTGTATGCATTATTGCTCAGTTGCTCAGTCATGACTGACTCTTTGTGACCCCCACAGACTGTAGCTTGCCAGGCTCCTCTGTCAATGGAATTTTCCTAACTATTGACAACCTTAAAACTGGAGGCCCAAAGTAGGAGAAAATGTTTGGAAAATATCTAATAAAGAAAGAGTAGTTCATATAATCTAGAAATGTGCTCCATAAAAAGAATAAGAAAAAGAAAGCAACTCCAAAGAATGTTTTAAAAAGCAATTAAAATATTTACGTATGTATGTACATTATACATAAGTGTGTGTGTATATGTATATAGTCAATTCTTATCATCCACAATTCTATATTTAAGAGTTTTTCTCCCCCCTGAAATTTAGCTGTAACCTCAAAATCAAAAATCAGGAGGCTTTCACAGTCATTTGGGGGCATGCAAAGAACTATGAAAAATTTGAGTTGCCCTATATGTATGTTCCCAGCTAAAGTCAACAAGCCAATGCTCAGCCTGGTATTAAATAGCTTCAGCTAGCTCTTAGACATCAATGACCAGAGGGCAGAGGCAGTAGTAAGATCTGCAGTGGAGTAAAAGAAGCCCTGGTCTGGATGGATGGAATTTGATTCTCAGCTCTGGCACCTGTTAGTGGGGTAGCCTTAAACATGTCACATAATGATTCTGAACCTTGTTTTCTTTTCCATAAAAATAAAGAAAATAAAATCTACCAGGATGAGTTGTTTTGGGGGGATTAAGATTACAATCCACATAAGATTGTGTGTTGGTGTGTATACAATAAACATGTATAAATACTCAACCTCATTAGTAGCAATGGAAATGCATGTTAAAATAATAAAAAATATTACCAGTAGGTTAACAATGAAGGCTGATAATATAAGGCTTTGATGAGTATGTGAACATAGTACTCTTACCGTTGGGGGAAGAGATACAAATAATCATAAGCTTCATAATAGATAATTTTGGAATATCCAGGGAAATCAATCACTTAGAAATCTGTCTTATGGACATAAAGATTTGTTTACATTATTTGTAAACAAAAATGTAAAATAGTCCAGTGTCTATCAGTAGGGAAATTGTTAAAATACTTAGTACCAGCCACACTTAAAAATAGCATGAAAAAGCCAGACAAAAGACATATATACCAAAGTCTTGGTTAATTTTACTTTAAGTGAATATTTTTAAAAATTATATGTGGAATATATATGCATATACACACATATATATACACAAACTGTGCTATTACTTCAGTCCAGTCTGACTCTGTGCGATCCTATGGACTATAGCCCGCCAGGCTCTTCTATCTGTGGAATTCTCCAGGCAAGAATACTGGAGTCATTTGCCATGTTCTCCTCTAGGGGATCTTCCAGACACAGGGATCAAACCCGTGTCTCTTATGTCTACTGCATAGGCAAGCGGGTTCTTTACCACTAGTGCCTCCTGGGAAGCCCATGCATATGTATATACATATGTAATGCATAATTCTTTTATGTAAATGTGAATGCACATACCCTATCAAAAGATATAAATAATAATATAATTATATAAATATAGAGAAAAACGTTTTTTGAATGCCTTCTAAATCATTTATATTAGTTACCTAGAGAAAGACATGGAATCTTGGAGCATACAGTGTGATAAAAGGTTTTAACACTGCTTTTGTTGTTGTTTTTCACTAAAGTGCATTATTCTCAAATATTTTCCATCCTTTAAAAATATCATACATCTTCACATTACCTTTATAATTTAAGTTTTGTTTGCCACTTAGCATTCAAAACATTTATCCAATTAAAAATGTCACAATGTTTAGTTTTGTTTCATACTTCTTAGCCTAGAATTTTTTTTCCCTATCATTATCCCAATTGCATATTTAGTATTAAATTACCTAGCTATATTTCAATGGAAGTGAACTGGCTTCCTTTCCTCTATTAGGAAAATACTATAAAGATGGTATAAAATCCAGTACTCTTTAACCTGCCCCAAATTTCCTAAACAGACATAACAGAATTTATTTTTCTCATAAAAAGCTGTAGGATCTCCTTTCATTTGCTTGTTTAGAAATATTTAGGCATTTGGCAACTCTGTCAAACTGAAGCAAAACTTACAAAACTGATATGGTTTATTCAAAGAACAAAAGTTATACCTTTAGAAACAGAACTGGCTTCATTTTTTCCCTATGAAATATCAAGGCATATATGGCAACATAAAATATATTATTTTGCAAGAGCCAGAGTAACTTTTACATGCACCTACAAGATTTGTTAATTTATTCTTAACAATTTAAATCCTTTCTCAGGGTCAAAGACATCTTTATATCAAGCTGATTTTATGTATCATTGTTTTGAAGGAAACAGTAAAAGTCAAGTTGCTTGAGAGTACAGTAAATTATATGCCAGTTAACAGTCTTAGAGAGATGATTTAAAAATAAATTGCCCATAATACCTTTTAATAAAGGAGCTAAATGCACTTTTTTATTCCGTGTTAAAAACAGATGCCTATTTGGCACTGTATGGAATCCCATTTGCCATGTATATTTTGATTAATATTATGCTGGGTAATCTGCTCTATGTGGTCTAGGTTCAGTAACCTCACTATAAAATAATGAGCCTTCAAGAATAAAAAATATGCTCACTATAAAGTTGCATATTCTGAGAAGCCAGTGAACATATTCAAATGAAATGAAAAAATGAGGTTTTCACCCAGTAAATTTGCTTGAAGTGAAACTTACATTTCTCAATTTGTATTTAGCTGTCAGTCTGTGCACTAAAAACTGGACGAGCTAGCAACCTTTTGCATATGTTTTCGATAAATACCTTTTCTTCTCTGATTCAACTGCCATAGCCCTCTGCAGAAGTAGTGGTCTTAAGGGAGCTTACAGCAACCAGGAGGCAGCCAATGGCAGTGAGTTCACACACTAAGTGGCATCTTCAGAAAAGTACCAGCACTCATATTTTATGAAATATGTAACATGATTTACCCAGGGTTGTCAGAAGAGATGAATTTCAGTCAATGCAAGGTAATAAATAGTAATATGTGCTGCATACATTTGACTTATAACCCTTGGCATTTCGAAACAAAATTCTTTTGAAGAATTCATTTTATACATCATAAAGTTTTCTCTTGTTTTACTTGTTTGGGCTGTTGTCAACAGGCTTCTTATGAAAATATTATTTAAAATTGTAAATGAAGCAAAGGAGAATACTCACCCAGGACTTTCTTTCCAGGAAACACTTGCAAAAGGAAGTTGGCCGTGTAGAAAGTGGTTGGCTTTGTTAAATCAGAACCTAGGCAGGGGGGAAAATAGCTAGTTAGTTTTCCTGATTACGGGAAATTTGTTAGTCAAGTTTAGTGCTATTTTCTCTCATAAAATATTTTAATATCTTTTAGAAGCACAGAAAATTTATTTATTTTTATATATTTGGAGTAAAATCTGAAGTCTCCAAAAATGTGCAGAGCCAAATTTTTGATTCAAGAGAAAACACTTTTCATTAAATATAAATATAGCTTCTCCCCAGGTTCCAAGAACCTAATGAATGGCTCACTATGCTGTTGTCCAGGGGATACTTGTTACAAGATCACTCAGACAGTCACATCACATATAGGTTTGGATTTAAGTTTATATTTTCTCCTTTGATTTTCTCTCTGCACATAAACCTACAACTATGCTTTAAGTTCTCAATATGTCAATTATAACTAATTAATGTGCAGCACCATATTATAAATATATATAAAACATAAGTTCAAAATCTGCTATCCATATTTCTCTGTGCAAGATTATATATTTTTAAATAACAATATTGAGAGAAATTTCAGTATCTGGTTATGTTCATAAAACACAAAACAAGTAAAGGAACCCCCCTCAATACACACTATTTTCCCAAATACACATATAGTTTCCATCTAATACGGACACTGCCCCTGAAACTGTGCCTGCTCTTTCACTAGTGATTCTATTCTAAAGTTCTGGAGCTTACAGCAACCAGGAGGCAGCCAATGGTAGTGAGTTCACACACTAAGTGGCATCTTCAGAAAAGTACCAGCACTCATATTTTATGAAATATGTAACATGATTTACCCAGGGTTGTCAGAAGAGATGAATTTCAGTCAATGCAAGGTAATAAATAGTAATATGTGCTGCATACATTTGACTTATAACCCTTGGCATTTCGAAACAAAATTCTTTTGAAGAATTCATTTTATACATCATAAAGTTTTCTCTTGTTTTACTTGTTTGGGCTGTTGTCAACAGGCTTCTTATGAAAATATTATTTAAAATTGTAAATGAAGCAAAGGAGAATACTCACCCAGGACTTTCTTTCCAGGAAACACTTGCAAAAGGAAGTTGGCCGTGTAGAAAGTGGTTGGCTTTGTTAAATCAGAACCTAGGCAGGGGGGAAAATAGCTAGTTAGTTTTCCCTGATTACGGGAAATTTGTTAGTCAAGTTTAGTGCTATTTTCTCTCATAAAATATTTTAATATCTTTTAGAAGCACAGAAAATTTATTTATTTTTATATATTTGGAGTAAAATCTGAAGTCTCCAAAAATGTGCAGAGCCAAATTTTTGATTCAAGAGAAAACACTTTTCATTAAATATAAATATAGCTTCTCCCCAGGTTCCAAGAACCTAATGAATGGCTCACTATGCTGTTGTCCAGGGGATACTTGTTACAAGATCACTCAGACAGTCACATCACATATAGGTTTGGATTTAAGTTTATATTTTCTCCTTTGATTTTCTCTCTGCACATAAACCTACAACTATGCTTTAAGTTCTCAATATGTCAATTATAACTAATTAATGTGCAGCACCATATTATAAATATATATAAAACATAAGTTCAAAATCTGCTATCCATATTTCTCTGTGCAAGATTATATATTTTTAAATAACAATATTGAGAGAAATTTCAGTATCTGGTTATGTTCATAAAACACAAAACAAGTAAAGGAACCCCCCTCAATACACACTATTTTCCCAAATACACATATAGTTTCCATCTAATACGGACACTGCCCCTGAAACTGTGCCTGCTCTTTCACTAGTGATTCTATTCTAAAGTTTCTCCTGACATATCCTTTGGAGTTCACAAAAGAAACTTGAAGCTGGCCCCTGTAACAAGGCCCCAGAGACTCTACATTTGCAGTAGCTCCTTACATCTCAATAATAGAAAACAAGACTTGGGAATAGATACATCTTCTCAATCTTATGTGGAGTGTTGAAGGCTACTACTTGAATTATTCATTGAACAGGGAGTAGGAGATTATGTGACCACAACTCACCTTCGCAACTGAACATTTTAGCATTATTATAAAAAAAACCATGCATTGCATGTGTTACAATGTTGAACCAGGCACTGTGTAAACTGAATTTATGAGAATTACCCTCCATAAATTTCCAGTTATAACTGAATTTCTGTAAGACAAATAATAAACATCTACTTATGTCGATTATACAAATATGTCCATAAATATGTTAACCAAGGTTTGAGGTTTTATTTTTTATATCAGTTTTTCTAGACAAAAATATGTAATAGGATGAAGATTTTAATATTTGAGTGAGGAGTCAGAATGCATTCTAAACTTCTACATTCCAATCTGAATCAGTCTCCAAGTCTCCAAATTTTTATACATAGTAAGAATAAATCATCTCTAATTCCACTATTGTTACCATGAAGAGGTTCTGACATAATATGTCAGCAAGTAAATTCTGCGTAATCTTCTCTAACTGACAAGCTGAGCAAACTCCGGGAGTGGGCAAAGGACTGGGGTCCATGGTGTGCTGCAGTCCATGCGGCACAAAGAGTCGGACACAACTTTGCGACTGAATGATAACAACAAACAACTGAAGATAAATTAAGAAAGGAAATTAAGAATACTGTGCCTTTTTGACACTCAGATTGACTAATGATTTTGCTTAACTAAAGGCAGCTAAGTCATTGTCCTTCTTAGAATGAGAGTAGAAACTCAATAGCAGCTGTATTCAAAGATCTTTTTTTATAACTTGATAAACCCTTTATTTAAAGGCTAATAATTAATCCAAATTGTTCTTTTTTTCTTACTTTACCTGTCACTGTGCTGGGCACTGTAGAAACTGATATGATCAAGATCTCTGCTTTCAATGAGCTCCTAATCTAATAATCAGAGAATAGTAAAGAATCAATCAGATAAATTGATAATTATAATACAGTGCCCTGCATACAATGTTAGGAGAATTCAGAGAATATCTGTGTATCTCAGACTGAAAACATACAGACTCACAAAAGAAACTTGAAGCTGGCCCCTGTAACAAGGCCCCAGAGACTCTACATTTGCAGTAGCTCCTTACATCTCAATAATAGAAAACAAGACTTGGGAATAGATACATCTTCTCAATCTTATGTGGAGTGTTGAAGGCTACTACTTGAATTATTCATTGAACAGGGAGTAGGAGATTATGTGACCACAACTCACCTTCGCAACTGAACATTTTAGCATTATTATAAAAAAAACCATGCATTGCATGTGTTACAATGTTGAACCAGGCACTGTGTAAACTGAATTTATGAGAATTACCCTCCATAAATTTCCAGTTATAACTGAATTTCTGTAAGACAAATAATAAACATCTACTTATGTCGATTATACAAATATGTCCATAAATATGTTAACCAAGGTTTGAGGTTTTATTTTTTATATCAGTTTTTCTAGACAAAAATATGTAATAGGATGAAGATTTTAATATTTGAGTGAGGAGTCAGAATGCATTCTAAACTTCTACATTCCAATCTGAATCAGTCTCCAAGTCTCCAAATTTTTATACATAGTAAGAATAAATCATCTCTAATTCCACTATTGTTACCATGAAGAGGTTCTGACATAATATGTCAGCAAGTAAATTCTGCGTAATCTTCTCTAACTGACAAGCTGAGCAAACTCCGGGAGTGGGCAAAGGACTGGGGTCCATGGTGTGCTGCAGTCCATGCGGCACAAAGAGTCGGACACAACTTTGCGACTGAATGATAACAACAAACAACTGAAGATAAATTAAGAAAGGAAATTAAGAATACTGTGCCTTTTTGACACTCAGATTGACTAATGATTTTGCTTAACTAAAGGCAGCTAAGTCATTGTCCTTCTTAGAATGAGAGTAGAAACTCAATAGCAGCTGTATTCAAAGATCTTTTTTTATAACTTGATAAACCCTTTATTTAAAGGCTAATAATTAATCCAAATTGTTCTTTTTTTCTTACTTTACCTGTCACTGTGCTGGGCACTGTAGAAACTGATATGATCAAGATCTCTGCTTTCAATGAGCTCCTAATCTAATAATCAGAGAATAGTAAAGAATCAATCAGATAAATTGATAATTATAATACAGTGCCCTGCATACAATGTTAGGAGAATTCAGAGAATGTCTGTGTATCTCAGACTGAAAACATACAGACTCCATACCACAGGACAATCACAAGTTACAAAGACAGCGAAAAGGTTTGGGGGTGCTACAGGAGTCAGGGTGAGGAATGGTCCTCAAAAGAGGAGCATTTCACACAGTGAGGACCTTGTGCAAAGGAATTGTGTCTCTTCTTAGAACTGCTTACATGGGAAGAGTTAAAGGAAAAGTAACATACAGCATTTGTCATTTTGACTAGCACAGTTGGCACAACCTTGGAAAGAAGTGAGTCTTTATAAAACCAAGAAGACGGCCCTGTTTCTCACTTCGATATTAGCAAAATGTTATAACCCAAGATACAGAACTAGAATGTATTGTTATTATAAATCCTTCATGTTCTTAGATACATTAATAATCTCAATTCCTGAATATTTCCCTAATCTCAAATAGACAAATAGATAACTTGCAAAAATGATAGCAGTCAACTTCATTCATACACCATTGCCGAATTTCTCCACTTATTCCCAGTTTACAAAAAATTACCAATAATTAGAAGAGCAACTTAATCACCTTCTAGAGTGAACAATAACTTAGTGTACAGGGGCCATCTTCAGTGAAAGCATTTTAGTTCTAATGAAATGATTTTTTAAAACCCCAGAATGTACTTGGGATGTCCCCAGAGTCAGATTGTAGCAAAGGTTAGAATCCAAACATCTTCCTTCATTTTCCTGAATCTAAAAGCCTGCCCAAAAATGTATACATCAGGGAAATTTTTTAAAATGAACACAGAAGAAACATCATAAATTTGACAAACATAATTTGCAAATCTGGCAAATCTTCATAATGTTCTTAGTTAAACTATATGTGCTTTGGGTAATGAATCTCTTGTTTATAACTTGATAAACCCTTTATTTAAAGGCTAATAATTAATCCAAATTGTTCTTTTTTCTTACTTTACCTGTCACTGTGCTGGGCACTGTAGAAACTGATATGATCAAGATCTCTGCTTTCAATGAGCTCCTAATCTAATAATCAGAGAATAGTAAAGAATCAATCAGATAAATTGATAATTATAATACAGTGCCCTGCATACAATGTTAGGAGAATTCAGAGAATATCTGTGTATCTCAGACTGAAAACATACAGACTCCATACCACAGGACAATCACAAGTTACAAAGACAGCGAAAAGGTTTGGGGGTGCTACAGGAGTCAGGGTGAGGAATGGTCCTCAAAAGAGGAGCATTTCACACAGTGAGGACCTTGTGCAAAGGAATTGTGTCTCTTCTTAGAACTGCTTACATGGGAAGAGTTAAAGGAAAAGTAACATACAGCATTTGTCATTTTGACTAGCACAGTTGGCACAACCTTGGAAAGAAGTGAGTCTTTATAAAACCAAGAAGACGGCCCTGTTTCTCACTTCGATATTAGCAAAATGTTATAACCCAAGATACAGAACTAGAATGTATTGTTATTATAAATCCTTCATGTTCTTAGATACATTAATAATCTCAATTCCTGAATATTTCCCTAATCTCAAATAGACAAATAGATAACTTGCAAAAATGATAGCAGTCAACTTCATTCATACACCATTGCCGAATTTCTCCACTTATTCCCAGTTTACAAAAAATTACCAATAATTAGAAGAGCAACTTAATCACCTTCTAGAGTGAACAATAACTTAGTGTACAGGGGCCATCTTCAGTGAAAGCATTTTAGTTCTAATGAAATGATTTTTTAAAACCCCAGAATGTACTTGGGATGTCCCCAGAGTCAGATTGTAGCAAAGGTTAGAATCCAAACATCTTCCTTCATTTTCCTGAATCTAAAAGCCTGCCCAAAAATGTATACATCAGGGAAATTTTTTTTAAAATGAACACAGAAGAAACATCATAAATTTGACAAACATAATTTGCAAATCTGGCAAATCTTCATAATGTTCTTAGTTAAACTATATGTGCTTTGGGTAATGAATCTCTTGTTTATATGAAAGCTTATTAGGACCATAAGCTTTATTTTCAGTAAAACCATAAAAAGGAAAAAACTAACACGCAGAATGGGAATATAATATTTAAAAAAAAAAACATATAAAACCTCATGCTTTAGCAGAAAACAGCTGAGAAAGAGAATCCTCTGCTTGATAGGCAGATGACATTAAGATGACCAAAACATCTGTTCAGATCTTCTGTAAGATGTTACAGAATACTTTGGGCAACCCAATACATTACTATATTACCTCAAGACTAGAACTTTAGGTTTGTTGACCAAGTGAAGTTGAGAAGTGAAGAAGACTGATTTGAAGAAATTACAGAAAATACAGTATGGAGAAAATTTAGTTGAGAGAGAGAGAGGTCATGAGAATGGAGGGAAAAAGAATGTTCAAAACTCACCATAAAATTCTAGCAAGAGAGAAAGACCATATAGAGAATGGTGAACTGGTAATATGGAGTTTACAGAAAGACATGAACTCAAGATAAATAAAGAACAATAATTCTCAAGAAGGAAAAAAATAAAATTATTTATAAACATTGCCTTCCTTTTTCTTTTGGACTTAACAGTAGATAGAATTGATATTATTGTTATTAAAAGAATTTCAAAAGTTATACTAGAAAGTATGTTCCAAACATTTACAACAGAAAATAGGAAAAGAAAAATATCTGCACTAAATGCCATGGTGGTTTAAATGCCAATGTAAATGAAACTGTGGTGGGGGTTAAGGATGCACTTATTTGAGTAAAGCTTCTTGTTTTCTTTCTCTTTTTGAAGTCAGCTAAGACCTGGGTCTACCTCAACAAATTGTAAACATTAAAAGCTCTTGGATCCAGGACTCTTTGAAGGAAACAGACTAACCTGATACTGTATTTATCTCCCACAGTAAATTATTTACTTAGGGCTTATGTGGCTTTATGCAGGACATATTCATTTTGAATGCTGTGCATATGAAAAGAAATATTAAGTAAGAATCTAGGCAAGAAGCAAGTAAGTAATATGCAAAATAAAAATGTTAAGACATTTAATTAACAACTTAAAAATTTTCAGAATGTGAAGCGAGATTAAATGTTGCAGAGATTTCACTGAGAAAACTGTATTTCTAATATTATTTCATATCACTTTCTGATGAGTAAATCAACTGAAGCTTATTCATTGAAGAACTCCATGCCCAAGAGTCTAATAACTGAACAAGCCAATGTAGAGTAAAGCAGGCTCACACTCCAGTTGAGGAAATGGGGCATGATAAAATTAATGAACACAGTGTTAAAATATAAGTGCATAATATTGTTACAAATAACAATGTACTTAGTTTTTATAGCATGACTGGTTAGAGAATGAGACACTCAAATTTAAATTTTTATAGGTAGTATTTGATATCTCCAAATAAGATACAAAAAACTCATATCTCTGTAACCACCACCCAGCTTAAGAAGCAAAATAGTCCCCACACGTTTGAAATTTAGGGAGTCGTTGTCCCTGAAATGGGTCCATTCTCCAATGAGATTAGCATTATCTTGAAATAAGCTAATACCTAGATCCACCTCAAGCAAATGCATGGTGCTAAAGAAAAAGCCAATATATTAAAAGCCATCTAAAAGTGAATTCGTAATTTTGAAGGTAAAGTAAAATCTAACAGCCAGAGTGAAAACCACAAATCATTGGAATATTACATTTAAGAGACAGCACAAATTAGAATAGGATTATATATCCTGAGAAGTTATCTTTCAATAATCAGTGAAAAAGGCTAGTTTTAGCTACATAAAAATGAAGAGACATTGCTAGAGTAAGAACTTCACCAAAGGAAATACTAAAGATGAACTTTAGGAAGAGAGAAAATCAACCTAGAAAAAATGATGAGCATATGGGTAAACCTATAGTAACATAGAGTAAATAATATAGCTATCTAGTTTAGGAGATCAAAAAGTACTTAAAAATAGTGAAAAATCCTGGACAATAATACCATGCAATGAGAGGAAGGATGCCTAGAGTTAAAGTATTCTGAACTCTCATTTAAAAACTACAATAGGGGGCTTCCCTGGTGGTCCAGTGGGTAAGGACACCATCTTGCAGCGCAAAGGGCGCCGGTTGGATCTCTGGCCTGGGAAGCTCCCACGTGTCACGGAGTGGCTGGACGGATGCGTGCAACTATGGAGCCAGAGCTTTGGAGCGCATGCTCCCAGAGCCGGTACTCTGCAGTGAGATGGGCCACTGCGATGGAAGGCCCACACAGGCCAAAGAATAAATATGGAAACAAATGAGAGACAAATAGAAGTGGCAAAAAAAAAAAAAAAAAACACTAGAGTAGACACAAGTAAATTCTGACTATATGCTATCTATAATAAACACTAGTACCCAAAGCATTGAAAGGTAGAAAATGAATGGGTGGGGAAGATATTACATAAAAAAAATAGTAAACATAGAAAACAAATATAACCATTTAATTTTATAAATAACATAAATTTTAGGGCAAAATAATTAGTAGAGCTAAATAGAAACTACATATATACACAATATGTTTAATTCTTCAAGATACAATATTCCAAATTGATGTGCATCTAAAACACAGCTTCAAGTATGAAAGCAAAAATGAAAGACTAGAAAAAATTGACAAGTCCATAATAAGAATGGGAAAAGTATTTTCCTTTTTCCATTATTTGTTGTAAATCTTTGGAAAATATTTTCTATTATAACTTTCCAAATTATTTTAATAATAATAATATAAATTCTATCTACTGTTAAATCCAAAGGAAAAAGGCAATGTTTATAAATAATTTTTAAAATTTTGCCCTGTAAGAGACTATGTTTTCTCTTATGTAATTATAGAATTCAGAGACTAAAATGAAGATCATCCAAAGTTACTGATGATATAAACATACTGATAAAACTATTAATATTAAAACATAACTTTTCCTAAGGGATGTGACAAACATCATATCTGGATAGTAATGCCCGAATATGAGAACCTAAATAAATATATGATTGTCACAATGGCCATAGTGTTCCTGTGATACCCTCAGAAGTTGTTTGACTTCTTTCTGTCTTTTTCTTTATGGACATAAAAAGAATTTTAGAAATAAATGTGCCTTTTACAAGATAAATACTATTGTATACCCTAAAACAGAATTACTTCAAATATAATCATGCTAGGAATGCTTGCTAAACTTTACTTTGTTGTCTTATAAACATGGAAATATAGGATTTGTTGGCTTTTCTTATTCCTTATCTTTTTCCATTATATAATAATGTGCTTGGGACAAGATAATAGCCATATGAAAATTGTATATAATGGTGGCTTTCTAGTGTCTGGTACACTGTAGCAATCAAGAGCAGTAGAATTGTTCACCTTCTTATTTCATGTCATCATAACGTCCATACAGATAGCTCTTTTTCTTTAGCATTGTACCTCCCTCTTCCCACCGAAACATCATTTTGGTGTAACTTTATACTTATTATCTGTTCCAAACATATTTATATAATAATATTGCTTTAATTCAGTTTTACTTAGAAAGTTTATACTATCATATGAGTTGACATATAACTATTGATAGTTCAAAAATTTAACTTACATTTCAATCAATGTTCAAAATGTTGAATAAATTATACAGTGTTCTATGTATTGATGGACTTCCCAGATAGCACTAGTGGTAAAGAACTCACCTGACAATGCAAGAGACGTTAAGAGACCTGGGTTGGATCACTGAATTGGGGAGATCCGCTGGAGGAAGAAATGGCAAGCTATTCCAATATTCTTGCCTGGAGAATTCCATGGACAGAGCCTGGCAGGCTTCAGTCCATGGGGTTTCAAAGAGTAAGAGCCAACTGAGTCACTAACACTTTCTTTATGTATTGATACTAAATTATATTTTCTAATGTCTAATGGAAACAGTTATTTTTTCTACTTTATAATTCCACATATTTTTTCAAAATAAACTTTTCAAGTTTATATTTTATGAAGAATCACACTACCAAGTTCCAATCAAATCTGATATGTTTAAATTATAATATTTTACATGGATTCATTAGAACTCACATTTTTGACAATATAAAATAGTGCTTTCTGTGAATGTCCTATATATTCAACTATTTGAATTCTTATACAAATCTTCAAAGATAGGATTATACAGCTTACATTTAAAGTTTTTCCACACATTAAAATTCAATTATATTTGTTAATATTTTACATATTTGCTACTCTGATGAATCTTTTCTTGTTAAAATTATATTTTCTAACTGCTAATTATTAGAACATAAAAATAGAGGAATTTTTCTATCTTTATATTTATATTCCTCACACAGGAATCAAACTGGGGTCTCCTGCATTGCAGGCAGATTCTTTACCAGGTGAGTTATAAGGGAATAACATCTTTATATAAAGAGTAAATATTTATTAAATATATGATGGATTTACATGGATATTCTAAGTATATACGTATATTTACTAGGATAAACTAAGTATTGATGAAAGAGTTCATCAATACTAAACCTACCATAAAACAAATGTTAAAGGGTCTTCTCTAAGTGGAAAAGTAGAACCTATAGGAAAAGGAAAGCCCACTAAGAAAGGAAAATATATAGGTAGTAATGAGGATCAGTCAATTAAATAAGCGAGTATGAAGATTAAAAGACAAGAAATTGAAGTTTTATAGTTTATACTATCATATGAGTTGACATATAACTATTGATAGTTCAAAATTTAACTTACATTTCAATCAATGTTCAAAATGTTGAATAAATTATACAGTGTTCTATGTATTGATGGACTTCCCAGATAGCACTAGTGGTAAAGAACTCACCTGACAATGCAAGAGACGTTAAGAGACCTGGGTTGGATCACTGAATTGGGGAGATCCGCTGGAGGAAGAAATGGCAAGCTATTCCAATATTCTTGCCTGGAGAATTCCATGGACAGAGCCTGGCAGGCTTCAGTCCATGGGGTTTCAAAGAGTAAGAGCCAACTGAGTCACTAACACTTTCTTTATGTATTGATACTAAATTATATTTTCTAATGTCTAATGGAAACAGTTATTTTTTCTACTTTATAATTCCACATATTTTTTCAAAATAAACTTTTCAAGTTTATATTTTATGAAGAATCACACTACCAAGTTCCAATCAAATCTGATATGTTTAAATTATAATATTTTACATGGATTCATTAGAACTCACATTTTGACAATATAAAATAGTGCTTTCTGTGAATGTCCTATATATTCAACTATTTGAATTCTTATACAAATCTTCAAAGATAGGATTATACAGCTTACATTTAAAGTTTTTCCACACATTAAAATTCAATTATATTTGTTAATATTTTACATATTTGCTACTCTGATGAATCTTTTCTTGTTAAAATTATATTTTCTAACTGCTAATTATTAGAACATAAAAATAGAGGAATTTTTCTATCTTTATATTTATATTCCTCACACAGGAATCAAACTGGGGTCTCCTGCATTGCAGGCAGATTCTTTACCAGGTGAGTTATAAGGGAATAACATCTTTATATAAAGAGTAAATATTTATTAAATATATGATGGATTTACATGGATATTCTAAGTATATACGTATATTTACTAGGATAAACTATTGATGAAAGAGTTCATCAATACTAAACCTACCATAAAACAAATGTTAAAGGGTCTTCTCTAAGTGGAAAAGTAGAACCTATAGGAAAAGGAAAGCCCACTAAGAAAGGAAAATATATAGGTAGTAATGAGGATCAGTCAATTAAATAAGCGAGTATGAAGATTAAAAGACAAGAAATTGAAAAAATAACTATAATCACAATAAACAGCATAGGGATCAATATGAAGCTGTAAAAAGCTTGGTATGAAAACAAAAATGTGGTTGAAGGGAGTAAAAAATGTAGATCTTTTAGAATATGTTAACATTTATTAACCAGCTTAAAACAAGTAGATATAGGTCAATATATAGGTTCCATATGGTAACCACAAATCAAAAACCTACAATGGATTCACAAAAACTAAAAAGAAAGGAACACGACATACTACTATAGAAAATCAAACCACAAGAGAAGACAAAAAACAAGAACAGATAAGAACTATAAAAATAAATGGAAAACCAGTGATGAAAATGAAGTAAGTATGTGTGTGTGTGTTAAGTTACTTTAGTCTGGTCATGAAATATTTGACATTTGAATATATCTGCAAGTAACTTTCTGCAAAGAGAAATGACAAGAAAGTGGGGGAAGTGATACTCATATCAAATGAAACAGACTTTAAAACAAAAAACTGTAAGACAAAGAAAGGGAATATATAATTGACTGAATTTTTCTCCAATTGGAAGACAAAGAGTGGCTAACTGGATTAAAAAACAAAAAAGACTCCTATATGCTGCCTATAAGAGGTCCACGTCAGAGCTAAAAACACATTCAAACTGAACATGATAAGATAAAAAAGAGATAGTTCATGCAAACCCAAATAACAAGAAAGTAGGGGAAATGAGACTCGTATCAGAAGAAACAGACTTTAAAACAAAAAAACTGCAAGAAAAGACAAAGAAGGGGATTATATGACAAAAAGATCAATACAAAAGAGGAATATTACACTCATAAACATATATCCACTCAATATATGTTTAATTATGTTTATTTATTTTCTGGTACCAAAAAAAGACAAAGATATCACACAAGAAAGAAAATTACAGGCCAATATCTTTGATAAATATGGATAGACTCAGGAATGCTGATACTATTTTGACTTGATACAGCTGTTACTACTATTTCTAATGGATAATCAGAGCATCAAGATATTAAGATACACCAGCGTACAGAAAGTGGAGCCTTTGTCCTTTAACATTCTGCTTGATTTAGGGTCAATCTATTGTTATTATAAGTGTTAATTAAGCTAATGGTTTATTTTGTTCATAGCCTATAGGAAACCATAGCATGTTCTCCCCAAAATAACAATCCTTCTAAATATTCAAAAGATACACAGCATGTAGGCCACACAAAAGCATAAAAGAAGTCAGTATATTTCTCACACATAGATACACACAGCCCCAGACACACACACTTTCCCTCACACACTCCCATTAATATTTCTTTTTGCCTTTTTAGAAAAAATGATAGCTATTAAAAAAAGTTATAAATATAAAGTTATATTTTTTAAAAAGAGCAATGGAAATCTATTTGCAAGTCTGAAATGCTTTTTAACTATACTTAAAACTGTTTACATTATTGCCAGGATGATATTGTCCCAAGAGTATATGGAAGTTTTTATTATCTATTTTAAAATATATCAAATAATCTTCTGTGAAATTATAATGCTTTACTTATAAATATTACTTTGTAACATAATTGTTTAGTACATACATCATTTAGTATTCCATTTACCAAGTAAAGGAAATGATGATTTAAAATTAATGCTAACCAAATGAATTATGCGGTCTTTAATTACACTTTAAAAATATTAGTATCAATCCCTGGTAGAGAGTTCAAAGTCATTTTCCTGCTTTTTATAAACTGATCAAATAATGTTAGTCATTGTCAGTAATTATTTGTTTGAATCTCAAATAAGCATCCCCCTACTCAGTGCATTAACTTGAGGAAAATCAGTTAAAAGAGAGTCCTACATGGTAAAGTAGGAAATTGTATAAATCATAATACATCATCTTGAAATGGAAAGTATGAATTAATTATTGTAAAGCAGAAACTCACAAATTGTCAAGAATGGCTATCAGAGGAAGTAACTTATTAGGAACTAATCTGACCAACAAGATGCTATCTCTTTCGGAACAGAATAATAAGAATTTAGTCATTTTCCAAGGAACAAACATATTATCAATTGTTTTTTCGACCTTTAAGGTTTTTTGACCTAATATTAGAATTTCACTGATGAAATCGTCACAAAACAATCTCAATAAAAACCATGTCTACATGGATCTCTGAAAGAGCTCCCAATAACCACAGTTTAAATAGTCTGAGAAAAAACAGATACATTACTATAGTACTGGGTTTTAACAAGGAATAAAATAATTAGTTTTGAGTTAGTATTGGTTTTATTTTTATATTTAGAACTTTCATACACTGGTATTGACTTTTCTCTTTTGAAGTACAGATCAATATATTTTAACATATATATGGATTTGTGTAATCACTGCCACAATCAAGATACAGAACAGTTTCTTCTGAATACAGAATTCACTTTGCTAACCACATACAGTTACTTCCTCCCTGCAACACTGACCTGTTCTCTAAAACTAGGGATTTTTGGTTGTCTTTTTGAGAATGTCACACAGCTTGAAACATACCTTAAGAAACTAACTTTTTTCACTCAGCCAAATACTTTTGAAACTCACCCAAGTTGTTGGATATATCAGTAGTCTGGTTTTTGTTGGTGTTTTTTTTTTTTTTTTTTTTTTTTACCACTTCTATTGATCTTTCATTTATTTCTATCTTTATTCTTTGGCCTTTGTGGGCTTCCCATTGCAGTGGCCTCTCGCATTGCAGAGCACTGGCTCTGGGCACATGGGCTCAAAAGCACTGGCTCGGTAGTTGGACACATCAGTCCAGCTGCTCCGTGGCATGTGGGGTCTTCCCAGGCCAGGGATCAAACCGGCACCCCTTGCAATGCAAGGTGGTGTCTTTACCCACTGGACTACCAGGGAAGCCCCAGTCTGTTCGTTTTTGTTGCTGAGTAATAGCCCACTGGATGGGTAAGAACATTTTGTTTATCCATTCATCCACTGAAGGATGTTTGAGTTCTTTTCATATATGTTTGGTTTGGTTTGGTTTGGTTCTGGCAAATATGAATAGAGCTGTTCTAAATATTTTTTTTAAGTTTTAAGATATGAAGTGTTTTTTAAAATTTTGGCCTCTTTTATTGTTTTGTTCTCTTTTTTTTAATTTTATTTATTTATCTTTTTTGGGGGGGGGGTGGGGAGGGAGGGGGATGGGCGGGTCATTTCTATCGGTCTTTCATTTCTCTATTTTCATCCGTCTTTGTTCTTCGGCTCCTGTGGGCCTCGCATCGCGGTGGCCTCTGTCGTCGCAGAGCGCCGGCTCTGGGCGCACGCGCGCCAGAGCTCCGGCTGGGTAATTGGACACAGCAGTCCAGCCGCTCTGCGGCACGTGGGATCTTCCCAGGCCAGGGATCGAACCGACGCCCCTTGCACTGCAAGGCGGTGTCCTTACCCACTGGACCACCAGGGGAAGACCTGTTTTATTCTTTTTTAATCCATCTTTATTCTTTGGCCTATGTGGGACTCCTCTTGCAGTGACCTCTCTTGTTGCAGAGAAATGGCTCTAGATGCATGTGCTCCAGAGCTCCGACTCGGTAATTGGACACATGGGTCCAGCCGCTCCGGGGCACATGGGATCTTCCCCGGGCCAGGGATTGGACTGGTGCCTGTTGCACTGCAAGGTGGACTCTTTACCCGCTGGACTACCAGAAGCCCTGTTATAAATATTTTTATACAGGTATCTGTGTAAACACTAGTTTTTAATTCTCTAGATTAAACACCCAGGAGCAGAATTGCTGGGTCAAATGATAAACATATATTTAACTCTATAAGAAACTTTTTTAGAGCCAAAAGCTTTTCAGAGTGACTATACCATTTTGCCACTAGCCAATGCACAATATCCATTCTGTCTGCATGCTTGCCAGTATTTTCTTTCCTTAGCCATAATAACAGATGTGCAGTGGTATTTTACTATGATCTTACTTTGCATTTCAATAAAAGAATGAGGTGAAAGCATCTTCATGTCTCCTTTTTTTTGCCATCATTGTATCTCCTTTAGCATGTGTTTATTCAAATCCTCTAATCTATTTTAAATATATTCTTCTATGACTCCTGAATCTTGAGAGTTCTTAGTATATTCTAAACATATCTTATTTGTTGATGTAATTTACAAATATTTTTACTTACTCTGTAGCCTGTATTCATTTTCTTAAATTGTCTTTTACAAAGCGAAAGGTATTTTTTTTTTTAATTTTGATAAAGACCAATTTATCTCTTCTCTTTTATGAATCACACTTTTAGTGTCACATTTAGGACTTCTTCATCTATCACAGGTCACATGCAGTGTACCGTGTTTAGTCACTCAGTCATGTCTGACTGTTTGTGATCTCATGGACTGCAGCCTGCCATGCTCCTGTGTCCATGGGGATTCTCCAGGCAAGAACTCTGGAGTGGATTGCCATGTCCTCCTCCAGGGGATCTTCCCAGCCCAGGGATCTAACCCAGCTCGCCCACATTGCAGGTGGATTCCTTACCATCTGAGCTACCCAGGAAGCCCAAGAATACTGGAGTGGGTAGCCTATGCCTTCTCCAGGGGATCTTCCTGATCCAGGAATTAAACCAGAGTCTCCTGCATCACAGGTGCATTCTTTACCAAATGAGCTTCCAGGGAAGCCCACGGGCCACATAGACATTCTCCAAAGCTCCGACTCGGTAATTGGACACATGGGTCCAGCCGCTCCGGGGCACATGGGATCTTCCCCGGGCCAGGGATTGGACTGGTGCCTGTTGCACTGCAAGGTGGACTCTTTACCCGCTGGACTACCAGAAGCCCTGTTATAAATATTTTTATACAGGTATCTGTGTAAACACTAGTTTTTAATTCTCTAGATTAAACACCCAGGAGCAGAATTGCTGGGTCAAATGATAAACATATATTTAACTCTATAAGAAACTTTTTTAGAGCCAAAAGCTTTTCAGAGTGACTATACCATTTTGCCACTAGCCAATGCACAATATCCATTCTGTCTGCATGCTTGCCAGTATTTTCTTTCCTTAGCCATAATAACAGATGTGCAGTGGTATTTTACTATGATCTTACTTTGCATTTCAATAAAAGAATGAGGTGAAAGCATCTTCATGTCTCCTTTTTTTTGCCATCATTGTATCTCCTTTAGCATGTGTTTATTCAAATCCTCTAATCTATTTTAAATATATTCTTCTATGACTCCTGAATCTTGAGAGTTCTTAGTATATTCTAAACATATCTTATTTGTTGATGTAATTTACAAATATTTTTACTTACTCTGTAGCCTGTATTCATTTTCTTAAATTGTCTTTTACAAAGCGAAAGGTATTTTTTTTTTTAATTTTGATAAAGACCAATTTATCTCTTCTCTTTTATGAATCACACTTTTAGTGTCACATTTAGGACTTCTTCATCTATCACAGGTCACATGCAGTGTACCGTGTTTAGTCACTCAGTCATGTCTGACTGTTTGTGATCTCATGGACTGCAGCCTGCCATGCTCCTGTGTCCATGGGGATTCTCCAGGCAAGAACTCTGGAGTGGATTGCCATGTCCTCCTCCAGGGGATCTTCCCAGCCCAGGGATCTAACCCAGCTCGCCCACATTGCAGGTGGATTCCTTACCATCTGAGCTACCCAGGAAGCCCAAGAATACTGGAGTGGGTAGCCTATGCCTTCTCCAGGGGATCTTCCTGATCCAGGAATTAAACCAGAGTCTCCTGCATCACAGGTGCATTCTTTACCAAATGAGCTTCCAGGGAAGCCCACGGGCCACATAGACATTCTATTTTATTATAAAAGCTCTATAGTTTCATGTTTTGCATTTAAATCTATGATCCTTTTGAGTGAATCTGTTTCATATAAGCTATTAGGTTTAGACCAAAGTTCACTTTTTTTTCTGTTTCTTTCATCCAAGTGCTTGTCTCCTTACCAATGTCACACTATCTTTATATAGTAAGTCTTGGGGCTTCTAAGGTGGCTCAGTGATAAGGAATCCATCTGCCAGTACAAGAGGGACAGGAGACACAGGTTCTTTCTTTGAGTCAGGAAGATCACCTGGAGGGGAAATGGCAGCCCACTCCAGTGTTCTTGACAGGATAATCCCATGGATAGAGGAGCCTGGTAGCCTATAGTCCACAGGGTTGCAAAGAGTCAGATAAGACTGAGCAATAGTAAGTCTTACAATCAAGTAATGTGATTTCTCCAAATCTATTTATTATTTATCAAACACTTCTCATTAACATTTAAACAAATGCTGGAAGGAAGGAAAGGAGGGAGAAAGGAAAGGAGAGAGAGAGAAAGGAAGGAAGGAAAGGAAGGGAGGAAGTAGAAAGAAAGACAATGAGAGACAAAGAAAGAAGTAGAACCTACTTACTCAAGAATTGAAAATAACTAGAAAGAATGAGGAAAATATAAAATCACAATTATGATACCACATTAAAAATTGTTCCAAGCAATATCCACTAATGAATGCTAAAGATTTTCATGAGCAAACATTAAAAAGGAATAGGATAGTTGCAGGGCCTGTAGGTATCTTCCCCAAATATTTGTTACAATGGTGGTTTTAAGGGTTTTCCCAGTGACTCAGCAGTAAAGAATTTGCCTGTAATGCAGGAGATGTAGGTTCGATCCCTGGGTTAGGAAGATCCCCTGGAAGAGAAAATGGCAACCCACTCCAGTATTCTTGTCTGGGAAATCCAATGGACAGAGGAGCCTGGGGGGCTACTGTGGAAAGGGAAAAACCATAATGTTACAGAGGAGGATCCTGGTGGACAGCGCTTTAACCAAGTGACTACGGTTAGAATCACCAGTAACAAATCATGTTGATACAATTTTCTTTGATATGATGCAGTGAAAAGGGTGCATCATCTTTCTGATATCTGTCCCAGTGGTGCATAACCTCAAACTAATTGTGGAAAAAACAAAAACCAAAATACAGCATACAAGCACAAATGGCTATAAAATACTGACTAGTCCTCTTCAAAAGTGTTGAGGTCCTGGAAAGCAAAGAAAAACTGAGGGACCGTCACAAATAAGACAGAATTATAGAGGTGTGGTGACTGAAAACAGAGAGTGGTTGTAGATGTTCAGTCCCTAAATTGTGTCTGACTCTTTTGCAACCCTATGGACTATAGCCCATAACATTCCTCTGTTCATGGGATTTTTCCAGGCAAAAATACAGGGATTGAACTCATACCTCCCACATTGGCAGAGAGATTCTTTATCAATGAGCCATGAGTGAAGCCCAATACACAAAGTATCCTGAATTAGAAATGGGGAACAAAAAGAAAAAAAAGTGAAAAACTGGTAAAAACTTGATAAAGTCTTTATTTAGTTAATATCACTGTACCATGTTAGTTTCTTAGTTTTGACAAATACACCCTGGTTATGTAAGTTAACAGTTGGGGAAGATTTGTGAATGTATAGTAAAATCTCCATACTATCTTTGTAACTGTTGCATAAATTTATATAAAAATTCTAAAAAATCATATTTCCCTTCATTCAGTTATAAATATCCAAGCATTAACTGTCAAAAAATCAATATTCTGTTTATCTCCTTCTTTGAATTCATCATAAACATAAACCAATCCTTTCACTCACAGAAGACTTACAATTTCCCATTTTTTAATTAAGTATTCAATAACATTCAGCAGTGAATAAGAATAACCACACTAAATATATATTCTGCTCTGAGATTTTGGAGCATATATCTACTGCTTTTACCAGTATTTTCTCTCTCTTTTTTTTTTCATTTGATAAAAACAGCACAGTTTTACTTGGGAATCCTCTTCTCCGCCACCAGTTCAGCTGGTTTTGGATGGGGCTATTTTAGGGAGGCAAAAGTTCAAGACTTGGCCTTTAACCAAGTGACTACGGTTAGAATCACCAGTAACAAATCATGTTGATACAATTTTCTTTGATATGATGCAGTGAAAAGGGTGCATCATCTTTCTGATATCTGTCCCAGTGGTGCATAACCTCAAACTAATTGTGGAAAAAACAAAAACCAAAATACAGCATACAAGCACAAATGGCTATAAAATACTGACTAGTCCTCTTCAAAAGTGTTGAGGTCCTGGAAAGCAAAGAAAAACTGAGGGACCGTCACAAATAAGACAGAATTATAGAGGTGTGGTGACTGAAAACAGAGAGTGGTTGTAGATGTTCAGTCCCTAAATTGTGTCTGACTCTTTTGCAACCCTATGGACTATAGCCCATAACATTCCTCTGTTCATGGGATTTTTCCAGGCAAAAATACAGGGATTGAACTCATACCTCCCACATTGGCAGAGAGATTCTTTATCAATGAGCCATGAGTGAAGCCCAATACACAAAGTATCCTGAATTAGAAATGGGGAACAAAAAGAAAAAAAAGTGAAAAACTGGTAAAAACTTGATAAAGTCTTTATTTAGTTAATATCACTGTACCATGTTAGTTTCTTAGTTTTGACAAATACACCCTGGTTATGTAAGTTAACAGTTGGGGAAGATTTGTGAATGTATAGTAAAATCTCCATACTATCTTTGTAACTGTTGCATAAATTTATATAAAAATTCTAAAAAATCATATTTCCCTTCATTCAGTTATAAATATCCAAGCATTAACTGTCAAAAAATCAATATTCTGTTTATCTCCTTCTTTGAATTCATCATAAACATAAACCAATCCTTTCACTCACAGAAGACTTACAATTTCCCATTTTTTAATTAAGTATTCAATAACATTCAGCAGTGAATAAGAATAACCACACTAAATATATATTCTGCTCTGAGATTTTGGAGCATATATCTACTGCTTTTACCAGTATTTTCTCTCTCTTTTTTTTTTTCATTTGATAAAAACAGCACAGTTTTACTTGGGGAATCCCTCTTCTCCGCCACCAGTTCAGCTGGTTTTGGATGGGGCTATTTTAGGGGAGGCAAAAAGTTCAAGACTTGGCCTTTAAACTGGTTCCAGATGCCTGTACTAGTAATGAATTTTAGGATGAGTACATCTCTTTTGGTGGCTCATTGAAGGATAATCCTGGAATGATTCTTTAATTGCCTGGAAAACAACTGTCTCTTATTGCAAGGAACTGTTAAGACTCCTATAATCTTAGTCATGAAGCTATTGGGATCCATGAGTAGATTCTGGAGATGAAATCAACCCAATGGAAAGCAGAGTCAAGAGATGAGGAAAATGAGAAAGAGAGATATCTAGTCTTGATGACATTGTTTAACCTATGTCTAAAGATTGTTCTGGACAGATGACTCCAGGTACTTCTCATCAATAAATTCCTTAACTCCTATTTTCAATGGAGTGACGGGGCGGGGGCGGGGGGAGGTCAGGCAGAGATTAGAATTAGGTCATATGAAATTTGCCTCAGAGAAAGTTTTTCAAAGTTACCAACCTACATGTCAGATAAAATAAACCTGAGGCACATCTTTGTGTCCTTTTTAAACAAAGACAAAAGAATAACGATTTATTTTGAATCTTACTAATTTATTCCACATCCACTCAATTTAAAGCTGTACAAAACAGCCACCCATTTTTCCTTTCATTTGCATACAACACAGAAGATAGTATCCTGGCTAAGAAAATGAAACCAATCAACCTTATAAGATTAATAGATTACTACATGTAATCAGGGCTTCCCTGATGACTCAGCAGGTAAAGAATCCACCTGAAATGCAGGTGACACAGGAGACACGGGTTTGATCCCTGCAGCCGGAAGATCCCCTGGAGGAGAAAAGTAGCTAACCTACCCTAGTATTCTTACCTGAAAAATCTCATAGACAGAGGAGCCTGTCAATCACCATTCATGAGGTGTATAAAATCAGAAACGACTGAGCAACTGACGCACACACACAAGTATTATTTTAAAACTATTAAGAATATAGTGGAGAGCATATAGGAATGAGCCCCAAAAGATCTGAAGAGTTCAAAAGTCAGGAATTTTTATAATCTCATATGCTATTACATGTAAACATCACTTATTTTCCAGAATCCAAATGAAAGAAGTCATAGATGTAGAGGGTTTTATAGAAACAAGACTTTAAACAAATAAAACCATACCACAGGGCTTCCCCTGGTGGTCCAGTGGATAAGGACACCACCTTGCAGTGCAAGGGGCGCCAGTTCAATCCCTGGCCTGGGAAGATCCCACGTGCCCATGGAGCGGCTGGAAAACAACTGTCTCTTATTGCAAGGAACTGTTAAGACTCCTATAATCTTAGTCATGAAGCTATTGGGATCCATGAGTAGATTCTGGAGATGAAATCAACCCAATGGAAAGCAGAGTCAAGAGATGAGGAAAATGAGAAAGAGAGATATCTAGTCTTGATGACATTGTTTAACCTATGTCTAAAGATTGTTCTGGACAGATGACTCCAGGTACTTCTCATCAATAAATTCCTTAACTCCTATTTTCAATGGAGTGACGGGGCGGGGGCGGGGGGAGGTCAGGCAGAGATTAGAATTAGGTCATATGAAATTTGCCTCAGAGAAAGTTTTTCAAAGTTACCAACCTACATGTCAGATAAAATAAACCTGAGGCACATCTTTGTGTCCTTTTTAAACAAAGACAAAAGAATAACGATTTATTTTGAATCTTACTAATTTATTCCACATCCACTCAATTTAAAGCTGTACAAAACAGCCACCCATTTTTCCTTTCATTTGCATACAACACAGAAGATAGTATCCTGGCTAAGAAAATGAAACCAATCAACCTTATAAGATTAATAGATTACTACATGTAATCAGGGCTTCCCTGATGACTCAGCAGGTAAAGAATCCACCTGAAATGCAGGTGACACAGGAGACACGGGTTTGATCCCTGCAGCCGGAAGATCCCCTGGAGGAGAAAAGTAGCTAACCTACCCTAGTATTCTTACCTGAAAAATCTCATAGACAGAGGAGCCTGTCAATCACCATTCATGAGGTGTATAAAATCAGAAACGACTGAGCAACTGACGCACACACAAGTATTATTTTAAAACTATTAAGAATATAGTGGAGAGCATATAGGAATGAGCCCCAAAAGATCTGAAGAGTTCAAAAGTCAGGAATTTTTATAATCTCATATGCTATTACATGTAAACATCACTTATTTTCCAGAATCCAAATGAAAGAAGTCATAGATGTAGAGGGTTTTATAGAAACAAGACTTTAAACAAATAAAACCATACCACAGGGCTTCCCCTGGTGGTCCAGTGGATAAGGACACCACCTTGCAGTGCAAGGGGCGCCAGTTCAATCCCTGGCCTGGGAAGATCCCACGTGCCATGGAGCGGCTGGACCGATGTGTCCAATCACCGAGCTGGAGCTCTGGAGCGCATGCGCCCAGAGCCGGTGCTCTGCAACGACAGACGCCACCGCGATGGGAGGCCCACAGGAGCCAAAGAACAAAGACGAATGAAAATAGAGAAATGAAAGACCAATAGAAGTGGCCCGCCCACTCCCCTCCCTCCCCAACCCGACCCCTGCCCAAAATAAATAAATAAATAAATCTTAAAAAAAAAAAAAAAAAAAACCATCCACAGCCCTTGAACCCCTACTCATCTACTCAGCAGAAACTTCATAGACTAAGAAGAGAGTGTATGTTCCATCTTTGTTGTTATACACTTTACATCTTCAATTCCATACAATCTCCTCAATTTATCTAAAATAACATATGAGTGTATAATTTATAATTAAAGAATAAAAAAGTGAACTGATTCCATTCTTACATATTGAGTCATTTTATGACATGCACAAAAAGGAGAACCATCCTCTGGGGGAAAAGCTCTCTAAACTGAAGATGGAGTGGCAGCAGAATCCTTCTTTTGAAAACTCTATCAGTTATGATAAGATTACATTCAGGTGATAAGACTTTAACACCAAGAACCACTGAATTCTCTTTCCAATAACCCATTTCAGCATTCTTGAAATTTCCTACTCTTAGCAAACCCTTTACGTGCTTCCTCTTTATTTACCCAAAGGGTTCACAACTAAGTTTGCATAGATTCTGCATGGAAGATTTAGAAGCGTGAGATGAGAAGACAGGCAGATGTTCTTCAATTCACTCTCTGAATGGGAAGGGCATGTGGAAATGGCTCTGGTTTGAATGACATTTGGAGTAATGGCCTGCCAGT